>JAZFAU010000135.1:1532500-1919611 GCA_037178615.1 Dione vanillae | reverse complement strand
AAGAAAACTTATATTTATCACACAGTTAGAAATTTTCACAAAATAAAAATTTTGCTTCTATGTATTTTGTTAAGCATATATTATAAGATTCTTTTTATCATTCAGAAAAAATTACGGAATCAAAGTAACTTTTACTTCGGCACCATCAAAAAAAAATTTTATCACTCACTCTAAATCTAAAGCCATGCTAATCTGCTTAGAGATAGTGCACGCCATTTACATCATGGAAATATTTGAGTACAAGAACGTTATAGTTACAGTGTGTTTGTTTCCAATATTTAGAATTTGGTAGTACATGTTTTCTTTGAAATGGCCAAATTGGGCTATGGACCATGACTTCTGACTAAAAAGTTTTTGAGTTATAAAATATAATGACCCTGGGTTATTAAATATAATATATAGTTATATAATATATAAAATAAATAGATGCATATGGAGTTATATAAATATTTTATTAGTTCCGAAAATAGGCAGAAGAGGCAGAAAAGACTCTCCCTCCATTTTTTAAAGCTGCATTTTCCATGTCAGAACTGAGAAATTAAAATTTCACTCTTTCGAATGAAGATTGAACTCAAAATCATATCGTTTCTACTTCATTTTATCTGAACAACGATGGTTTCCAAAATGAAATATTAAAAAACGGCTTGATTTTATTAGTTTCTCTCTTACCTGAAAACAGTCAGTATCTGAAAAGAAAATAAAAAATAAATTACAAATTATATTATTAGGTTTTACGTTAATTTTAATTTCCATATGACCGATCATGTTTTTAAAACTACAAGTTATTTTACGAGCTTACTTATTTATGAAGCACTTAAAAAATACTATTTTCGTTTGTCTACCGATAAATGAGTTTTATAGGCGGATAATGTTGACCAAACAATGGTTGAAAAAAGTTGTTTAATCAGATTACGTTTCCGAACAAACATAGACGCATTATCACATTTCAAGCTCAGGGACAAACAGTATTTTTTTGCAAACTTACGCTAAATGCGTAAGTTTTATTACTATATTAAAAGTAGAATATAAAAATTTCTTAATTTCTCTATTCTAAATTAATTCAAGGTTATGATTTTAATATAAATAGAATTTACTCGGATGTAAAATTTAAGTTTAACAGCAAGTAATGATTCGATAGACAGTTAAAATATTCTATTATTTTATTATTTTGGTTCTGAATTTTTAAAAAATCAATCACAATTACAATAACACTAAAAATATGTTAATATATTTTTACTTCGTGTATTATACAATTAAAAATAATAACATTTTCAATCACTTATTCAATTGTTCAAATGTAGTTAGGTATACAGTGGAAAACCGCCATTAAGACGATTCCGTTTCTGCCCCAAAGTCGAGACATAGTAGGACCGTCGTGGCGCAGAGGCGCAACGCCTGCCTGTAACGCGACGGTTTCTGGGTTCAATTTCCAGTCGGGGAAGATGAATTTTTCTATTTCCATTTTCTTCGCTCTGGCAAACTAGGCAAAGCGCGGCGTTGAGTTCCACCAAAAAAGGCGGAAAGTGGGGACGGAGAAAGCAAGGATTAAGCAACGGAGTGTCTTAACACTAGGTTCGTATGGTTCCTACAGTTCTACGGTCCTAATTTAGGTCAATAAATATTGTAATATTTAAATTGTATTAAACAAATGCTACATTTTTAACTGCTTTAAAACTAATTGAATTTAAGCAAAGATTTATACAATTAAGCAATGTAACAATTTAGCGCTTAAAACATTAAGTCGATTGAAATACGGAAAAGACAGAGCCAGTAAAATAGCCATTTAAAGACTACGCTGCAAATTAGTGCAAAGTAGTGCAAACTACAGTTTTATTACTTTAACATAAACTAAGTAAATAGCAATTTCATTAAGACTTTGTTGTAGCTTTCTATGTACATAATCAGTGCGAATGTTTGTATAATGTATGTCTTGTGGTAGTTATTTTCTACTTTTTTGTCCTATATATGGTCTGATATTCTTCTTTTTGTTTTTGTTTATTTGTTTTTTTCTTTATGAGACTTCCGGTTGGAACGAAATCGTCAATTTTGGTATAAAAAAATGTTACAAGCATCCATTTAAATAAGAAACGTCGTTTGTTTGAATAAATTAATCTTCAGTCAGTCGAATGAATGGTATTATATAAGTTGAAGTTAGAAAACTTAATAAATGTAAAGGTTGCTTTGGCGTCGACTTTACTGGCATGTTTTATTCATTCATTCATGGACCTATTTATACATTCAATTCTTTGACAGCTGTCAGATTTTGTTCCTGAAAGGTCACTAGTACTAAAAATACTAATTCTGTACTATTTGAACTATATACTAATTAAACTAAATTGAGTTAAAATGATCAAACCTATTATGTAATTATTAATATATCTTATATATGTAAGAGTTTTATAAAATTTTGTACCATCCAGACAAAGAGTAAATATTACCGATATTTTTTAAAATATGTACAATATCATAATGATAGAAAATATATATGTACGTGTATTATGTAATTATAATTTATTTGATAATATCGTTATTTGTACAATATGAGGAATAATTTAAACAAATGGTTTTTTAAATTAATACATATTTTTTTACGTATTATAGAAATTTGCAATGTTTTGAAGAATTCCTTAATTTTCACTACATACATATAAGCTTTACCCCTTCCTTATGTAGACATTATTCCAAACAATGTTATAAAAGTGGGTTGTTAGTTAGGAATCTCTTGTAAAAGGGATAGTTTTAGTTGATAAAGACTATAAAAGCGTTTAATTATTGTAGGAAACTACCCTGAAGTATTCTTATTGAGTGATCTGTCATTTAATGTACTTAGATAGAATCTATGTCCACATATACTCGAAACATGTGATCTACATATATTTTTTCCAATATGTATATGTATGTATATATATACATAAATATATATATATATATATATATATATATATATATATATATATATATATATATATATATATATATATATATATATATATATATATATATATATATATATATATATATATATATATATATATATATATATATATATATATATATATATATATATATATATATATATATATATATATATATATCGAAGATGGAAGGCTTGCACGCAGCGATCCCTGCCAGCCCTACCTAGGGCTGCAACATTCCATCAGCCACGAGCACCATACGGGAGCACACTGCTAGGGCGTCCCCCCGAGGCGACGCGCACCAGTGCGTCCCCGCTGGTGTGACAAGTGGAGACGAATGCGGCGTTGGGGACCGCCACCCAGCACGCCATGTCCAGAACGGCGGGAAGTGGAGGACGGAGCTACAAATAGCTGCGTGGAATGTAAGAGGAGGGATTGACCAGAAGATGAATGAACTATTAGATGTGATGGATGAGCGAGATTTGGATGTCATTTGTATGACTGAGACCAAGCGAAAGGGCAATGATGCAACCGATTTGCCGGGCAGCCGCGTCGCTCTCTGGGCCGGCGTTCCAGAGAGCGAACGCGGGTGTCAAGGTGTAGGTGTATTATTGTCCTCTCGATTGGTTAGTGCAGTGGTAGAGTACGAGGCGATCAACCCTAGACTGCTTTGGGTTCGCTTCAAGCTGGGGATTACAAGAATATTCTTGTTGGTGGCATATGCGCCGGTATCCTCAGCTTCATTGAGCGAACTTGAGGGGTTTGGGAGAGTGTCAGGGATGTTCTAGGCAGTGTTAGAGGAAATGAAAAATTAATATTATGTGGAGACATGAATGGATGGGTCGGAACCGCGAGAAGTGGTTACGAAGGTGTGTTAGGTCAATATGGTGACAGAAGAGTGAATGAGGCTGGAAAGCTCATTTTGGAACTTTGCAAGGAAAGGAATTTGTTTGTGGCAAACACGATGTTTGACCACAAACAAATTCACATGTATACATGGGAGCGCATGGGAGAGAAAAGTATGATTGATTTATTCCTAGTGGATCAGCGGATTCGAAAACAAGTGATGGACACACGTGTGTTTAGGGGTGCTGACTTGAGAACGGACCACTATCTAGTAATTGCTAGATTTAGGGGTTTGTTCGTAGGATGGCGTAACCGCACGAGGTGTTCATACTTGGAATCGAATTATCGCATAAGAAGCTGGAAGCTTCAAGATCCACCAATCAGAGAGGAATATACAGAAAGGGTTTCCAAAAAGCTAGACAGTTGTGAAATAGGAAATGAAAGCGTTGAAGTATGTTGGCAGAACCTTAGGAACTGCATGGTTGAAGCTGCGACAGAGGTATGTGGTACAATGAAAAGAGGCTTTAGTAAAAAGCGTGACGAATGGTGGGATGATGAAGTGAGAGATGCTGTAGAAAGAAAGAAGAAGGCATGGCAGGATTATAAAGCCTCAGGTAAGAATAAAAGTATGAGAGAGATTAAAAAGAAAGAGTACAAGCTGCAAAAGCACCAAACGAAAGCACTGATAAAGATGAAGCGTGAAATAAACGAGAGTAAAAGAGATGAAAGGTTGACGAGCAACTTCCGGGATAAAACGAAGCTTTTCTGGCGAGAAGTTAGTGATTCACGGAGTTGTTCGTCAACCTTTAGAATGAAAGGGGTGCTTTCTAAGGACGGTGAGATATTCACAAACAGATCACACGTTTTGCAGCGATGGGCGGAATTCTATAAGGAGATGTATGAATGTGATGACGCTTCTGCCTCAAGTAACAGCGACAAGCCGAGTCTTGATGTAGCAGATGGCGAAATCAGTATAAAAGAAGTTGAGAGTGCAATAAGAAGCTTGAAATGTGGTAAGTCAGCGGGAGCGGATGGAGTTACTGCCGAGATGATCAAATATGGTGGACCTCGCATCTTGGACTTGTTCTGGTTTCTGTGCAATTTGTGCTGGAAATCGGGGGAGGTCCCAGATGATTGGCAAAGTGCAGTCATCGTGCCTTTGTATAAAGGCAAAGGTTCACAGATAGACTGTGCAAGCTATAGGGCTATCAGTTTGATTAGCTTAGGTGGTAAAGTATATGCAAAAATTTTAGCGAGAAGAATGCAAGACAGATCCGAAAGGCTACTGTGGGAGGCCCAAGGAGGTTTTAGACCTGGAAGAGGATGCATGGATCAGATCTTTTCCATCCGCATGATCACAGAGAAGTTTTTGGCTGTAAACCAAAAGGTTTTCTGTGCTTTTGTGGACTTGGAGAAGGCGTTTGACAGGGTTGTGAGAAAGAAATTGTGGGAGATACTACCCCGGTACAATGTGAGCGGACCCTTGCTGCAGGCTGTAAAGTCTCTTTATAGAGATCACTCAGCCTGTGTGCGAGTAGGAGCCGACATGTCGCCTCGGTTTGGCATCCAATCGGGTGTCAAACAGGGCTGCGCCATGTCGGCTTGGTTGTTCAATTTGTATTGGATAGCTGTCTCCAAGGACTGAAAGAAAGTAATATGGGTGTAAAGTGGGTGACTTGAAGGTAAATTGCTTGTTGTACGCAGATGATGCAGTGCTTATTGCATCATCAGAAAGCGAGATGCAGGCATTGGTCACCATTCTGAAAGACGGGTGTGAAACTAATGGTCTAAGCCTGAATGCAAGTAAGACAAAGGTTCTGGTATTTGAAAGAGACGAGGAAAGGACAGATTGCAAGATTTGCGTGAATGGAAATTTATTAGAACAAGTGAATGAAGTAGTATACTTGGGAAGTATGTTAAGTAGAGATGGTAGATACGAAATGGATGTGGAAAGACGTGTTGCTGCCGGTAACAGAATGAACGGTGCCTTAGCTGCGTTGTTGAGACGGCAGAACGTCAGCATCGCTGCACGTTTGGCCGTACACAATGCAGTTTTGGTTCCGACGCTGTTATATGGCAGTGAAACGTGGGTATTACAGAAGAAGAATGAAAGAAAGATGAATGCTGTGGAGATGCGATCTCTTCGAAGGATATGCGGAGTCAGCTTAGCTGACCGAATCCGCAACGAAGAGGTACACAGGATGGTAGGTACCAGCGAGGATGTCACAGTAAGAATGAAGAAGAACGTGCTCAGGTGGTTTGGGCACGTCGAAAGAATGAGTGACGAAAGAATGGTAAAAAAGATATACGATGGAAAAGTGTGTGGTAAGAGAGGTAAGGGGAGACCTCGGTGGACTTTCGAAAACACAGTATCGAAGATACTGGAGGAAGGTCACGTAAAAAGCATGAGGACTCCCCGGAGAGCATGCATGAAGAGGTTAATGACAGTGGACGAGGCGAAAGAGGTATGCAGGGACCGCAGCGTTTGGCGCTCCGTTCTCTCTGACTACCCCGCTAGGGATAGAGCGTGAAGATATGTATGTATGTATGTATGTATGTATGTATGTATGTATGTATGTATGTATGTATGTATGTATGTATGTATGTATGTATATATATATATATATATATATATATATATTATATATATATATATATATATATATATATATATATATATATATATATATATATATATATATATATATATATATATATATATATATATATATATATATATATATATATATATATATATATATATATATATATATATATATATATATATATATATATATATATATATATATATATATATATATATATATATATATATATATATATATATATATATATATATATATATATATATATATATATATATATATATATATATATATATAATATATATATATATATATATATATATATATATATATATATATATATATATATATATATATATATATATATATATAATATATATATATATATATATATATATATATATATATATATATATATATATATATATATATATATATATATATATATATATATATATATATATATATATATATATATATATATATATATATATATATATATATATATATATATATATACAATGCAATGCAATTTGCATTGTATAGAACAAGTAATAAATATTATTAAAAGAACTAGAAGATGCATTACGAAATAAGGTCAATAAAACTAAGATTCGTGTCATTGACAGTGATATCAGCGATGTTGTCACTAGCGTTTATCTCGAAACGTTTATCTATGTACTGTTACATTTTTAATACAGTTCCATATTGAATATTACAACGTTATATATTATATGTTGTGGCGTAGTAGCAATTTATCTGACGGAATAAAATAATCAAGGGTTAAAATTTTTAGTAAGCATTAGGGAAATATATAATTTTCTTATGCTAAATTATAAATTGGATATTTACCATATATTTTGAAGATATTATTAGTTATAATTACTTTTCTTTTGTTACATACGTGGCGATGAGTTTCGACATTTGACACGCAATACACGAATTAAGACAATAATCAGAGATTGCAGTGTCATGACTAGTGTTCCTGATTTCTTAATTATTATCATTTTTCGAGACACGAAAATTAACGACCTTTATTTCTAGAGTTTCTTGAGTATTATTTTTATACAAAGGACCGTTGTTGAATAGAGGGGCAGCGTCTATCTGTAAACACGATGATTTGTGGGTTGACTTCCCACTCAGGGAGGACGGATTATTTTTAAATCTGATAAATAAGCAAGCAATTTCCGCCCACAATATACACATTTTTATTTATTTTAAAAGGTAGCTATGTTAATAAGACACATTGTCAATTGTCTTAAATTGCACAAAGTAATAACCAAGTCGACAATAAAAAATAACCAGGCAAATTAAATATACTAAGTTTCATATTTTTGGTTAGTTGGTTTTGTTTGCCAAAGTTTAAGCTCTCTAAATGTCCTGTTATAGTTAAAGGTCAAATAATTATAAATACCAAAACTATATTTATTATATTGACGTATACTAACAGTCTGTAAAATTCATAGCAAGGAACTGACCAGGAATATAGGAATAGATTAGAGTGAATTTGTGCGCGGTAGACGGAAAAACGAGAAATGTAACAGCAAAAGCTTCCAATACTAAAAGTTTTCGGCTTGTCTATCATCAATTCATTTTTGGAACATACGTTGAAAGCGGCCCCAGTACAATTATTTCGATTTCGGTTAGGTAGAAAGAGGAGCTTAGTCAGTTGATGTGAGCTTTAATGCCACAATCAATATTCAATATACTCGTATATGTCTTCAAATTAATCAATATTAAATATAAATTTCTTGAAGTTCATGAGGCATCGAGATTTTCCATTATCGACATGGGTCTCGTCTAAAGATCGAAAAAATCTTGAGAATTCTCGAGTAGAAATACTAGTTGACATGTAATTTTACAAACACATGCAATTATGGAATTGTACAAGTAATGGGACAAATTTTATTAGGAAATCATCATAATATCTCAGAATTACTTATTTAGATGTTTAAAACTTCTCTTCAAGAAATTCTACGTCAGGAACAAAATATTTTATATAACCACACGCTATTTCCATAAAGAGCATTTCAAACAACTGTTGCACTCAGCTGAGACAGCAGAAAAATTATGTTACTGTAATTGACTTTGAAATTGAAAACCTTCACTTTAAGTCTTGCTCTACTTTGTGTTATAATACAAAAAATATATGCTTTTCAAAATCAATTGTGGCTCAATGAAATATGTGGTATGGTACAAAGTGGTTTCAAGACTACACGCACGATATAGGGTTGAAAGATAGAACTAATGTCAAAACAAGAAGACAAGCTGTTTAAAATTTTTTAGCTTCACGCCATTTTCCGCATAAAGGAGAGGTGATAGAGAGCATATACTAGAATACTACTCTAGCAGTCTACCGAAGTGGCAGAATTTGGCGTTATATTTATTATGTTTTTTAAATATTTTATAAAATATTTTTATAACATATATATATCGGCGCGACAGCAAGAACTATTAACTAATAACTATTTTACTCTGTTTAATAACAGAACTCTTTTATTATTGTATGATTATTACGATGTAATATCTTGTGATTTTCATTAGTCATAACAAAAACTAAAATTGTCAATAGTAGTTTACACTATAAATATGACTGCACAAAGCGTAGTAGGGCAGTCTTGCTTTACCCGCCGAATAGTGCACATCTATAAAACAAGTTATTACGTACGCTGTTGGTTGAATAAAAGCAAAGCTAAGTTCATACTTTTGGAAGTTTTATTTACTAGAAGATGAGTGAATATGCTCCAAGTGATAATCATGACGTCAGCAGTGCTGACGTCACTCATTTTAAAAACATTCTGGACCCTGGAAATCCGCCATATATATTGTTAATAGTCACATTTATAGTTAAAAAAATATGTAGAAAATTTCATAGGCAAAAGAATAAATGTATTAAAAAACATACAATATTATAAAAGAGTTGCATTAAACTGGTACTTCTTATCAAAATTTATACAAAAGTACCTACAACGTTCATTCAAGTTTATTCAACTGCGCTAAATGCGGGTTTACTTTACTGTAAAATATATACTATTTTGAGGACCGTCGTGGCGCAAAGGTGCAACGTGTGCCTGTAACGCGACGGTTTCTAGGGTTCGATTCCCAGTCGGAGAAGATAGATTTTTCTATTTCCATTTTCTTCGCTCTGGCAAACTAGACAAAGCGCGGCGTTAAGTTCCGCCACTTAACACGTAACGCTTCGAACAAGGCGGAAAGTAGGGACAAAGCAACGGAGTGTCTTAACTCTAGGTTCCCATGGTCCCTGCACTTAACTCTGCCTACCTTACCATTTGCGGGATAAAGCGTGAAGCCAAAAAAAGCAATATACTGTTTATATATAATATATAACAAAAAAATGTTTTGTTTTGGGAAAACTAGTGTTGAAACACTCTTTCTGCTTTCTATTTTGTTTTACTGTTTTTTTTCTATAATGGTAATAATGATTATATTTAATAGTATTTCTATATCGTGATCACATTATACGTAATTATTTTTACAAATTTCCTATTCCAGGCAGAATTCTCGAATTTATCTTCACTTCCCTATGGCCTAAAACACCAAATGTCTGGAATTTACGCTGATGTTTCGGCTATAGATACTCTGTCATGTCATGACGGGAGAACTATAATTATAAAAGACTACTTGAGTATATTTTAGTGCATTTTGGTTGATGAAAATCGACTTAATTATTTCACTGACAATCCCGATTTCGTTTTTTAGTTCCAATTAAGTTGATTTTCTTGAATTAAAATGTAACTTTTGAATATAGTAAACATGTTTTTTTTAATCAAAATTTCAGCTAAAAGCGAAGAAAGAAGTGTCTTAGCAATAAATTCCCTTATCTTACTTTATGGAAAAAAATATATAGATTGTAAAAGTAAAGAGTTTTAACTTTTAATTTAAAAGACATTGAAGATTTATCTCACGTTAAGAGACCTCCCTAAAGTGAATGTAATAAATTTCAATAAAACACGAACGAAGAAACAATGTCTGTCGTGTGTGCTCGAGAAAGTTAAATTGTTATTCTTTTATTCAGTATTACGCTTTTCCCGCATATTAGTGAGTGGACAGAGTAAAATAGTAGTATTAACTAAAGACATTCGTTTAACTTCAATTTATTTTGAGTGGCGGAACTCAACTCTGTTCTTTATGTACCAAAATAAGATATAAAAATAATTTATGTATAGTCATTTCTTCATGGAACTCATAATTGATATTTTTATATATAGAACCTTAAAACGATGGATCGATCCAGCAAATATTATGGGTTTTTCGTCATTTTATTCAAATACATTCATATTATACATTTAGGCTTCAAGCTAGGAAAGCTAGTGTAGAGATTCCTTTTTTCAAGGCATTGCGAGTTGAGTGGCGGAACTCAACGCCGTTTGCCTTTTATGACATGTTATTTTAGTTTCACGCTTGTTCCTGAACGACGTTTTCGGTGCACCGTAGACAATGGGAGCGGCAGGAATCGTGATAACCATTTTAAAATACTCAAGTTGAAATACTCCGATCCTCGCTTTTCACATTTCGAGTCATTGCGTGTTGAGTGACAGAGCTCAACGACGCGTTGGCCTATTTGCCAAAGCAAAGAAAATAGTTATTTTTCTTCCCAAGTGGGAATCGAACCCAAATCGCGTTTATAGGCGGACTAAATATATTAAATATGTTAAGTAGACTCTGTAATATTTGATAAATTAATATAGTCGATTTATGTTATACATGATTTTAGGATTTATTTAGGTGAATGAATCCTAACACTACCATAGATAAGCTTGTATTGTGCACATTTTCATTCAAGCCTGCCATTGATAGAGGCATATTAAACGATAAGAGTATTAATAACAAGCCATTTAAGATATTAATTTTTGGTTAAACATCGACGCTTAGTATTACATTACTGTTTCAAATATATATGTAATTGATAAAAAAAATTACACATGCTATGAATATAGATAAATATTATATAAATTTATTAATTCACTTTTAATATATGAGTTGAAGCGCACAATTTCGTTTGAACAAAAAATATATGAAATTTAGAAGTAATATGATCTCGAACGCTATCTAAAAATATCGGCCATATGCGAATTCTCGCTCACAGAGGATTCCACAGAAAATTCGTACTTGTAGGTATTCCTTTCAGAAAATTAATATTTTTAATTAATTAACAAGCTTAATTATGCTGTTATTCCACTAGTTTTATATAAAATGAACTAAAGTATAAATTTGTAATAGTTTTTTTTTGTGATTTATACAACCATACGAACCTAGTGTTTCCGTCCCCGCTTTCGCCTTTTTCGAGGTATTGCGTGATGAGTGGCAGAACTCAACGGCGCGCTTCGCCTAGTTGCCAGAGCGAAGAAAATGGAAATAGAAAAATCCATCTTCCCCGAGTGGGAATCGAACCCACAAACCATCCCGTCATGCAGATACTACGCCTTTGCGCCACGCAATTATAATGAGATTCTGGTTAGGGCATCAGTAAAAATGAGGTATATAATATAAATAGGCACATTTAAACGAGGCTATAATCATAGTGCCTTAATGTAACAAATGTTTTATGATTAGCTGTCATCGGTGATTTCGGTCATGAGGGTATTTTAGTCACGAACGTACATTTTATACCATTTTCAAATTAACTTCGACATTACTTTGAATGTCGAATGCCTAGTAATTACAAGGTGCTTAATAATCGATTGAGGACCGTCGTGTCACAGAAGCGTACCGTCTGCCTTTAAATGCTACGATTTATGGGTTTGATTTCCACTCGGGGAAACTTTTTATTGTCATTTTCTTCGCTCTGGCAACCCTAAAAAGAAAATAATCCATAATCGTAAAAAGTTTGTTCTTTTTAAGTTTGTATTTTAATTTAATTATTAAAATTTATTATGAACCACGCATAATGGCCATTAGGTATACTCAACGTAAAAGTCCATCCCCACAGGATATTATCCTGAACATTTCATCCATACACGCTTATGTAAAGTAGGGCAAAGTAACAAACAAACTTTCCCATTTAAAAGTATTTTATTAATATAAGGGGAATATGTGGTTATGAATATTTATTATGTTGTTTAAATGATTTTAATTTACCTGTAAATAAATAAATAAAAAGCCTTTATTTCTTACAGTAAAAATATTAGGAACTTAATTCTAATATTATACTAATTTTTAAGTGTTTTTATGTATGACTTTATTTATGAATTTGTAAATTTGCAAGAAACTTTTCTCTTCTGAAAGCCATTTCCACTGACTTTTACTTATACTTTAAACCTAACATAGCATTATAATAATTTATACTACAAAAATAAATTGAACATTACCACGTTTCAAAATGGCCACAAATTACTTTCATACATAACATACATATAGTTAATAGTTATACGTACATATTACACGCTAAGTGCTTTTCTATAAGTAGTCCCTAATTGAGTTTTCCGAACCAACACTTAAAGCTTGTTACTAATAAAGTGCCAATAATATTGCTGAAATATAGACGTATTAATGACGTAGGCGGAAATGAAATAGTTTTTTAATATATTTTTTACACATACATTGTTTTTGTAAAATCATTATTTCATAAAAAAAAGTGTGTTCTTTATCTTTGCGTACTTTTGTTTTCGTATAATTTAGTAAAAGTACATATATCAATATATATATATATATATATATATATATATAGATATATATATATATATATATATATATATATATATATATATATATATATATATATATATATATATATATATATATATATATATATATATATATATATATATATATATATATATATATATATATATGAAGTAGTTCTGGGCTTCACGCTGCATTATTCATCTTATAACTCATCGTTCATTAATTCGAAATGTATTCATGCATAGCAGTGTAGATGGAAAGCGAAATACAAAATTCTTTAACACGAGATTCTCCTGAACATTAAGCACCACCTTTCGAGACATTGCATGTTCGGTAAAGGAACTCAACGTTGTGCATTGAATTGTTACAAGAAGAAAGAAAAAAACAATAATTTGCACTCCCTGGGATTCGAACTCACAATCCTTGCTTTTTTAGTCAGAGGCTCTACGCTACTCTACGTTCTCTAACACTGTGCTGCCTCTACGCTACAATGGGATTTAGTATGTATTTTATGTTTATCCTTAATTAAGATATTGTTATTTGTTATTTTTCTCCTAAATAATACTCAATTCGTGTAATTAAATTTTAATATACTCCAGCAAATATTCATTATTATGACTAAATTATCTAGTCATTAAGCAATTATCTATTAAATTTACGCTAAATTTGATACGAAGCAATTGCTCTATAATACATTTTATTGTTTTTTTTTTCTTCATTTTTACTCGGTACCCAGGATATGGTAGGGTATACAGAGGGAAATGTAGGTAGAAAGAACCTAACAATAAGACAATATATTTTCAGTATTCCATATTTCAAGATATTGCTTGTAGAGTGGCAAGTAAATGTTTTTAGAACATTTAAGATTTATTCCTAGAACGTACTTATAAGATGGAATTGGTAGGATTAAGTGAAATTTGCTTACATAAAGATGGGATTAAGGCAGTAGAGGCGAACTTGATGACAAATTTCGAAGACCTCTAAAGCCTTCATTTGGGTCGCAATCCACAAGCACTGCTCCGTGCAGCCGTTGTTAATTTTAAGGGATAAACGGTGTTTCCTTTTGCATTTTGGACTAACCAGGCAAAAAGAAGATATTAAAAAATAATAATTATTATTAAAGCATTACTTTAAGTGACAATCGAATCCTCTACCTTGGTCTGTACCAACAAGAGAGACAAAAAATCCTATACACAGCCTCCCCTTTTCCTATAATTACAACGTCACGATAACGTCACGCATATCGATTTCAATTTGTTTACAACAAAAATAAACCTAGCAAATACAAAAATGTGCGTAAATAAGACATCGTTTTATTTCAGTTTGCTCGATGGTGACGGCCGATGTATTTGTGCGTACACACAATTTGCTCTCCCCGTCTCGATACCAACTCTTTTTGTGAATAAAATGGTTGCCACATTACTTGAGATGTTTGATTTATTATCGTGTCACTAGTTTGATGTGTGTATTCGTTGTTACATGATCTGGCATATTATATATGATATGTAGGCAAAGTGAGGATAAGTTATAAGTATTTATATAGAATACAGTGACAAGCCCAAGGCTTCTGGCGCTTGAACCATTCTATTGTTTATTAGTGTAATTACTTTTAAAGCAGAGGACCGTTGTGGAGCAGAGGCGCAACGTCTGCCTGTAACGCGATTGTTTCTGGGTTCGATCCCCAGTCGGGGAAGATAGACTTTTCTATTTCCATTTTCTTCGCTCTGGTAAACTAGGCAAAGCGCGGCGTTGAGTACCGCCACTCAACACGCAATGCCTCGAAAACGGCGCAAAACGGGGATGGAGAAAGCAGGGGCTAAGGAACGGAGTATCTTAACACTAGGTTCCCACGGTCCCTGCAGTTCCCTCTGCCTACCCTGCCATGTGCGGGGGGATAAAGCGTGAAGCTAAAAAAAAAACGAAGAAAGCAGGTACTAAGCATTGCAGTGTTCATAACAGTAGGTTGTTATGGTTCCTGCAGTTCCCTCTATCTATCCTACCATGTCCGGGATAAAACGTGAAAATATAAAAAAAAATATAATTTTAAAACTTCTTAAAATGTTGTAGCACCTGCTTAGACTAGATCACTGCAAATGTAAATCCTTAAACTTTTTACGTGAAACTTAAACGTATATCTAAAATCAAAAATTTCATTTATATAACATTAATAGAGAATAATTTAAAATAAAAATTCTATTACTTGCCTTGCACCTAACACTTAAGAAAATAAAATTCTATATAAATATGAATATTTATAGATATAATTTCTTTTATAGAAAAGGACAATAATAACATCTATATGTTAAACGCTAATTATATGTAATTAGCGTTAAAAAAGATGATGATGATGATTTTTTAAATGTCTGCGACATAGAAAAATTAATTATTTACAAATAAATAAAATAAAGTTTAACATAACCAAAATTATTGTATACTAACTTTTCACATGTGACGGATTCTAAGTGGCCTAGATAACATCTAACATCCATATACAGAGATTTCACAATGGAACTCGAAGTTCCTGAGATAGCCACAGTCAACTATATATGCGTTTCAACGTTACGATGTTGTAGTATTGAACCATAGGAGTACAGATAGCATAAAAAAGGAATAATAAAAAATAATGGCATTACCAAATTTCTATTAAAGAAGGTTACTCCAATCAGACTCGCCTTGCGACAAACTAATACAAATTGATGGTTACTCAGAAAATACTATGTTATTTTTTCTCTTTTATGAATCTTGAAAAGGTTCATTCGTTGTAGGTTGTATATAAGTTCAGCTACATATGTATATATATAGCTGAACTTATATACAACGTTTGAATCAGACGGTAGGCCATTCTGGCTCAGCGGCGCTGACTGTAAACAAGACAATTGTGGGTTCAATTTCCATTAGGAAACTATTTGCAATTTCATGTATTAATAACATAGCAAAATGTGGCGTTAAGCTCCACTCAATAAAAATCAGTGTCTTATCACTATGTTACCACAAATATTACTTTTGATTTTATATTTTACGAAAGATTTCTTCAAACTCCACAGACCCATGTTAAAATTTGTAAACATTTTCGAAAGAAACCAGTATCTCTGTGACCGAAGCATATATTTATATACATTTAATATCGTGTACAGTAAAAAAATCAGAAGCATCTTTTTCGGTTCACTGTAATCAAGCGCTCTCTACTTGCTCTCTTGGGGTTCCTAATGATTTGTATGTGGCCTTCCGCCAGTATCATGATTACTGTACTTGCCAAGGTTTAAGAAAGACAAGTCAGTATATTGGAGTAAGAGATTGAATTATCCTTTACACTAATTTAAGAATGATTAGATTTTCGTAAATTTGTATAAACTTTAAAATTCATCTTAAACAACAGAAACAAAATAAATAAAAAAATATTAATAAAAAGATGTAGTATTGAAATATATAACGTATGATTTTTTAGCTTCACTCTTTGTCCCGCATATAGTAGAGTAGGCTGAAGGAACCGCAGGAACCTTGTGAACCTAAGTTTAAAACACTCCGTTCCCCACTTTCAGCATTTTCGACTTTTCGAGGCATTAAATGTTGAATAGCGTCCGCGCTTTTGCCTATGTGCCAAAACGATATTAAAAATCCATCATCCCCGTGCGGAATTCGAACCCACAAAGCGTCGCATTTACAGGCAGACGCTACACCTTTGCGTCACGACAGTGCTCAACAACGTACAATTAATTAAGACAAAAGGGAGCTATAGAAAAATATAAGAAAAGCAAATGTAAAACACATAAATACAACACAGCAATAGACTAAGTAATTTTTTACTGCACAGAATAAACAGTAATATGTAAATGATGATATGTAAATGAAATGTTTACATACAAACAAGGTATTCATGACTTTACCATTAGCGCTAAAATTATGTCTTTATGACTAAACATATAGTGTAAATATACATATGTAGTATAGCATATTAATATATATGATGTTTAAACAAAAATATGAGTGAATTATAAAATCACGAATAAATGATCATATTAAAATAATTATATTCTTTTAAAGTGTTTTTTTTACATTTAGAAACTCAGAAATATATTTTTTGGAAAACGTTAGCAAAATTTGAATGGGTGCCTCTTAGACTGTTTCCAAGGGTCACGGGTTCAATTCCGTTTATAATTCATTAAAATGATGTAATATGAAATCTGGAATAGAAAATAAAATCTATAATAGGGTATCAAATCTAGAACCGAATGTATTTAAAGTAACATTCCACCACTGGGTCACGTTGGCCTGTCGTTATTAGCCATCGGTCGCTTTATTCAATTATTATCACACGGATAGTCATTGAATGAAGTTAAGCTTAGGTTAGGTTAGTTAGGGTTGCCGCTTGTATTAGTAGTTGTCGAGTACGATGCGTATTTTTTAGTAGGGTGAGGATAGGATAGTTTGAAATTTGTTTATTATTAAATTATTAGTTGTCTCCAATACAAAATGATATCTTTGATTCATACAACAATATTTTAAAACGAAAACTAAATCGTATAATGAACTATAAAAATAATACGAAAAATATATCTACAGTCGCAATTCTTTCTTTTTTACATAATAGTAATTATTAAGAGCTGAAACTACTAGGTATTTCTTCAAGACAAAGCCAAGTATCAAAACGGATAACAAGTCTCAAATAAAATAAGGACAAATTATAATTCGTGACAGTGCTAGTTTCCACGAAAAGTGTCAATGAAAATGAAAAATCATGTTCTATATTGGAATTTGGGGCTAAATCATGAATATTCTTCAAATTACCAATGGATATGAGTTAAGATAATCTTTTATCTTAAAAGATATAAAAACACCTTTTTTCTGTCTGTCACGTTCATTACATAGCGCCTGTTATATATTTATATGTAAAGTACATGTATTAGTTTCATAGAATCACTAATAAGGAAGCAAAAGAGAGTTAATAAAGGTAAGACAGCATCGAAGATAATGTAGGAAGGTTACGTAAAAGCATACAAAATATGTATGAAGAGGTTGTTGACAGTAGACGAGATAAAAGAGGTAGACGGAATGCAGCGTGTAGCTCTCCCTTCTCTACTGCCCTGATACGACTACCTCACTAGGTACTAAGCGTGAAGTTAAGTAGTAAAATAAAAAGGGGACAGTCCAAGAATATGCAGTGTGGTAATAAAATTTTGACGATTTTTATTACTCGTAGGTGCTAATCCACACTGTGGAAAAAAATACGTAAAGCCTCTTGAAAACCGTGCAAACACTCTGACCGCTAAGTAATGTGGTCTTCATTCCGGTACCTTGTAATTCTTATATGATTTATATACCTTATTTTGTTGTTAGCATCTCTTTAGGAAGATTTTTACAAATTTCTGCTACCGAAAGACCATTACGAAGAACAATCGTTTGGCGAGAGAGAATGCTATTTTTATTGAATATTTTATGATTTTATAGAAGTGTTAATATACTGAGGATAGGCAAAAATACTTAACTCAGAGCGCTTGCACGGTGTGTTTAGTATATCTGTCAATCTTGTTGCAAAAGATCCGCTACATCAGTTTCTTCTTCAAAGTGAAACGTGAATTCGTTTGGAAATATTTTATTGAATTTGACCTCATGCCCGATTAAAAATATAACTTTCGTTTATTTTTTACTTTGTTCGATAAGATTTATAAAATTTTTGTCTCGTTTAATATATTTTTATTGGCTTCATACTAAATTATGTAGCGAAAGCAAACTAAAATGTTTCCGCGTACCGTAACTGTCCATATTTGAGACAATGCGCGTACTGTACCGGAACTCAGCGCCGCGCTAAGTCTTGTTATCAGAGCAAGAAAATAAAATAGCTCACATTCCCCAAATAGTAATTGAACTTACAACCGTCGTATGACAGTATGATGCTGTGCCACAACAGCATTACAAAGTCATATTATAATAAATATCTTTATCGTTAAGCCCTTATCAAATAAACATATAAGGAAAAATACTTAAATACGAGTACAGGAGCATTAAGCTCCTTACGAGTAAATACGTAGGTAAAAGGGTTTGTCATTTTCTATAATATAAAAATCCCTTTATTATTTGTCAGCTTTAAGCCTTGGAAGGAAATGGTGGACATTTTATAGTAAGGTAGAATTTAGTTTATTATATCTAATTTAGTTGCTTAAATTCCGACGATTTATGGGTTCGATCCCCAGTCCGTGAGGACGGATTATTCATTCCTATTTTCGTCCTTCTGGTATCAAGGCAAGCGTGGCGTTGAGTTCTGTCACTCAACACGCAATGCCTCAAAAAAAGGCAGAAAGCAAGAATTCGAGTATCTTAACACTAGGTTCGCTCTGCCTATCCTGCCGTGTGCGGAAAAAACGTGAAGATAAAAATGTTATCATATAAAGTTAAGTTATTGAGTATCTATATCAAATGTACCATATTGTATATTATAATCGATTCAAAATGCAGTCATAGGATTTAAAATTGTACCACTTGCACTATAATAAGCATATTATGTACAGTTATTTATTTCTTAGGTACAAGCAAAGTAGTGAAACCGATCTAGTAAATTACTCATGTAACTTATTTTGGAGACAGCTCTTTTATAAAATAAATCATGTTCACATAAAAATAAAGAATTCTCTGTGGTTCTTTTATCTACGGCTTCGCTTTCGTAATTAATTGGAAATAAATAGAAATTGTGTATGACGCCACAGTATATCTAAAGAGTACAATGGGTTACATTGAAACACTTAACGTAATGTCATATAGCCTAAAACGTTCCACGCATTATAGATTATCCAATACAAAAAAATATCTTTCAATTTAAGTCAGAAGTTCGTGAGATTTGTGGACTTAATCAAACAAACTCTTTAGTTTATTTTTGTAGAAAAATATATATAAAGTAGAAATTTAAATATTAAGTTATTATTTAAGCAATTTAAAAACTAAATTAACGAATATTTATATGCAAATATATAAGTATTAATGTAATTATAAAATATAATTATTAATGGTATAATTACAGTAATACATTGTATTAACATGTATCTACATGTTAATACAATAATTGTTTTATATAATTTTTCTTTGTGTATTACAAATACAGCATAAAATAAATAAATATCAATGTAAATCGAACTCGCGACCTTCTATTCAAGAGGCTGTTTTATATCGCTGTCCATATTATAATTATAACTTGATACTTTATATTACGTCTATTTGCCAAAGCAAATTTAATTAACATTTTGAATATTGAAATTACGGATTTCCATTCACATATGATTACGTAGTTATTTAAATCTGATTAACAAATATTCTGTTCACCTTCGACATTTCTTATTGAGGTCAGATTTTGTTGTTTTATATTAATTTTAATGCTTATATGGGCTTTTAATCGTAGTAGAAAAGTCAAATTTACTTCACTTTCGAAATTACGCCAGACCTTCGGCAAATGGAATAACTTAAAAAAGCACTCGTTATGTATATATAAAATAATTATTTTAGATATATAACAACAAAAATAGTATAAAGGAGAAAATGTTACCTTAGTGGAATGCTTAATGCGAGAATTCTTAGAAACTATTTAAATTTCAAAGGAAAATTTTCTACTTATCGAGAAAGTTAGTAAGCGCACTCAGATTGTATACAATTTTTAATAATTATATGCAATCAAATTTGTGTACCTATTCTCTAAAAGACTGGCTTTTAATTTTTATCAATTTTGTCGTTTATTAATTTATATTTAAAAAACCGCACACTAGGAGGCAAAATCCAACACTGTACTTAAACTGTAAGCCGCCTACTTCCATATCGATAATTTCATTTATATTTCCTAAAAAATATATTTTAGTAGTTATTACTCTGAATAATCACACGACAAAATTAAAAAGAAACCCTTAAATTTACACTCAATATAAATAAAATTTAGAACTACTTGTCTATTTTAAAATTCTGTAACTTCAATTTATTTTTTATCTGTTAAACTGTCAAAGTCATTTGTTTCTATATGTGCAGCAGAATTGCACTGCCACTGAAATATTCTAATACGCACGGGCGAGTGTCAATACGGATCGGTTGATAGGATATAGGTTACTTTCCATCCACGGCTTTAACTTGGCAAATTCCAGAGTAAAACGAGAAATATTTACTGTACGATGTTCATATAATATTATATATTTAAATTGACACTCTATTTAACACTTTGCGCCCAATTTAGCTCCATGCTTTATCCCGCACATGGCAGGGTAGGCAGAGGGAACTGCAGGGACCGTGGGAACCTAGTGTTAAGACACTCCGTTGCTTAGTCCCTGCTTTCTCCGTCCCCACTTTCCGCCGTTTTCGAGGCATTGCGTGTTGAGTGGCGGAACTCAACGCCGCGCTTTGCCTAGTTTGCCAGAGCGAAGAAAATGGAAATAGAAAAATCCATCTTCTCCTACTGGGGATCGAACCCAGAAACCGTCGCGTTACGGGCAGACATTGCGCCTCTGCGCCACGACGGTCCTCAATTCCCACATTTTCAAATGTTACGAGGAAAAAAAATATAAGTTTCTGATTTTCCAAACCATAATATTTTTTTAGCTTCACGCTTTATTCTGATCGTAGTAGGGTATGCTTAGCTGCAGAAATCGTGGGAACCTAATGTTGAATCAATCCGTTCCATGCTGCACATCTTTTAAGGCACTGCATTCAACAGAATAGCGAAACTCAACGTCAATTCACTTTAGGTTTTTTTTTCGTAGGTACACTTGACACAAATATTGCCACATTACATGTATGTTATTTTTTATTTACTTAGTACCTACTCAATGTGAACATATATAGAAGAAAAAGTTATTACTTCTGCACTCAAGAAACCTACCCAAGTAGCGCTTAATTACTAATTAATATCGTCGATTGCGAGTGTTAAAGATTATTATGAATTGATTGATTAGCTAATAAATTAATAAGTTATTAAGGCCATCATAGCACTGTGAGGCAGCTTCGACAGTAAATAGTAAATATTGTGATTGCCATCACTAATTGGAGAAATGTTTTCGTATTTGGACGAATTATTTATATCTCCTCGATCTCGCACACGGAGTTGAGTACCGTCACTTCACAAATAATATCCCGAATTTGGAATAAAATCAAGAACATAGCGTACAGGTCCAGTGCTAAATATATATAAAGTTCTAATTAGTAAGTCGTAATTTGACTATAAAAAAAAAACTATTTTATTAAATATTCTAAAAAAAATTAAATAAATATTGATAAGACCAAACGTTTTTATTTCTAAAAGTTCAAACTTCAACATTATTGTAAAAAAACGGATACGAAATGAAGAAAGAGTGTCTTAACGCTGGTTTCTTTCTATCTAGGGGATATAAACATAGGGGATGTTTATCGTCAAATGTGATTTAGGACAGATACTTTCACAGAAATATCTTCTATTGAAACATGTTACACTCAGTAAACCAATTTATCAAGCGTTCAATCAAAATTGAAACGGAAGTTGTACGCACGTTACAAGATTTATTTATCACTTCGCCATATATATGATAGATATATGTTGATGTATACATATACATATATATATATATATATATATATATATATATATATATATATATATATATATATATATATATATATATATATATATTATATATATATATATATATATAATATATATATATATATATATATATATATATATAATATATATATATATATATATATATATATATATATATATATATATATATATATATATATATATATATATATATATATATATATATATATATATATATATATATATATATATATATATATATATATATATATATATATATATATATATATATATATATATATATATATATATATATATATATATATATATATATATATATATATTATGTATACATATACATATATATAATAGATAAAACTTGTACTCGTATGTTATAAAAAATACCAGTCATTGAGATATTTCTATAATGGCAAGTAATAACGCGGTCATGAGCCAAGGGCCTAAGGTTAAGGAGATTTATTATGAAATCATTAGATTTATTGGCAAATTGTACGATAACGATTATAAATTATGATGTTTATTGAATTAATTCTAATATAATTTGTAGTGTATTTTAATATAATTGGGTTATATTTTTAATGGTTAAATTATGTGAGTTGTAATTGGATTTATAAGACAAATCGCAAGTTTTAAGCTTAACTTTAAAATTTTAAAACGCTTTATCTTGAATTCAAACGAATCATGGAGAATGTAGTGTCTTAACACAAATTCTTCTATGCATATTCCATATATGAGTGATTTCCTTACTCGTTGAAAAAAATATCGGACCCGAGTAATGAATATCAAGTCACTGTGATATCAATTTTTAAATAAATTATGATAAATTGTTGTAATTTTTAAAGCCATTATGTCACAAAGGTATAATGCGACTAAATGACGTGATTTCCGGAGACAAAATGGAAAAAGGAGAGTAAAAAGATGTAGTAATTAACGGAGTGTGTTACTAATATTCTTTATCTGTCTATGCCGTATACTCACTCGTCGGATGTAAACCACTGTACATAATTAACATTTACAAATATATGGAAGTTGATATTGTATTAAAAACATTGTAAGTCAACGACTCTAACATGTTTTGTCGTAATCTAAGATCCTCAGGCCTTTGACCACAAAGTCATCACTCTTTATAATAAACAAAATGTATGTCTAATTAATTTCTTATCATTTTTTGTATATTATTATAAGTTAAGAAAATCTAACGGGATGTCAATCTACTGTGCTCCAATTTAGAGACTACTTTTTTAAACTATATATTTGTTTTAAATTACAAAAATAATTGCTGACGAGTCGAGTTTTCTTTTAATTTTTTAATTTTTTGCTTTCTTCCTCAGAGCTTTCTTTAGCCTAAGTAAAAAAAAACACAGTTAAATATTCAATATCTAAATTTAATAATTACTTCTTTTATAAATCTATCGAGTTTATTTTATGCAACATTCAAGACAGTAATTGTACTAAAAGCTAAGCTAAATATACATTAGACTTTTATCCAACTATATTTTCAAACCAACTTTAAGAGTATATACACAAAGTTTTACTAAAATATATAAAATATACATCATTTAACAAAAATAAACGAGTACAAATAAAATAGAAAGTTGTTAAAATTCAATAAAAGTGTACAATTTATACTCTCGATTTCCTTTGCTCGTTTTGCTTGGAACGTGACTTATTCTTTACTTTGCAAGCTTTTTTTATATAGTAATCAAAATTTACATAAAAAGAATATATTTTTTTATATCTATTATCCAGCGTTGACACAATTGAATTGATTACTGAAATGGATAACTTTTACTGTTTACTTTTAGCTTCACGCTTTATCCCGCACATGGCAGGGTAGGCAGAGGGAACTGCAGGAACCACAAGAACCTAGTGTTAAGACACTCCGTTACTTAGTCCCTGCTTACTCCGTCCCCACTTTCCGCCGTTTTCGAGGCATTGCGTGCATACTTTTACTCGCGTTTATATATATGTATGTACAACGATCAACAAATATTGTTTAAAACGTGTAATACTAATACGTAATACGTTTGACCAGTAGTTCTCGAGATTAGCTTAATCAACCTAACCAACTAGTCTATATATTATTTTACACTTTATAAAGACAACGTTTAAGAAAACGTAAAAACTAACGTAGATGGATTCGAACCCGTAGCTTAGATTAGCTAATTGAGCCGTATGGGTGTTCATTTGGGGTCGGTAATTTGTTAGGCTTATTACAATTTGTTAATTTAGCTAAAATAGCAAAAAGATTGAAAATACGTTAGTACATTTTATAAATAATATATTTTTTTATTTAAAGAAACTTAATAACTATGATAATTATGCATAGATTACCTAAAAATGAAGACATCATTTATTTTTATTATATTGTTATATTATTCATAAATTTAATCTTAAAAAATAATGTATGTATTAATTAATTATTAATTAAATATTTAATTACAGTTACTAGATTTAACAGTTATTATTATATAGGCAGTTCATTTGTAAAAACATTTCAAAAGTCATCACGCTTCCATATTAATCACGGCGTTAAGTTCCGCCAAGCAATGTCTCTAATTCATCAGCTTGCACCTTAAGCCTAACCAAAGCCTAATATTAAATATATAAAAATAAAAAACCTTACCCAAAATAATTTTTTTTCTCCCGAAAAAAAAAGCAAACACAAACACAAAACTTAATACAATTTATGTATATTTATATTTATACATGTTTCTTCATACAAAAAAATAAAAAGTTCAACTTTCTATACTAAACTTGAACGTTTAAACTTATATGTCAGAATGGCAACGCGTGTTTTCGCACCGGAGTTCGAGACACTACTGACGTACCGTCGGCTTCGCTCTAGATATATTTATAATATGGTAATAAATTATTTTTAATATATAATTGTTTTATCTTATTTATTTTATCATTTTGAGATAACTATATAATGTGTATATAGTATTTTATATTTTTATTTTTACTTTGCACTTAGATTGTTTTGTTGAATAATAATAAGAAAATAACTAGGGTTTTTTATACTATTATGGTCTAGTAGGGTAGCAGGGTAACAAAAATAATTTAATATACTGAAACACCCCACTGCTTTCCTGTAGTTTCTTCTGCCTACACTGCTATATACGGGATAAAGCGTGAAGCTAAAGAGAAATCTTTCTTTTTTATCTTTTCCCACGAAATCGAATCTCTACATATACTCGTAGAGTGGTGGAGCTCTTAAAGATAAAAATAATTATTTTACCTCACTGGAAATCGAACCCGCAATTATCACGTGTACAATCTGGCCAATACAATTGAATCAAGATGACCTTGTACTCGCTAGTCTAGAGTTTCTCTGTTCAGAATCCATTTCTCACAATAAAATAACAGAGTAATATCACTTGGTTTATTCTCGTGTAGTTTCTCAATTTACATAATTCAGTCCCTTATATTTGATTAGACACTGACACTTATGTTTGTCGTTCAAAAATTATATCATAAAAAATTTTATAGTACAAAATAGGTTTTATTACATATTAAAGTTAATAAATAATTATTTTAAAATTAACAATAATAATAATTTTCAATGTTTTCACTATAATTACCCTTTACACGTTAAGATTATTCAGATTTTATAGGTTTTAAAAAAATAAAAATTTTATACCATAATTCTATCATCTTTGTGATAGTAGGTCTCACATATACTTCAAACGTGACATCGCGTTTTCGTAGAATTAGGCTGTTTTCAAATATGATTGATAGATAAAATTGTTTTGTATATATATGTCCTCCAACCAAATTATTAGACATATTATTTACATGCAAAACGATGAATAAATTATACATATAAATAAAATTAGAATGTCCTTTTGAAATTTCTAAGTAAATGATTTCTTGAATGTATATTTACACGTTACTGAAACGTAAAACAAAACTTATTATTAATTTTTTTGTCTATCTGCCTTTATCTGGAACAATAAATCAGCATCTCATAAAACTTTCACTTGGAGACAGAAGTAATATAAGGCCCAGTTAAATTATATATATATATATATATATATATATATATATATATATATATATAATATATATATATATATATATATATATATATATATATATATATATATATATATATATATATATATATATATATATATATATATATATATATATATATATATATATATATATATATATATATATATATATATATATATATATATATATATATATATATATATATATATATATATATATATATATATATATATATATATATATATATATATATATATATATATATATATATATATATATATATATATATAAATATATATATATATATATATATATATATATATATATATATATATATATATATATATATATATATATATATATATATATATATATATATATATATATATATATATATATATATATATATATATATATATATATATATATATATATATATATATATATATATATATATATATATATACATACCTAACATAATAGAAAATAAAATATAAAAAACATATTGGCTAAATTTTTCACAGACAGACAGATGATATCATCTCTCTCAGACCCCTTTGTGGGGGGAGAGGGGAAACGGCATCAGGGCATTGCCCTCTGGCCGTGGTATCTCTCGGCGCCCATAACTATGGGCGCGTCATTAGGTTGGGCCTGGGCCCTTGGTTGGTCCCTTTGAAACAAGGGAAGGAAATGAGGCATCGGGTGAGGGGGACGAGCTATGAGCTGCCAGGGCGGTCAGTCCAGCCGGGTGGAACCTCTTGTTCAGAGGAAGCCCAGCTTAGACGACCAGCGACCTCAGCAGCAGCTCAGGAATCAAAAAAAATTTTTTAGTTTATACTAAATTTATTTTATATCCCACTATGTTTAAAATTACGTAAAACGTACCATAATCTTGTCAGTTATCTCGAGTGCACTCGCAATGGAGATACAAGAATAGGCGGAAATCGATTCCGAGTTAAAAATATTACGTACGTTCTACTGTTTAGGTTTATAGTTTGGATTTATATAGAAAATATGTACTGGTTTTTTAATACTTTAAACTATAAAAATTGTTTTGTACCTCTAGTATCTATAATTATGTACTTTAGTAGTTAGTTTACATAT
Source organism: Dione vanillae (assembly GCA_037178615.1). Classification (NCBI taxonomy): domain Eukaryota; kingdom Metazoa; phylum Arthropoda; class Insecta; order Lepidoptera; family Nymphalidae; genus Dione; species Dione vanillae. The sequence continues at coordinate 1,891,916 of JAZFAU010000135.1, read as the reverse complement.
TTCAGTTATACTTATTAATTTAAAGGGAAAAAAAATATTTTCTGCGGCGTTGAGTTCCGCCACTCAACACGCAATGCCTCGAAAAACGGCAGAAAGTGGGGACGGAGGAGTAAAGCAGGGAGTAACATGACTAAGCAACGGAGTGTCTTAACACCTAGTGTAAAATATATATATATATATATATATATATATATATATATATATATATATATATATATATATATATATATATATATATATATATATATATATATATATATATATATATATATATATATATATATATATATATATATATATATATATATATATATATATATATATATATATATATATATATATATATATATATATATATATATATATATATATTCTCATCAACCCCTATCTAATAATTTTTACTGCTTAAATTTTTTTAGGTAACGCATGAGATTTGAAATTGAGTAAAAATACCATTTTCATGACATATACAACAACATTAATTCACAATATTAACTATTAATACTTTTATTATATATAAATAAATATTTTAAATCAACAAAAATATTTAAGTCTAATATTTTACATGAAAAGTTCTTTCCGGCTACTTAAGTTTTTCTGACAAAAAAGTCGTTTGGCCAGTTTTATTTTACTATAACTACAACTACTAATAATTATCTACAGCTTAGCGCTCCTTCTATAAAAAGAAATATAAATATTTTTTATTTCCTTAGAAAGATAAAGAAATTTTATTTATCTTTGTATTACCAAATGAATTTAGCAAGCATGTACATATATGCTTTAATTTCAAGCAAATTACTTTTAAACTAACTATTAAATCATTGTACTGTGTCACCTGGATTCAGCTAGTGTAGCTGAAATTCACAAAGTTTGTTCGATGCGATGGATATTACGTTTTGTAGCGTAGCGAGAAAGAGAACTTCTGGACGTATTATATAATTGATGAGGTACTAATTTTCATTTAATTTAATATCATAAACGAACTTACTTACACAAATTTTATTTAAATTATTGTGCGGTGGTAAAAAAGCAAATATTAAAGCATCTTAGTGAATAGAACTTTTTTCACATTTACAGTTTATATTAAAAAATTTGAGGCCACCGCAGTGGAACGGAGTCGAACTGTAATCATGATGGTCGAAACTTGTATACTTTGAAGATAATAATGTTTAAGATATTTTAAAATTATAAAACTTTAAAGCATTTTAATTAAAAAGTGAAGAAATAAATATTTTTTAACGATTTTTTATTATTTAGCGTTTAAAAATGTCTTAGTTTTCGGTGCTTTATTCAGACTGGACTGGATAAACTGGATTACTCTTTTTAACATTTAAATAAATGTTAAAAAGAGTAATCCAGTTTAAGAATTATTTTAGACTTTTATATCTAGAGAGCCAGGCTAGATCTAGAGCACAGGTAGCTTCTATATATCATGTTTATTTCACTGTTAGATTTTCATTTATATAAATTTAATTCCTCAAAAGGTTAAAAATTATTAATAAAGTATTAGTTTGAAATCTAAAAAAGCGTTTAGAGCTCCATTGAATGAAGTTGCGTTTCTAGTATTCCTAGTAGTGCTATTAGTAATTTTATTTAAATTTAAGTAGTGAGTCTGACTTATAAATTTTTAATAGCCAATAATAGACTTTCTCAATAAATGGGTAAATGGGTTTAAAATTAGGCTTTTTTAGGCCTACATACAAAAATCCAATCCTACCCAGTACTGGCCGATAGACGAGTTTGAGATTTTTTTGTACATTCAACTGATTCTTCAGTTTTTAAGCACAACTAATTACACGGGCAATTCAAATTTGCTTCCATAACGTGCCCGTTACATTATTTACTTAACAGCATCGATAATTAAAATATTTCAAATTAAATTCATCACTATACTCAAGAAAAGGCTAAGAGAAGTTTCTAATAACAAGACATAGTATTTTATTACACCAAAATAATAAATATATCATTAATTTCTTGTTATTTTATTTGCATTGCACCTACACAAATTACAGTGAGATACGTTGAATTTTTTTTTTTAGCTTCACGCACATGGCAAGGTAGGCAGAGGGAACTGCAGGGACTGTGGGAACCTAGTGTTAAGACACTCCGTTGCTTAGTCCCTGATTTCTGTGTCTCCTCTTTCCGCCTTTTTCGAGGCATTGCGTATTGAGTGGCGGAATTCAACGCCGCGCTTTGCCTAGTTTGCCAGAGCGAAGAAAATGGAAATAGACAAATCCATCTTCTCTGACTGGGGATCGAACCCAGAAACCGTTGTGTTACAGGCAGACGTTGCGCCTCTGCGCCACGACGGTTGGATTTTATACGTCATAATAACAATGTTACTACAATCTATTTACAGGAACGTTATAGTGTTTTATTATGTAAACAGGTATTTTACATCTTTTTATTTCGCAGCAAAATTTATATACGTATATATAAAAATTGAAGTGTCTATTTGTGATTTTAAAATAACTATATTTCTTTAAGTGCTACTACTATTGTAATATAAACATGTGTTTTTGTATGTCATAGACTCATATAACTTCTGGAAGAGTCGACTAAATGTTTATGCATCTTTCACTGTATTATACGTTACTTTTTATTCTGGATTTCCCGAGAAATCGGAATTTACTAGGGAAAACTCACGTTATCCACGCGTAAGTTCCCCAATCTGATAAATTATTACTACTATATAAAATGATGAATGAATGATTTAATATATACACGTATAGTTTTCGAAGACAAAGTGACTTGAAAGGAAACATGCGTGGCTGTAAGTTGGTCTCTAATTTATACATACATACAAAACTTCACGCATTATCCCTAGCAGAGTTGTCAAAGCTAACGGAGTGGCCAACTCTTCAGTATTACATACATACTACATACATTATTTTCAGGTGATCCTTATTCTTCTTTGCGAAAGTTAATCGAGATCTCAGCTTAAGTCTCTTACCACTCACTTTTGCCCAAACCATCTGAGCACATCTGTATAATATTTATTATAAGCTGAAGAGTTTCTTTCGTTAAGTGTTTTATTTTGGATTTGAATATTTCGGAATAGAAGGAATTTATATCACGATATATGTTTCAATATGATATATTACTTCGACCGAGAATACGTCCCTTGTCTTAAAAATATTGTAATATGAAGAATTTCGATGGTTTACTTAAAAAACATTTAAAAATTTGAATGATGCTAGATTTTTATGTTTTCTATTTCTCATTTCATTTCTTTTAAATATTTTTTTTTATTTTTAGTTACATTTCCTTATTGTTGTCTTTTCTTTTTTTTTAACTTCACGCATTATCCCATGGCAGACATGGCAGAGTAGGCAGAGGGAACTGCAGGAACCATATGAACCTAGTGTTAAGACACTCCATTGCTTTAGTCCCTGCTTTCTCCGTCCCCACTTTCCGCCGTTTTTCGATTCATTGTGTGTTGAGTGGCGGAATTCAACGCCGCACTTTGCCTAAACTTGTATAATGAAATTCATTAATCTGTAAATCATACTACTTCTAAGAATATCGACGTTGCATTTTAATTGAAAAATGTAAAATACATAATTTTTAAATATACTAATATAATATATATTTAAAAACAACCTATTTAGCTCTTATGTAGATAAATGGCTTAAAGGTCAACGCGCTGGTTTAGAGAGCAAAGTGAGGCAAAGGTTCAATTTCTGTTACGTTGAAATTTTTGAGCTAAACTTCTACATTTTTTAGACTAAACTTGTATATTGCTTAGAAGAATACATATAAAACTTTCAATTGCAAAATAAAACGTGAAAATATAAACAATTTCATGTACGTGCAATAAAATCCACTCGTATGCTACTCACAGTCTTGCAAATAAGCAAAAGTAAAAATATGAGTTTAAACACCCACTGATAAAACATGAAAAGCATTGAGTCAGCAAATTTGCTGTTTCTTAAGAGTATCGTCTTCAAATATACAAACAAGGCAATCGATATATTGAAATTGATACTTTATATAAATAGATGAGGACCGTCGTGGCGCAGAGGCGCAACGTCTGCCTGTAACGCGACGGTTACTGGGTTCGATTCCCAGTCGGGGAAGATGGATTTTTCTATTTCCATTTTCTTCGCTCTGGCATCTAAGGCAAAGCGCGGCGTTGAGTTCCGCCACTCAACACGCAATGCCTCGAAAACGGCGGAAAGTGGGGACGGAGTAAGCAGGGACTAAGTAACGGAGTGTCTTAACACTAGGTTCTTATATAGTTCCTGCAGTTCCCTCTGCCTACCCTGCCATGTGCGGGATAAAGCGTGAAGCTAAAAAAAAATATATATATATTGCGCAAAATGTATTTACAAACGTACGTTAGTATGAATATTTTAAAACAAATTCGCAATGCTTCGAAAAACCGAAAGCGGGCACAGAATTCATTAACACTAGGTTCCTATGGTTCCTTATATCCTTTCATATGCATGAATAAGGATACTTAAACGTAAAAACATTTCGTATTCTATAGAACATGGGAATGCAAATATTCCATTATTATCCATATTTCCTGAGATAAGTGCATTCCACAAGACAATCACTCCTTTGCGTCTTTATAAAAAAATATCAAAATATACATAAAAAATATATAACAAGCTTTTCTTCTTCTTTATTCATTTAAATTATGGATACCAGTGGATTCTCTTTTTTAAAAGGAAATTATGTCATGAAATAAAACATTATGAGGCCTGAAATCTGAACGAGATTCCTCGAATTACGAATAAAATTAAAATAAACAAGTGAATTTGTATCCCGCGCGTAGAAGTAAAGTACTTGAACTGTCATAATAAAACACTCGACTGAGTAAACTGAGTTTTTATATAAATATGTTAAAATTTTGTTTGTATTTTCTTATACTTTAAATTAATGTCTACTACATCGATTTGATATGTTCTTTATTTCTCATTAGTTATTTTTTTTACTCTTTCATATAAAAGCTTTTAAATAGAGGTTTAAATCTTTTACATTGATTGCTTCATATTATTAATTATATTGGTCAATACTCGCGGCGCCATGATAAAGTACTAGAAATCATACCGTTAGTCTGTCAGTCGTAAGAGCACACAGAGAAATATAACAACTAGCAAACGCTCAATAAAGTTTGTGAAAGAAGGTTGTTATAAAAAAACAACACAAAAACCTTTTTCCATATTAGCTCCTGATTGGACACTTGTTTATTTTTTTTCAGCTTCACGCTTTATTCCTGCACTATGGCAAGTATAGGCAGAGGAAACTGCAGGGACCGTGGGAACCTAATGTTAAGACACTACGTTGCTCAGTCCCTGCTTTCTTCGTCCCTACTTTCCGCCTTTTTCTACACTTGTGATGGACACATATGAGAAACAGTATTCTAATCCCCGAGGACATTTATGTTTCGTCATCCAGATCGGATATTTTTTTTTACTTTCGAAGCCTAAAACGCGTAGTACTGGTAGAACTTACAGGTCCGTAGGAAACAAATATCCCAAAAAGTCACCATCTAAAACTTAATAAATATTTCATTGTTTCAATCGAACTGACCAGGAATAGGTTTAGAGTTAGCTTATATGCGGTTGAAGTAGGAGCATGAGGTTTACCAGCAAAATCTCTCTCTATAGTTTCCTAAAAGATCTCAGCCTGTCTAGATCTATTATAAATTCATTTATAGAATGCACTTTAAAGGCGGCTTTGGTAAAATCGTTTTAAATTTGGTTAGGTAGTGGGAGGAGCTCGGACAGTGAAGGTGAGCGTTAAAGCATTTTAAAGGGGCCTCTTTAAACCTACACTAACAAGCGTTGATCTGGTCCTCTTCCTACACCGCAATGGGCCCGGCACCCGCATTGTGAATCCATGGAATGCTAAGCAGTTTCTTCTCTTCTCATATAGCAGGGTAGACAGAGAGGACGTAATATTATGACAATCCCTCCCATATTATGATACAAAGCGTGTTGAATGGCAGAACTTGAGCTCAATTGCATCATAACATGCTTTTATGTAAAATTCGTTTGTTTAAAAATAATAAAAAAATATCAGTTAAGAGCGAGGTGGCCTTGTGCAGTGGAATGGAAATAAAAAAGATTCAGTTAACTTTGTGATTTTATACAATGATTTTGTTTAACTAAAATATATATATATATATATATATATATATATATATATATATATATATATATATATATATATATATATATATATATATATATATATATATATATATATATATATATATATATATATATATATATATATATATATATATATATATATATATATATATATATATATATATATATATATATATATATATATATATATATATATATATATATATATATATATATATGTATAACGGAGCGGAGGTGCCTATATTGTTTTTAAAAAACATGACGTCAGCGTTGCTGACGTCATGATCTTCAGAATCACTCATATTAATAATTCACTTTATAACTTGAAAATAGAAATAGGAAATTAAACGAATTTTAGGCGAACATTATAATGAATTCTATTTACTCCCAGAATAACAACATTTTAATAGGTAAGACTTAACTTTTAAAAACACAAATGAAACTTGAAATTTTCAAATCAAATAAAGAATGAATGAGACAATAATTTCACTAAACGAAAACTAAATTATAATTCAATTAATTTCTTACTTTTTGTAGAAACAAAATACTTAACTTAATACCGACAGCACGTCCGCACCGATCGACCGTGGCCCTCCGAATGAATTATTTTCTTGTACGGTCGATCGGCCCGGGCGGCTGGGAAACACCTAGCGCCATCTGGTCAAAACACCTAGCGCCATCCGGTCGCTAAGGTGGGTTAGTAACAATTTAACAATACCTTAATCACTAATCTATTTCTTAACATTACAATTACATGTGCTAAAATCAGATAATAATATTTACAATTTATTGACGTGTTCCCAGCTGGAAAATATTAAAGTAAACGAATTTATAATTTAAACTAATACAAAGTCTCAAATATCTTCATTACATAAGTATTCATTCTTAAAACTATGAGATAATCAAAATATGTTTAAATAATTGTTAAATTTTTACGAAAATAAATTAGGAAGGTTTTAAATTGTTTTTATTTTAAAAAGATGCTAAACTGATTTGTGGCGATATATAATTTACTTTAAATTAATACAAAGTCTCAAATATCTTCATTAAATAAGTATTAATTCTTAAAACTATGAGATAATCAAAATATGTTTAAATAATTGTTAAATATTTACGAAAATAGTTTAGGAAGGTTTTAAATTGTTTTGCTTTTAAAAAGATGCTAAACCGATTTGAGCCGATACGGCCATTCTGATGATAAGTGCGCGTTCTGCACTTAATCGTACCTGAAACAAGAAATATCAAAACTTTGAAATTCGTATCTGTGATACGTTACTTATTTAAAATCGTAGTTCAATATTTAAGTAACTATGATGATAAATATTCTTGTTAATATTATTATTAGTTTAATAAACAATTGTAGAATATTGATAAGTATTACATATCACTGCATTCTTCTGTAAATAATTATTTCATTAGTCATAACATAGAAATAATTTTAAATATTTAATTAATATTTTTGTCATTGTACGTCTCAATACGCCAACAACAATATAAGGAAGATAGGTCGATGCTGTGCTCTAGGCGTTCCTGTCGCGGCGCCGTGGTACACAGGGGCTCTAAAGGAATGAGGAAAGGGCGTTGCTGGGGTCTAGGTCTTTAATATGACCATGGTCCCCAGAGGCTCTGAAAGATTTGGGTTGTTGCTGTGCTCTAGGCGTTCCTGTCACGGCGCCGTGGTACACAGAGGCTCTAAAGGAAAGAGAGAAGGTCGTTGCTGGGGTCTAGGCCTTATAGTTATGACCGTGGTCCCCAGGGGCTCTGAAATATAAACATATGGAAAAGGATTCAAAGGAGTTTAGTTTTTAAATATTTTTTTTTTTTAATTGAATTAATACTTCATTATGTCCTGAATTCATTTAAGAATTTAATGTTGTAATAGTTTTATATCAAAATAATGCAATGATCTCACCATATGTTTTAATGCTGATGGGCGATGTCATTGGGCTCTCTCGCATGATGTAGTGGGTTGCGGCTCGTAGCTTGTTGTGGTCATTTCTGACGTCTCGATGTCACGTGGCTCGTTGCTAGCTGGCGGTGACGTGACTAGAGGCTGCTGGGATTGCTCTTGACTCTTTGTGTTGGTGTCTTCTGTATGAGCCGATACGGTTGCCTGCTGGCCAGGTTGTGGGGCTCTTCGAAGCTGGTCATGCGCCACTTTTCGAGGTCGACCTGTTCCAACAACTCTTTTAACTAGGTAACGGTCATTTGCCAGTACACGGAAAACCTCATATGGTTCACTAAATTTTAAGTCTAAGCATGTTTGGTTGCGAGGATTGTTTTTAATTAGCACATAGTCGCCTCTTTGAAATTTATGAATCTGGGCTTTGTTTTTATCAAAGCGTGCCTTTTCTCTTTGTCCTGCTAAAGTCAGTTTTTGAGTAACATGTAGATATAATCGGTCGATATCAACACTCTGATCCTCTAAATTTACCAGGCCAATAAGTTCCGGTGGAACACAATGCTTACGACGAGTAAGAAGAGTAAGCGGAGCAGTACCAGTAGTGCGATGAGGTGTACAATTCAGGGCTAACTGCAAGCTGTCTATTGCTGTATGCCATAATTCAGTCTCATAATTTTTTATCATTATTAAGGCATTCTTCAGAACACCCACTACTCGTTCAACCTGCCCGTTAGATCGGCTTACTCCTGGCGAAATGGTATGTATTTTGATGTTGAACTGGTCACAATAGCTTTTGAAGTCGCCCAGAAATTCCCGTCCTCCATCGACAATTACACGTGCGGGAGCTCCAAACAGATGTATTGTACGTTTAAGAGCTGCTAATGTACTTTGCGGGTTTTTATTATTAGTATGATAAAGAAGTACATACTTACTAAAGGCGTCTATGGTAACAATAACGTAGTCATGGATGCTGGTAGTGCCTAGCTTACCCGTTATATCCATATGGATAGTTTCAAATGCCGTTGTGGGCTTGGGTATAGGATGAAGTTGCACCTGTACAGCTCCTGAGGTACCTTTAGATGTTCGACAAACAATACAATTGTCAACAAAGGTTCTTACCACGGTACTCATATTATCAAAGCAATAAGTTTCCTTGATTTTTTATAATGTTTTTTCCCACCCGGCGTGTTTAAATGCATTATGATAGCTACTTATAAGACTCCATTGAAACGCCTTGGGTACAATTACAGCTTCCTGGTGACCCATGATCGCATCTTCCCAAACCTTGACGAGGATATTGTCCTTTAAGGCATATCCTGGAAAATCTTGATTTTGCTGGATGCTATCAATCTTAGGTCGCAACGTAGGATCACGATATTGCTCAATTTTCAACCAGTCTGAATCTTTGGTCATAAGATTAACATTTAAAGTACCTGGATTTCGGCTGAAGAAATCAGCATGTTGAAGAGTTTGTCCCTTCCTGTATTCAATCTCGAAGTTATAATTTTGCAGGAACGCCCACCACCGATACACTCGAGGGAGTAGCTCTTTTTTATGCTTAGACGCTTTTAGTGCGTTGCAATCTGTGACCACCTTAAATGTGCGACCATACAAGTATTGACGGAAATGTTTTATAGCCCTTACCACTGCGAGTGTTTCAAGCTCGTACGAATGGTACCGGCTCTCAGCATCTGTTGTGCGCATGCTCATATAGGCAACAGCATGCCGACGTCCGTCGATCACTTGGATGAGGACAGCTCCATATCCCACGTTGCTCGCGTCAGTGTGTAGTTCTATAGGGTAATTTTCTTGAAATATTGACAACACTGGATCGGAGGTTAAATATTGAATAATGGTATTACGTGCTTCTTCATGTCGTTCGCTCCATTCCCAAGTAGCTCCTTGTTTTGTTAACTCATATAACGGTAACATTATGCGAGAAAAGTTGGGAATAAAGCGACGAAAGTAACCAGCTAGACCATTAAATTGTCTAACCTGTTTTACATTTTTCGGTACTGATGCCTTAACTAGAGATTCGACTTTGCGAGGACTAGGCTTCACCTGTCCATCTGCTATTATATTCCCGAGGTACTCGATAGAACGTTTGAAGAAAGCAGATTTTTCTATGTTAATAGAGAAACCTGCCCTCTCCAACGCTATAAGGATTTTTTCTATATTAGAAATTCCTTCATCAAAATTGGTGCATTTACTTAAAACATCGTCAACGTAAACCTGAGCAATGCCTGCAGAGCCCAAGAGGTGCTGGAGGGCCCGATTTATGCACCGTTGGTATACCGAGCATGCATTGCTCAAGCCAAATGGCATTGTTAAAAACTCGTATAGACCGTCCGGTGTGACAAATGCCGTTTTTTCAACGGAATTTTCAGAGATTGGGATCTGGTGGAATCCTGCTGCCATATCTAACGTGGTATAGTAATGCCCGTTCGTCAGTTGGTCTATTTGATCCGAAATTAATGGAAGGGGGTAATGATCTCTAAGGGTATTAGAATTTAATTTGCGGTAGTCAACGCACAATCTGTCATCTCCATTTTTCTTTTTTACGAGAATAATGGGGCTTGAATATGGAGAAACACTTTCCTTAATAATGTTATGCGATAGTAATTCTTCAATAATGTTCCGTACTTTCTCACGCTCTACGGGGCTTAAACGATAGGGTCTACGTTCAACATACTTGTTAGGGTCTTTCAAACGTATTTCTAACTGCCCAGTATTAACACGAGTCTATGGAAATCCGCGAATAAATAGATGCGAATATTTATTTAACAAAATACGTAGTTGATTAATTTCGTCGTCGTTAGTAAGGTCACAATCTAATTTATCAAAAACAGAATTGTTTGACTGTATATGCATAACTGTATACTGTCGCACTACTTTAGTGCCTGTTGCGGTAACTAAAACGTTAAGGTTAGTATTATTAATTAAGTCCATCCCTATTAAAACTTTTGAAGTCATATCGTCGTCGGGCACTATAAAGAATTGAATTTCCACTTTTACATTATCAATCTCACAAACGGTAACTAGCGTAACTAGGGATAACACTGGAATTTTTCCGATACCGCGTAAATAATTGACACAGTGGACTCTTTTCCCTGGTAATTTATCTGCTAGACATTCACTAATAACTGAGCACTCAGCGCCACTATCGAAAACGGCTTGAAATGTAAAATTACCGATAATAATCTTTATGTGATTTAATTTCGATTTACCTACGTAATTAACATTAGAAACGACTGCTTTTTCACGTCGGAAACAACTCTCAAACACATGTCCTACTTTCTTACAAAATGTACAGACTGGTCTATTTGGAGGTACAAAACTTTTCTGTTTTTCATTATTATCACTGCTAGTTAACGGTATATTATCATTACTCCTTAATCTACAGTCACGTGACAAGTGGTTGTTTCTTTTGCTAATGCGGCAAAAAGGGATATTTGATATTTCATTAGGGCGTGAACGTTTGTTTGGGGGTTGTAAATTACTATTACTATTTTGTGGCCGTTTAACGCGAATCGTGGAGGCTACTGATATTAATTCTGGCACTGAAGTTGCCCTAGTATTTAATAATTCTACTCTAAGTCGTTCATCGTTTATGCAACCGATAACCGCCTCAACTGCAAATTCATCACTCAATTTGTCTTTAGTTACACGTTTCCATAGAACCCACGCCTTGGATAGAAATTCAGACACATCTTTACTAAAATCATAAACATGTTCACGGAATTTAACTATATCGCGCGAATACCTAGATTCGGGTTCAAACGTTGTAATAAGATTATTTTTAAGTTCAGCCCAAGTTGAAGTAGTAACAAGCCAATTGTCAACCCATAATTTCGCTCGACCTTTAAGTAGACTACCCACCTTCATTCTTACCTCATAATCATTTAGGTTGTATAGCTCTACAGCTTGAGTGACATGTTGACACCATTCCCGAATGCCTATATTTGCATCAGGGTCATAGGAGGGTAGAAATATATCATTAATCCTTACCTTCTCTGGTTGTGGTGACGCTGACAATCGTTCAGACATATCCTTCATGGTTTGCATCATTTGCATTAGAAAACTGGCTGGCGTAAACGAATTTATAATTTAAACTAATACAAAGTCTCAAATATCTTCATTACATAAGTATTAATTCTTAAAACTATGAGATAATCAAAATATGTTTAAATAATTGTTAAATATTTACGAAAATAAATTAGGAAGGTTTTAAATTGTTTTTATTTTAAAAAGATGCTAAACTGATTTGTGGCGATATATAATTTACTTTAAATTAATACAAAGTCTCAAATATCTTCATTAAATAAGTATTAATTCTTAAAACTATGAGATAATCAAAATATGTTTAAATAATTGTTAAATATTTACGAAAATAGTTTAGGAAGGTTTTAAATTGTTTTGCTTTTAAAAACATCTAAACCGATTTGAGCCGATATATATATATATATATATATATATATATATATATATATATATATATATATATATATATATATATATATATATATATATATATATATATATATATATATATATATATATATATATATATATATGTATATATATATGTATATATATATATGTATATATATATATATATATATATATATATATATATATATATATATATATATATATATATATATATATATATATATATATATATATATATATATATATATATATATATATATATATATATATATATATATATATATATATATATATATATATATATATATATATATATATATATATATATATATATATATATATATATATATATATATATATATATATATATATATATATATATATATATATATATATATATATATATATATATATACATATATATATATACATATGTACGAGGTGTGTTCAAAAAGTATCGCGAATTTTGTGTTTTTTCAAAAATTATTTATTTATTCATGAATATCTATTTTGTCCCCTTCAAAGTAATCCCCATGAGATATTATACACTTGTGCCAACGGTTTTTCCAATCTTCGAAGCACTTCAAAAAATCATTTTTTTTTATCTTGTTCAGCTCCTCCTTCGATGCCGTCTTTATCTCGTCAAGTGTAGCATAACGTCGTCCTTTCATGGGCCTCTTCAGTTTAGGGAACAAGAAAAAGTCACAGGGGGCCAGATCTGGGGAATACGGTGGCTGCGGCATCATTAGTGTGTTGTTTTTGGCCAAAAAGTCGCGCACAAGCAACGATGTGTGAGCAGGGGCGTTATCGTGGTGCAAAAGCCAATTTTTGTTCTTCCACAAAACCGGGCGTTTCTGGCGGATTGCTTCGTGCAAATTGCGCATAACTTGCAGGTAATAAACCTTATTGACCGTTCTACCCTGTGGCAAGAACTCATGATGCACCACGCCCCTGCAATCGAAGAAAACTGTCAGCAAAACTTTCACATTCGACCGAACTTGGCGCGCTTTTTTCGGTCTTGGTTCGTGCGGCAGCTTCCATTGAGATGATTGAGCTTTGGTTTCCACGTCATAACCATAAACCCACGATTCGTCACTAGTTATGACCCTCTGGAGCAAATTTGGGTCGTCGCGGACAGAGTCCAACATCTCATTAGCAATGTTCATGCGATGCTGTTTTTGGTCGCAATTGAGCAATTTTGGTACGAATTTCGCGGCGACCCGTCTCATGCCCAAATCATTGATAAAAATCGAATGGCACGAGCCAATCGATATGTCTAGGTCCTCAGCAACTTCTCTAATGGTGATTCGACGATTGGCCAATACCATTTTCTCCACTTCATTAATTTTTTCGTCTGTTGTTGAAGTGCTCGGGCGTCCGGCACGCTCTTCGTCGTTCACATCTTCTCGGCCTTCTGAGAACATTTTGTACCACCGATAAACGTTGCTTCGGTCCAAGGTAGCTTCTCCGTATGCCACAGTCAACATTCGGAATGCATCCGCGCACTTAATTTCGTTTTTCACACAAAATTTGATACACGTTCTTTGATCCATTTTTTTGAATGGGTAAAAATCGAAGACGATCCAAAACACGTGCAAGCAAAGCAGCTGTCAACAATTAAGTGAACATTCAAAATGGCCGAGGTTGTCGGCATAAGTGAGAGACATGAGTACCAACATAACGCCACAAAAAAATTGAAATTCGAATATACGTAACCCGCGAAAATTCAAAATTCGCGATACTTTTTGAACACACCTCGTATATATATATATATATATATATATATATATATATATATATATATATATATATATATATATATATATATATATATAAAATATATATATATATATATATATATATATATATATATATATATATATATATATATATATATATATATATATATATATATATATATATATATATATATATATATATATATATATATATATATATATATATATATATATATATATATATATATATATATATATATATATATATATATATATATATTGTGTTAGTTTTATTTATTTTCGAATAATCACAGGCCGAGAGAATTTCGTGACCAATCGGAACTATAAATATACTTTAAAACGCTATAAATGCAATATCCAAGAACAATTTACGGTTATCTACAGAAAATATTTTAAAACATTTTCTTCTACTTCTTCTTTTTAGTAATTTTAAACATTCGTTCATAAATTGTGTACGTTGAAATGGGAAAACGTTTCGAGTGACTTTAATATGTCTACATTAATACTCATTAATTATCATTGCACCATTGAAAATTCTCTTTGAAGAGAAATTAATTCATCTTACACCTGCAGCTCTAGTAAATTTATGATCATCAATAAATATATATGAAGTAAAGTTTGTTTTAAAAATCTGTCACATACACACATAACACAATCATTTAAAATATTAAAAAAATGGGCCCAAGTGACAGTCTGGAAGCACCACTAAAAAGATGGCTTGATTATTGGTCTAAATACCCTTTAAATACAACATAAAAAGAACGATCCTTTAAATATGATGAAAATCAACTCGATATAGGTTGTACACTGTAACAGTAAACCACTAGTTTCTCTGAAAAATATTGTGCGGCACACGATCGAAAACTAAAAAGTGAATATATCTTTTCCACTCTTTACGATATTTTTACATATTCAATGTAGATTAAAAAGTTTAGTAAACTGGCTAAAACTATTTTATTAAGGGAGGTGCTTTTCCTTAATAACTTATAATGTTTAAATAAAACGCCAAAAACCATTGAAAACACTGCATGAATAGTTAAAAAATTCACGGCACTATAATATATAATTTAGACATTCATAACATGTGCTTGAAATATTTCAAGAGGATGATCGTATCGATCGATTCGATTTACAGTTCAAACGAATTCATGATATTTTTTATTAAAAGCACTTGTTATGAATCATTAATCATTATATACTCGTACTATTAATTGTAAATTACGAGCACAGCTGAGAGACTTCCTAGAGATTACTTTTAGTACGTACTGTAATAAGTACACCCAGTTAATTTATGGCTTGTTACCCAAAATGTGAAAGTTGTTTATTTATCACGTTTTTAATTAGGTGCTAATCTATAATAATTTTGTAAATAAGTGTTGTTGTGTAATAATTATATTTAAGTTTTTGGTTTATTATAAAAATATATGAAAGGACTTACCAAGTAATTTTATCCTCCTCGTCAAGAAAATAAATATAATTCAATAGAGACTGAATCAATGACATCGCGAAAATTATCGTTATAAAATAAGCTGCTGAAGCTATTAACTATTGCTTTATTCAGCTTTATAATAGTATTAAGGTCTCACATGATTCATAAAAGATCATAAATATGTTTATAAATCTCGTCAATATTAACGTGTAGGTAACCGTAATAATGTATTCAAAATATAGGCACGTTCAGTCGCGCATGGTTGCACACGGGATGGTCAAGGAAATATTTATTTATTTGTTAAAAGCTTCATTTTCTATTTTCAGAATACTTACGGAACACACAAATAATACTTACACGAATATGCTTACGGACACTTTTTATTCCTTTTCTTTATTTACTTTTTATTAAATAAGTTTATTTCTATTGAAGACATATTACATTATTACGATCGATGGCAGATCTTGACATATTTGTAATCATATAATACATCATATTTGTAAAAATTTCATTATAAATTGATAAACAATAAAAACGAAGTAGGATGAATACAAAATTTAGGTTCACCCTTAAAGCAAGATAGGCAGAGGGAACTGCAGGAACTGTCAGAATCTAGTCTTAAAACATTCCGTTTTCTACGTATTGCATGCTGCAATGCTGCTCAGCGCCACGCTTGCCATCTAGTTCATAGGCCTCGTCCTTGTAAATTTGAGATTCCTTCCATTTTATCCCGCATATAACTATAATCCCGCATATAACTATAACTTTTAGTCTCCGATAATACGTCAATGTGTCTATTTCGTTAAAGATTTATGACATTCGATGTATAAATTTAGTGTCAATAAAATAAAGAATCTCGTTTAAATAAAAATATATTGCGAATATGTTTCTATTTGTGAAGCAATATTTTCTCGTCTCGAGTATACCACATTCTATGAACGTGTTTGAAGAAAACGTGTAGAAGCCATATTTATTTTGTCATATCATCGTTTTTATATATTTTTAAAGTATTTATTTTAAAATTTTAGCTTGAAATTTTCCGCCTGAAACCATCTGAAGTAAATGGCACTTGGGTTCAAACTTCTTCTTCGTATCAATAAATCTATCTTACCAATATTTGACTACGGTGACAACACTTTATGTTGCCAGTTTGCCAAGAAAAGATGACGTTTGTACATTAAGTTTTCTACCGTAGCATATAATTTGGCTCTTCTGAGCCTATCTTCTTTTTACAATATTTTCTTTGTAGAACCTTACATGGTGGCTTGGTTGTGTTAGAGAGATTGATTTTGAACTCTCCAATGATAAAAACTGAAGTACAATTTCTTATATGTATCTATGATGTGTAGCTTTGAATGATTTTTCAATAAATTTGAAATTATAATTAATAAAATTAAAATTTGTTTTAAATTAAATGTATATTACCAACAGAAAATTGTTTTCATCAAACAATATTTACGTTTTAATTTTGTTGATGTGAGGAGTTAAAATGATTTATTTATAAAAAAAAGGAAGTTTGAAAGTGCCAATATTTACAAGGATTTTTCTTCCGGGCGGAGCTTAAGTAGAAAATGCAATTATATTAAATTGAAGATGATATCAAGTAGCGACCTCATCCTAAATCATATAAAAACTTCATTGCTTATAAATGAAATTTGACACCAACTTTTAGTCTCTGATAATACTTGAAAATGCCGAGAGATGGCGTTCTTTTTATGAATAGTATGAAATAAAAGAATAATTGGCAAAATAACGTCTCATAGTCGCATTTAATGGGTCAACTAGCCAATCCACTGTACTATTTAAGTTTACCAACAACTAGGAGAAAGTTACGGATTGAAGCAGCATACAACACATATGCACGTCTCCCGTAATATGTAATTTAGATCGAGATTACATAGTGCATAACTCCTAAACAAATATTTTCCTATAATTTAATATAAAAATATACAAATTTGGTAACATTTATAAAATTAATTTAATATCTATATCTCCTTACGTGTAAACCAAGTTTCAATAAAGATTCAATATTTTTAAATATTTAACTATAATATATATGTCAACAATATATATATATATATATATATATATATATATATATATATATATATATATATATATATATATATATATGTATATGTATATATATATATATATATATATATATATATATATATATATATATATATATATATATATATATATATATATATATATATATATATATATATATATATATATATATATATATATATATATATATATATATATATATATATATATATATATATATATATATATATACATATATATATATATATATATATATATATATATATATATATATATATATATATATATATATATATATATATATATATATATATATATATATATATATATATATATATATATATATATATATATATATATATATATATATATATATATATATATATATATATATATATATATATATATATATATATATATATATATATATATATATATATATATATATAAAATACAGCGACTGTAAGTGACAGCTGTGCATTCCGTTTTCGCGGAGTCAATAATTTTCACTTTCTTCGCAAATCTTTCCAAAAAGCCGGAGTGCAGGGAACGAAATCCTTCAACACTAGGTCCTCTCTACCTGGCCTTCTATATGTATTCTATTATATTATATGTAGTAAGATATCTAAAAAGACACATGTTATTGTATAAATTCAAACGTATTTATTTACATTAATTTGTGTTAAATATCATTTAGCAGACTAGTAGGTATATGCTTATTTGCTACGAGTGTACTAAAGCATAGATTAATTAACATATTAGTGGTAGATTCTATTTTAATTTATTGTCTTATAGCAAGTAACTGAAAATATTTTCAATATAATAACTACTAACTTTTATTATTCTGTGTTGTATCGTTACTCTTTAACTTGAATTTTGGACAAAATGCGCTAAAATGGCCAAAAATAATTAATAAAACAAAATATTCCTATAATAGAATCAATAGATGACATATCATTTACCAACTATTTGGGTTAATCTTGGGTCCCCTACCTTCCATTTACCGAATCACACGGCAAGTGTTACAAAGAGTTATGTCGTTAAATTGATTCTGGCTATATCCTCCTTTGTCAATGTCTTTGTGGAATGAGAAAATGTTAATATATTTCTTTTCCTACATATAAAAGAAGCTTGCGCTCATATAAAAATTTGATTATATAGTGTATTTTGATATTTTTGTAGGGTTTTGTAACTCAAAATGGTCTTGTTCATTAAACAAGATCATTAAAGGATCGCTTTTTTATACTACAAATATATTTTTTAATTGTAACTTAAGACCCTTGCAGCGTAGAGCAGAGTTGGGTTTTAAACGACGGTTGCGAGTCCGATCCTAGTCTGGAATAATTAATATGAAGCATGACATTCATTTTTCCAAGTCGTAAATTCGGGCAGAAACGGAGAATATTGTCACCAGGGCTGCTGCTATATACGTGAAGAGTATGCTATATAACTATTTTCGAACTAACAAAACACATGGGCTTATAATAGGGCGACTATTATTATTATCGAAACGAAGATTGTGAGACAGTAGCTTAATTCATCAGTTACTTTAAAGTAAAATAAAAATTTTACTAAATATTTTTATGTTAATATGTTAAATTGTTTAAAAAAAAATCAATTTTGGCTTCCATCAAATCAATTTTATTTTCATTGATTTTCGTTTTCTACACACACATGTTAGGTAATTGAATTCCTTTAACCAAGTAATTTCAGTTTTAGATTTGTATATATAGGTACTTATTTTTCTTTATACAGTTTTTAGTGAAATTGAGATTATATTATTACATACTCCCATACTTTATTTATTAAAAAAAAGATATATATTAAAATTAATTTAAGATTAAACATATTAAAAAAATGCCAAAATCGTTGATTAATGGTTGTATGTATGTATGTAAATTTCATTTATAAATTATAAATATAACGTAAAAACTACATTTTAAATATTCATATTAAATTTCAGGTGAAGTTCGAATCAGAAATTGAAAATATATTTTAATTGGTCTCTTTATTTTTATAATAACTAAAGATTTATATATGACCTTCCTCCAGTATCTTCGTTATTTCATTTTCGTCAACCTAAGTCACCCCTTACCTCTATAACCACTCACTTTTAAAAGGTTTGTTGAAATATACTACAACATTCAAACAGATGTCGAATAGTAAAATGGTTCACTATTCCAATACTAGAATCTGAATTGAATATAGACTGTGTGTATTCGAAGTAATTTCCTTGTTCACTTTACCAGTCACTTAGAACCACTTGCAGTTGCGGTTGGGAAATTGAAATGGAGGTGCTTCCAACTATTTGTATGATACGATCGAAGTACAACATGATGTAGGTGTGTTTGCTTAAGTAGAATAGAATGTTTGATAGAAATGGCTTTTAAAGTTGAATTAAAAGTAAATACGTATTTATCTTTGAAAATTTCGATACATTTTTAGGAAATTGCAAAACGTTGTCTTAACATTAAGCTCTCTATCTATTCCTTTACATGTTATGAGGAAAAAGCTCGAATCTGACATAAAGTTAGCGGCTTCAAGTTTCAACTGAGAAAAATATAAAACTCAGAAGCGGGGACGGAGAAAGCAGGGACTAAGCAACGGAGTGTCTAATACTAGGTTCCCACGGTCCCTCTGCCTACCCTGCCATGTGCAGGATAAAGATACTGATTGTATCGAGTGTTGGAATGACTTATTTACTGGAAATTAAATATGTCTCAAATGTATACATTCAATTATGTTACGTACTTCACCATCATCACAGCCGTTGTAGCGCCCACTCCTTGGGTCTGCGCCAAAAACTTTCATATTATTTTTTATTAATATTAATTCCTGCAATCACCTACAATATCATAAGGTACATCTAATAAAGCTAAAGGTGACGCGTCTCTGTAATTTTACGACATCGTCTTTATATTATTTTAGTGCTGCCGTACAGTACAGTTATCGTAAATTAAGTTAACGTTTAACGTTTACAGGCGCTGGTCGCTGGCAGGCTATTACATGATTTAATAATGTTAGTTTCTTCAGAATAAGTTTGTTGAACCAACAAACTGGTTGTCGTTAGAATTATGTCTTTAAATATAAGCATAAACAAAGAATTTTTATAGATGTGGTATAATTATAAATCAAGTAATATTTTCTAAATTTATTTTTCAAATGGTATATAATTAAATTATCATTTCAAAAAACCCCATTTATAAAGTATGAAGCAAAAGTCCACTATCGTTTCAAGCGGCAGAGAGATATATGTATCCTTTTCTCATATGATTTTTTTTATGGAACAAAAGGGGACACATTGGTAACGTGTAGTAGTATATTTTTAATTGGAAATCTTTACGAAATTTGTAATCATAACTACCACACACGCTACACAGCAAACGATCCTGTGCCTTAACTATTTATAATTTTTATTTTTTTGCCTTGAAATATTTCATTCTATAGATAATATCGTTCACGGCTTCATCTCTTCAAATTTCTCAACACAAAACTCACAATCACTAAAAATCATGAAATTACCCTTAAATTATTAACGAATGAAATTACGTTGATAATTTGTTGATGATGATTTCTGATTTTCTGCTGAGTCACGAAATCAAAAGTTTGATTTAAGAATATATTTTCGAATATAAATTTCCCAACAATTTCACTATAAATACTTATGTTATTTAAATAATACTTACCAACCGCCTCCATAATAACAGATGCCACCTGAAGACATTCGCAAAGCAATCTCTTCAGAATTTATGACACCCTAATGGAAGATTTCACGTGCTGCTGGAAGTCAAAGTGCAGCCAGTGCAAGGACATAAACAGTTATAACTTGTGTAACATGTTTGATGTGAAACTATCGCTTGAGCTTTCAAGCAGAGCTTTGAAGTTAAGAAAAAGTTTTTTTTATACCGGGTAGGCAAAAATAAACTTGTGCTCGTTTCTTTGCTTTTTGCCTGATTTAAAGCCATTGAGTGTATTTTATTTTACTATGAGATGAAAATATTTTATATGTGTATACCTTTTATTCCTAGTGGATATCAAACTTGCAACCTTCGCGTTTATATATACTGTCTAATTGAACCAAGATAAACTAAGTGATACAGTCATAGTGTATTTATTAGTTTCATATTTTTTTATCTCGTAAGGATAACGTAGAATGGTCTTCGCCCCGTTAATAAGACAAAAAGCGGCGGTAAAATCCGCCACTCAACACCTAATGTCTCAAAATTATGCAGCAACAGGGGAACGGAGTGTTTTGACACAACTAACGCAACTAGGTAGTGTCTTAATACAAGTAGTAGTAACACATTCCATCTCTCTAACTACCCTGCTGTACGCTAAATAACAAAATAATGTAAATTTATTAATTTTAATTTTGATTATTACTCAGGAATGTTTTTTTATATTATTTATTACATTTAGCTAAGGAGAGGAATCGAACCAACGACTGTGTATATTAATAAATACTTTCCAAATACCCCACGAGGACGTTGAATAATATTTAAAGAAGAAAAACGACATCGGAAACTCCCTGCATTACAACATAAAGGCGGTATAACAAATATGCTTTTCGGAAACGTACGAGGCCATTACACTGGAAATTTACTAGGACTTTGTGCAAAGTCTTTTGTGAATAGTGATTTTTGTTCTAAAAGCTTCGAGTAACAAAGTTAACTCAGTTATGTAAAAATAATATAGTTTCTTTTGCTAAAATGTATATATGTTTGTATTTTTTTGTTATTTTACACTTCTCTTATACAATAGTAAAACATTTTTGCGAGAGCGTGGTCTTAAATAGTGTAGATTTCAAGACTTTTGCTTTTGAAGTGGTGGAGCTCATATTTTAACCAGGTACTGGTATTTTTATCTTGATAAATAGCAAGCTCTTAACCGAGTGGGTTCTTGTGACTTAAATATAAATTTAAATTACAGCTATTTTTCGTATAAGAAACATTTTTTAATTCAACCATTTCCTTTTTGTGTTTACTATTTACATTATATAATTTATTATATTTGATTAATTTCTCCAAATGAACTATCATAACCAGTAATACACCACCTACATGGTCACAAAAATAGTTCAAAAAAGAAATAACTGAAATTTTCATACAGTGGTGATTTTGTTTGGGTAGTCCGTTTATACTGTACTTCTCACGTACTAAGAGTAAAATGACCAGCGCGTGAGAAAACTTTAACTGAAAGTATACGGTCAACTGTATATTACACATGCATTCACTGACGCCATATTTATTATGTCGAATGTGTCAATATATAATTTTTAATACTATATAAGCTCAATATATCCCTATTTTGTAATAATTATAAAACATATCTTATTCATTTCTTTTTTATTTTTTACGTTTGGAGGAGATTTTGAACAATTTTCAAGACAAAAATAATAATTTTTAATGTTTTTAACTCTGTGTCATATGTAAATCTTACAAAGATGTGTATAGTGTACATATATTAAGTATGTAAAAAAAATATCAAAAAGATATAAATATTGAAATGTCAAAAAAATGTAGTATGTTAACGTAAAATTCAATTAAAATTAAAAAATGTGAATTTTCAAAAGTAACATAAAATATGTATCGTTTGTCTTTTTATTATTTTTATATGATTTTATTGAAACTTAGCCTTAAGCACTATAATTTGAATAAACTTAACTGCAATGACTTAAGTCATTGATATATATATATATATATATATATATATATATATATATATATATATATATATATATATATATATATATATATATATATATATATATATATATATATATATATATATATATATATATATATATATATATATATATATATATATATATATATATATATATATATTCCCGATATAAATCGATAATAACTGAAACTATCTCGACCTCCTTTAGAAGTAGCATTGCTATAGCATAGTTCGTCACGTACCACTGTTAATAAAGGGGATGAGAAGTGGAATATTATAGGCACGCGTTAAGCGAGCTACATCAGAAAACGATATCTGGTAGGAAGTGAGGAACGTGTGTGATTTGAAGCGTTCTACCAATTACTGTAACTTTGTAGGGAAATTGTCGTTTTAATTAATGTGCTATTATATGTGTATGTCAAAATTAATATATGTTATTCTTGTTAACTTCATTTAAAGTTTTATCGTGACAGCGGCATAGATTCTACTTGTAAATTGTATATGTACATATATATAGATTTAATTCTCATTCGGGGGAATCTCATTCCCTTGCTCTTAGAAGATAAAGCGCGGCGTTGAGTTTCGCCAACCCAACGCGCATTGTCAGATAGTGATTTTTTTCTCTTTATGTACCACTCAAGATACAGAGTAAAGAAAAAATATCATTACATGATATTTAAGTTTAAAGTACAAAGACTATCTATGATGAGAAGTAATCCGTTTTAAATTAATAGGCAACCGGTGCAAAGTTTTAAACTAAGCTCCGTAGCTTGTTTGGTGGCTCAACGCGTAATAAGAAAAATTTCTAGTGGGATAAGCGTTATGAGATCTAAAAGACCTCCTGCGTACATTCTTGATTGCATATAAAGTTGATCCGCTAATTTTGATCTTTTATTAGACACAGAGATATATGATTAAGGCTTTGTAGTTAAGGTTTGACGCTAGGTTATAGAGATAGTTTTTGTTTCAAATTCAATAATATATGAAATTTCAAGATATTATAACATGAGCATACTGTTATTGATTTTTATAATTATTTTATAATTATTATATATTCCTTAAAAATAAGAAATGGAATTCTTTTATCACTTTGTTGTCCGTCTGTCTGTTAGAGCTAAGAAAAAAAAATTAAAAAGATTGAATTAAGTAAAAAGTCCTTTAAAAGTATCTATATATAATATCAGAAAAAAAAATTAAACAAAGCCTTTATGCCCCTCAACTTAATTTATCCTGTACGGAAAGTTTCATAAAATCCGTTAATCGAAAAACGGCAAGGCATAGAAACAAATATTTTAAAATACTTGTGTTCAAGTAACATGTAAAAAGCTATACTAATGGTTTCCCATATGTCCTTCGTTTTATTAGTTTAACACTTTTATGATGATGGTTATTTTTTTTGACAAACGCGTGACAATAAAATGTCAAATTCAAGCAAATTCAATTGGCTAACGTGAAGAATTTGTTTAATTGAACTGTTTAAGTTCGAACACCGGCTATATTTTTCAACAATCTGTACTAAAATCTTTAAAACGGTACCAAAAGTAAAATTCTAGGTCAAACACTCACCTGTCTAAATGTCCAGAATTAAAAGGCTTACACAAATAATATAGATTAAAAAAATCGGTCAAGTGCGAGTTGAACTCGCGTGGAAAGGGTTCCGTACACAATATAGTGAAATATTTCTCCTGAAAACGTTTTTTCCCTAAAAACATTTTTTATCGAATTTACAATTTTATTTTCAATTTGTGAAATCCTTATAGAAGAAATTCCTATTTCCTTTAATCTACAAGCCATAAACTATATTCAGTAATTTTTTAAAATTTTTCGGCCCAGTAGAGTAGATCGGACATTAGGGGGGGAATGGCCAATTTTCGGCTTTTTTCATGAATATCATCGAAACTATTTATTTTAAAAAATTAAAAAAAATATATTCGAGATCCTGGTAACAAGCCCTTTCATTTGACATATGACTCAGTAAAGTTCGCAATTTTTTTTTTAATCACCTAATTTATCCCCCAAAAATTACCCTTATTTCAAAAAAATATTTTTTACGTTACACATCTGTGTTCGGATCAGGGCATACACCATCCTGCTAAATTTCACCTGATTCGGTCTAGTAGATTCAGAGAAAATTGGCTGTGACAGACGGACGGACAGGAACACGAGTGATTCTATAAGGGTTCCGTTTTTTTATTTTTGTACGGAACCCTAAAAAAGGGACATTGAAAAAGGTACAATTATTTTGAAATTACAAATAGACATTTCGAGTTAAGCCAATAACATATATTGTAAATTTTGAACAATTAGAAGTTATTGATTCGATCAAAGTGGCCATTTATTTAATGTGATCACAATAAATAACAATATTAAGACAATCATAAAATAAAATATAGAATTTTTTAGATTGAAAATAAAAATAATTCACAATAATTGTAAATTTTGACGCTTTTATATATAACATTAAGCGTGATTGGCAGATATAATTAAGCTGGAGGTTTCCTCATCTCCAACTAAGTTGCCTGCGGCTGCAGAGTACTAAAGTATTATTTCATTTAATGAACACTGTAATTACCTAAATGAATAGAACACTTAAATTTATATAATAAAAAATGTTTAATCATATAATTTTTTTTCTGTTAACCGTGATATGTGAAAATGTTCAATGGTTACAGCATTGACTATTTGTACTTTAATTTAAAATAAAAAACTTCAAATTTGAACCAAAAAATAAGTCTTTAAAGAGGGGACTAAGCGACGGAGTGTCTTAACACTAGGTTCCCACAGTCCCTGCAGTTCCCTCTGCCTACTCTGCCATGTACGGGATAAAGCGTGAAGCTAAAAAAAAAGAAAAAAAAAGTAAGTCTTTTTTATAAATACCAATACTATGTACATGTAATATAACCAACTAACTATATATACAACAGATGCTAACGGTACAATACAATTGTACTGTCCTGTAATTTTATATAATTATCCACAACGATTTCGGCTTGGCCTTAACTAATGAGTACATCTAATGAACACATACCTTTATATATACTTGTTTATTAAAATATATCTTAACGCTTTATCACGTTAGGCAGAGAAAACCACAGTGACCTTTGACATCTAGTGTTAAAACACTCCGTTCTTCGCTTTCGGCCTTTTCGATATATTGCATGTTTATTAGCGAAACTCAATGCAGCAGCCTAGTTGCCAGAGCGAAGAAAAAGGAAATGAAAAATCCATTTTCTAAAAGGGGGAATCAGTTAGATTCCCACAAACTGTCACGTTTACAAGCAGATGCTGCACCTCTACCTTACGACGGTTTAAATGTATCAAGGTTTGGTATGTCAAACAAAAACTTTTTTAATTGAATAAACATTATTATTAAAATAGCAACAATATGCATTTACATAATTACTGTCGTAGATTTTTGTATGGGTCTTGAATGTATCCTGCTACACCACAGTGCGTGTGCGACCGATATTTAATTATCAAATTTTTTATTTCTTCCTCCTTTTTGTGACATTTGTTTTTAATATTGTCATGAGTGTTACAAAATATATAGTTGTGTTTAGAATATTTATATATTTTTTAATTAAATGTACTAAAACTATGCGAGGAAGAAGCCGAGGCCTTCTTTTTTATTTCACTGAAAAGTTTATCATAATATTATCAATTGTTTTTATATATATACCTATGTAATAAGCTTAAAATGTAAGTACTGATCCATACTAATTAAAAAAACATGACACCTGGGATAAATTGTAGAATAAAAATTTACGACTCTTGCTTAATTTTTACCATGGAAAACAAAATTTAATACAAAAATTGCTATTACACGAGTAAAATCCTAAATAATTCTTAAGATAAGATTTCATTTAAGAAATTAAACATTATGACGGTTCTTAATTGAAATGAAAAATAAGAAACTAGTATATAATTGAGCTGTAAACAAGTGAGCGTCTGTAGGCGTCAGTTCCATCTGAATACATCCATTACATGATGGGTTTACGTCACGAAACAACATTTGTATACAAATAACTCATTATGAGTAAAAAGACGTTATAATATGCATAATTTACTCTGTTTTTTATTCGTGTTTTCTTAAGATCTTTTTCAGTTTATTCTTTATTAAGAACGTACTTACTTATAATTTAGCAATGTTATGTTATTCAAAGTGTAGCACTTGGGTCTTTATTTGTTTTGACTATCTGGCTTTTTGGGAATATAAATTCAGAGAAGAAACTACCTGCACTTAATAAATTACGTGGATTCAGCGTGAATGGAAATTGTTACATTGAGTGTAGGGGGCTATTTTTTTTTTTTTTTAGCTTCACGCTCCACGCACACACTCCGTTACTTAGTCCCTGCTTACTCTGTCCCAACTTTCCGCCGTTTTTCGAGGTATTGCGTGTTGAGTGGCGGAACTCAACGCCGCGCTTTGCCTTAGATGCCAGAGCGAAGAAAATGGACATAGAAAAATCCATCTTCTCCGACTGGGGATCGAACCCAGTAACCGTCGCGTTACAGGCAGACGTTGCGCCTCTGCGCCACGACGGTCCTCCAAATGAATCACTGACTATTTTAGATAAACTCATAGCTTTTATTTTAACAAACAGTAGTAACTGTTTTTTAACAAACAGTAGAGAGATTTTGCTGTTATACTCTTGCTCGTAATTTTACCGCGTGCAAATTGACTATAAACCTGATACTGGTCAGTTTATCAGTCAATTAAGTAAATACTTACTTATTCTTTTTTTTTACTTATAACCGAGCGTGCTAGTTGAGCACTTTAGCAATGTCACGTTGAATGGAGAACACACAAAGGAGATTGTATGGTAAGAAAATAGGCAATATTACACAGAAAAAGGAACACAGGTTTAAAAGAAATCCAATTTAAATGTTTACCTATAACAAAATCAACAGATGTCAACAATGTACACAGAAAACACATAAGGTTAGTAATAGAACATGTTTTACATGGGTTTTAATTTAATATTTAATATATTTACACAAATGTTTACTTAAAGGACTAACACAAACATTAACAAACTGAAGAAAGTAAGTAATGTAAACAAAAATATACCCTAACATAAAGTTTGAGATATGCGACTATAATGTACGGAACAGCAGTAACAATGTTAAAAACTACTCCCCTAGAATTGAAACGTGAAACGAGAAACTCATGTAATTGGCACTTAAGAAAATATTTGATACGTATAAATATTTAGTTAGGTATCCTTCTCAGTTACGTAAAGCAACGAACGAAGCGATGTATACATTATATATTGCGTAACATAAAACATCTTTAATGCATACAAAGTGTAAAGATATGTTGTATATATATCATTACTAGTGAATATACGTAAATAAAAATTCGCTAAGGCTGTATTATCAATTGAAGTTAGTCCTTTCAGGCCCTTTTTGTTAGTTTTACAAATATTGGTTAAAGTGCTGTGCAAAACAACAAAAAAGACTAAATATACACATCACTACATAAATATATACACATATATACACTCAGAATATAACACCTACGTAAATGACTGATTTGATCAAATTTCTTAAGCACCCGCAAAAGTGTAGAGAGGTAAGGGAAGACCTCGGTTGACTTTCGAAAACACAGTATTGAAGATACTGGATGAAGGTCACGTAAAAAACATGAGTACTACCCGGAGAGCATGTATGAAGAGGTTAACGACAGGACAGTGTTTCTCTGACTACCCCGCCAGAGATAGAGCGTGAAGATGTGTGTGTGTGTGTATGTATGTATGTATATGTTTTAAGCCCAATATGAACCAGTGACCTTAGCCGAGACACAATTTGATGATAGCTTACAATATGTATGGAGCTAACGATAAGTCACGTGATCTAAGTCAATGAATAGAAAAATCGTAACCAAAAACAAAACGTCAATGAGTGATCGTGTGGAAAAAGAAATCCAATGGTTTCTTCAGTGTCAATCGCTAATTGACAGCCATGTTGCTCATTTTGACAATCGTTTGCGACTGTCAGCGTCATTATCGCGTCGTCAACACTTACCTATCGAAGTATGAAACCATGAGGAAAACGCTAA
Organism: Dione vanillae; assembly: GCA_037178615.1. NCBI lineage: Eukaryota > Metazoa > Arthropoda > Insecta > Lepidoptera > Nymphalidae > Dione > Dione vanillae. The sequence continues at coordinate 1,862,428 of JAZFAU010000135.1, read as the reverse complement.
AAAATACGGATATTGAATTTTTTCACAAAAAATAACTTTGATGTCTTCAAGTAATACTTTAGATCAAAATTCGGATGTTGACATGTGTTGTTGGCTGCCAAGTTAGCGTTTTCTATGACTGTCACCGATGAAGCGCTTATTAGAAACGAAGCGTTTGGTTATTAACTAAGGTCACTTGTAATTAGATTTTGAATGTAGTCTAACGAGTGAATCTTTGAAGAAATTAGTAACAGATCCTTCATTCTCGGTGGAATTTACATATCGGTTCCTCACATGAACCGAGGAACAATTGTTGTCCACCTTGTTACCCAGATTCCATATCCGACACACTACTGTCAAAGATGATAGGGATATCTGATTTGGAAAATTGTCTAGGGCTGCCAAAAATAATTTGTGATTTTGTACGATTTATCAACAGTTTATTCAGTTACTAATATTTTATAATTATAAAATTTTATGTATATTGAAATCAATTACATTAATAGCTTTCGCAATATCAATTGGGGTTGACTGTGGTCGTTTAAATCTGCAAGTCGTCAGCGTATAAATTATTTAACATTAATTAGTTAATGCATAAAACATTAATATACATAAGTTAAGCACTCACTTATTTACACGAATGCTGATTAAAAAATCCTGATTCATATAGGCAAAATAATTTAGTAGCTTCAGAAGATTATTAATAATTACTAAGAGAATATCATAAATCAACAGTATTAAGAGCGTTAAAAATATCAAAAAGAACAAAAACAGTATCTTCATTAACGGTACTAATTTTATATCGAAATGGATTTTGCTTATCGAAACAGTACTGTACCAAAACTTTACCCTTAACTGTACTCGATTTTATTTGAAGTTAGGATAGATGCCTGTTGTTTATGAACTATACGATCTAAACTTCTGGCGGTAATCAGTAAAGGAATATAGATTGAATTCTATAGGTTTACAAATTACTTTTGCCTGACACCAAGTCTTTTGAGAGGTGCTTGTTGAAAGAGCTTATATGGCATAGGAAACAAGATGCTCCCTCTCCTTGAGTGGTAACGTTGAATAATATTGAGTGTAAAAGTGATGATTCTTGGAATGATCTGATCTCTTTCGATGGAATCGAATTTAATAGCTAGCACATGCTTCTTTACAATATCGGCGGGAAAAATAGGAAAACCAAAAGGAGAAAACGACCATTGGAATAGATTTGATTATACCAAACTTGACATCTTGACTCAGCGCACGAATATTTACAAAATGCTTGTTAATTTCGTCAAAATCTATTTTTATACTGAGAACAGTATTTATACTATACAAGATTCTTATAAAACTTCACCATTTAGTAGATTGTAGTATAAAGAAAGATAGACATAGACAACGCAAGAGTAAGTACTATGTTCTCGGCTTTCTTTTCTATATCTCTAATTACAGATACATATTGACGTAACTTAACATTGCACTTTTTCATTTTCATATACACTGTAATAATTTGTAGTTACGTGCCCCAAAACCCTTTAATTTTCAAAATATGCAGATACTTTTGGTCTAGGGTAAGCTGAATAGAAATTTCGTATGAATAAGATTTTAAATATTAAAAAAGTTTCAGTATCAGCGAGTGAAACAATTTTCATAGAAAACTATTTTAAAAACTTGTATTATCTCCTAGTAATTTTATTAAGGCGAGGTTTTTAATATAATTAAATTATTTCTTTAACTAAAAAAAAATGCCTACTTCTAGTTTACCTTAAATAAGGTAATACCTTTACCGTATAAAAGGTTCCATTGCACAAATTTCAATATTGATGTTTATTCTGAAAATAGTTTCGTGTTTTATATAAATAAAATGTTTTTGAAATCTTTTTCACATGTAGTGTCACCAAACATGATCGACACTTGTTCTGACCTCGCCGATGGTCTGCGAGAGACCATATAAAAACCGTTTGACTACGAGACCAACGTATATATTGTCTTTTTTTCAATATTTTAAAGTTAAAAGGCGTGTTTGGTAGAACACACCAATTTTTCGAACTATTCATTGTCGTTGTATTGGAGATAACTTATTAGAATCTATATTTATTATGCAGAGCTGTTACTTATTTACTTGTCATTACACAATCAAAATCAGGGATAAAAATTGATTAAGTTAGTATAGCACTAATTAAATCAATTTTTTTACTGGCAATTATCTATTAATGTTCATCTGCTTATGTATTGAAATATATACAAATATAACAAAGAAAAAAAAAACACTTTTTCTGAAGAAATATAGAAATATACAAAAACACTGTAACAAATGAAGAAATAGAATCCAGTATGTCATTAACATTAACTTACTATTACAATGCTAATAGAAAAAAATATGACAATCAGTATATAGTTTTTGTTGATAATAAACGAAGATCTGTCAGTTCTTGACTCGAAGCCAAGTCGTAATGCTCGTATTTGATTGATATTCAAGTTATTGTATAGAAATTGACTGAAATCTACTATTATTACAAAGTTATAGAATTTGTTTCTTAGAATTAGTTAATGTTTGTCTCGAAGATAACTGATTTTATAAAAATATCACAATTGTATATCATTGAGATTATATTATTATATCATTATATACTTCGATACCTTATTAAAATTTTGAATGAATTTAATTGTACCATATTAAATTTATAACAATGTATAGTATAGACAATACCAAATATAATTTTTATATAATTCTATATATTTCATGAAGAATTACTATTTTGATATACACTTTAAATTTGTTAAAAGAGGGTATGGTAAAATGGAGTTAAGTACTATAACTTTTAAATTTTAATATATAAGATTGATTCAAAAAGCTTCGTCTAAACATTTTATTTGTGTTTATGCAGATTATATATTCAGTATATTATATCATATGGGGTAAAACAAGAATAGATGCCATATGTTCTAAAAACTTAACTTCTGGAACTGTATAGGTAGAAGCAGCAGCATTATGGAAGTTCATTTTAGTAATCTCATCAGTTTTTCTTCAATAGGATTTTTTCTTTGTTTTAGTTTAACGTTAACAAAGGACATAATTTATAAAGTGCAAGAAATTTTTCATAGTGGGGATAGGTGCTACAAATACGTACGTATGGAGGTATAATTATAAGATATACCTGTAGCTTTATACTTATCTTATTCTATCTATCCTATATTCTATTGAAATGGCTAGGTTAATAAAGAAATAAACAATATATAGAGTAAAGGCAATAATAATAATATTTTCCAATCTATCCCAAAAATACCCTTTGTATAGTATGTGTATAAAATATATGTGTATAAGATATAATTATATGTGTATTGATAATTACATTTATTTTGTCAGTATTTGTAGAAATGCTCTCTTCTTACCCGCTGCAAGTAACTCAGCCACTATTATTGGATCCCCAAAAGAAATAAATCCACCTTCATGAACTATCCTTTTTGTAATATATAAAATTTTACCCATGTATGCAAGGATTAAAATATATTATATGTACATGACTTCATAGCCCTGATAAGACATAGCGTTCAATTTCGTGTTCTAGCATATATTATCTTAAATTCTGAAAAATTGTAAAGCATAGGGTATCTGCATTAATTTGGGACTATACAAAATATACAAATATAAAATATATAAATATATTAAGCCTACAGTGACCTCTTGCAAAAGTTATGGGAAAAGATATAATGCCAAAATACATTCATCGCTCAAACAATAATTAATTAATTTGAATAATTCAAAGACGTTGAAACATAGAGTGAATTCTGTCTGTTCGAAATACAATATGAGAAAGTTCTCTAATTAATGACACGAATCTCGAAATTGTGAACAAAATAATGTTAAGCGAGTTAGGAACTCCTTTAAGAACCAGTGTATAGATAGATGTATTAATATAAAATTACAGTGTCCGTATGTTATTTTACGAATTTTTTGACAGTTTTACGCTTTTTCTTGCGTGTTGAGTACACAGTAGGGAAATTATAGTAATATATCTCTCCGCTAAGCTATTTGTAGCTCCGTCCTCCACTTCCCGCCGTTCCGGACATGGCGTGCTGGGTGGCGGTCCCCAACGCCGCATTCGTCTCCACTTTTCACACCAGCGGGGACGCACTGGTGCGCGTCGCCTCGGGGGGACGCCCTAGCAGTGTGCTCCCGTATGGTGCTCGTGGCTGATGGACTGTTGCAGCCCTAGGTAGGGCTGGCAGGGGTCGCTACGTGCAAGCCTTCCATCTTCGACCGCTGACCTGAGCTGACCGAATCCGCAACGAAGAGGTACACAGGATGGTAGGTACCGGCGAGGATGTCATAATAAGAATGAAGAAGAATGTGCTCAGGTGGTTTGGGCACGTCGAAAGAATGAGTGACGAAAGAATGGTAAAAAATATATACGATGGAAAAGTGTGTGGTAAGAGAGGTAAGGGGAGACCTCGGTTGACTTTCAAAAACACAATATCGAAGATACTGGAGGAAGGTCACGTAAAAAACATGAGGACTCCCCGGAGAGCATGCATGAAGAGGTTAATGACAGTGGACGAGGCGAAAGAGGTATGCAGGGACCGCAGCGTTTGGCGCTCCGTTCTCTCTAACTACCCCGCTAGGGATAGAGCGTGAAGATATGTATGTATGTATGTATGTATCTCTCCGCGTTGGAATCGATCCTGCGACCAACGCGCACACTTTCAGATACTACCTCGTTGTCATGGTGGACAAAACTATACTAAATATAATTTTATAATTTTGAATTATTATTGAACACAATCATATATATTCCGCATATGCAGAATAATATTGGCAATAGCTAGAACAATAAACAGAAGAATTTTAGGAAAATAAGTTACCATTTTTTTTTAATTGTTTTTTTGTTTATTTTTTTTATTACTTTGACACTTTATTTCGATCCTAGCAGGGTAGGCAGACGGCACCGCAGCAACCGTGGAACTTAAACATGGAACGTAATGTTCAGACACTCCGTTCCCCGCTTTCTGCCTTTCAGTGCCTAGTCTTTGCCTAGTTGACAGAGCATAGAAAATCAAAATAAAGTAATCCTTCCCGAGTGGGAATCTGTCGTGTCGCACAAACCGTTGAGTTTACAAGCAGGCGCTGTGCCTCTCCGCTGCGACAGTCCTCATTTTATTTAAGATTATAGAAAATTGAACAAAAAGTTTTATAAAAGCTTTTAAAGTGAAAGAGAATAAAATATGATACATATATAATCTTACTAACGAAAATAACAGCTACGTTTAACAAATGAATACAATTTAACTACTTAAAGGGTCACTTTTTGTCTTTTTAAATTATTCAACATGTTTAATTTTATAAGGAAATAGTTTTTGATAAATATATCATTATTTTAAGTTCACAGCTTTTAGAAACACTTCTCGACCTTTTGAAAAGCTTTCGAAAAGAAATTAAAATAATAAAAATGATAATAATAAGAAAAGCCTCTTTAAAAGAGCCCTTCTTATAATAAAAATATTTTCTTTAAGCTTCGGACCCTAAATTAAGAACTGAAACACTGAAGATTTTGCTTTATATTTGAAAACTACTGGTGAAACCCAACAACGTGTTTGTTCTGGTGAAACCTTGTTTACTAATGGTTTATGCAAGACAGAGAACTAAAGAGTGGTTAGCATTTATTTTATGATAAGCTTCTTCCTTACTTTAAAGTAAATACCTTTTTATATGTTTACGAAACAAATATGTACTGGATGTTACTACAGTAGCTTAGTGATAAAATAAAGAACACTTACAACTTCACACAAGAGACTTGTTTATTTAAATCTGTTGTATAGAAGCTTTTAAGCTCTTTTGTGTTACTTGTTTAAAAGTAAGGCGTTGTACCTCACACATTCTTCGTTTATCTTTGGAATAAAAAAATGCTTTTATATAGGTAAACGAACAAAATTCAATGATTGTTATTTGAATTTATTTATTGTTATAAATATTCATCTTCACATAATAAATTTAAAAAATAACAAGAAATGCCACAAAAAATCTACACTAAGTAATATCGAGTTAAATAGTAGCCAAATGAAGTTTATTTTTTTTTGAATTTGCTAATTTCTATAAGATGTCATGCTCGTACTTTCCATTCATTGACAATCATGATGCTTTATTTATACATTTATTTGTTACGGAATTCTAGATATTATTATATAGGTTTATATTCGTTATATTGTCATATAACACAATTTTTATTACACACGATATTCTTAAAAATGACTTTGCCATATTAACTATAAAAATTAGTACAAATAACTTTTTTATGCATAAGAAAGACAAAAGAAACTGTCTGCTGTCTCTGTCTTGCTGAGGAATAGTCTTTACCTACTACTAAATACTAACAACATATAAATTTGATCCCTACCTAAAAAAATATTTTTTTCGTAATCTGTGTAAGAGATAATATACAGGATGTGGACGTAACGGCGACCTTCATTTCAAGCATAGTATTAACTAGCCTTTATAAACTTGGTAAAATTATAAAAGAAGTAAAATTTTCAAAATTAAAGAAATATTTTTTCAATCAAAATAAATAATTAAATTATTGTTCCAAAATAAAATACCATGACGCGAGAGCACACTGCACTGTTAGAGCGAGACAGAAATATATCTCTTTTTCTTTTAGTTATTTTTTTGAATGAAAGATGACAGATTGACAACGTTTAATAGTATTTTTGTAGTACATGATTCGTAATTAATGATGCTCACGTGTTACACAGCACGTATAAATATCGTGAAAAGGAAAAAATTATGCTGTACCTAAACTGTTAATAATTATTAAATAGTATTTTGTATGTAGCCTCGAAATAATTTCTCCTATAAATAGTTTTGATAATGGCCGCCGTGTCAGATATAATTACATATGATTTCCTCTGTCTATCCTGCTATATGTTAAAAAAATGCAAGTGTAATAGTGAGAAAATTAAAACTACTTTTAAAGTCAAGTCTGATGTTCGAACTTGAACGTTCCTTATCACCTAACTTCTGAGATGAAAAAGTCATTTCGTAACTTGCCGTAGGTAAAAGAATAACGGTTATAACATAGAACGTAAATAAAATTAATTTGTTTATTTGTTTACCTCGAGCGTCAGCAAGTTTTTGTATGCAAATAATAAATTTATATGAAATATACTTATTGGTATTACGTAAATATTTTTTGGGAATTTTCCTCGATACTTGAATTACTATAATAAATCTGGCAGGTTTCTTTAACTACCGATGATGGCAGAGAAAAACTTGTATAAAGACGCTCTGTTCTCCGTTTTTCTTCTTTCAAGACATGAGTGGCGGAAGTCAACAACGCGCTTGCTTTTCGAGAAAAATGAATTTAAAATAATTTGTCAAAACGGCCATCGCGCTTAAAATAAGTCGCTACCTCAATCACGGTAGCTTAAACTAAATATTAGAATTTTAAACTTTAGAATCTATTTTATTTAAATAATAAAATGATTTAAAGTGTCAGAGAGCTTTTAAATACTTAGTGTATAAATTTTTACGATTTTCTTTTATAAATATATTGTGTATGAATATTTTTTTCGCGCACTGCCCAAAATTGAAGCGAAAGTCTGAAAGGAAAGGAGTGTCTTGACATTAGATCTTATTTGCCCACAGTAATATTTTACAAAACAAATGTCTCATATTAACACTATTTGTTTTCTTCGTAATCAATATATGTATAATAAAGTAATATATCTTTACATTTTTCATAATCCAAATTCAAGATCTGAAACATAAAAATATAACTGGTACTATTTAGATACATATATACATGTTCATAGTTTTATTTTTCACTGTCAAGCGTCTAGCGCTATCAGTGTGTATTAAGAGCGCGTCGAGTTAACACGTCTCGCATACCAGCGTTTGTAGATAAAATATTCGAACTATTCTCAAACGAGATAATATTTAAATAACAAATTTCCGTGAAAATTTGTAAAAATTTCTACAATATATATTGTAAAAAAGTTTCAACTCACTGAACTTTTGAGTGACTTTCAAAAGTTTTCATGTGATTTGTACGGACTTGACAGATACCGGCGTGCAGCTTTTTTTTCGAAATCATCGGTACATTTCTGTTTAAAGGTAAGTGAGAATGTCATTAAGTTAGTTAAGTATTATGTAAGGCATTATAAGTTACAGAAACTTATTATTCATAACTTAATAATTTATATAACTTTTAAATCTTATTAAGTTGCGGCTTCCATTCCGTGGTTAAATGAAAATTTAGATAAAATAGATGAGTATTTTCAAACTTTATAGGTACTATTTTAGTTTTATACGTAATTTAAACATTGTTATCATATTCTTTTACTACATGTAGCACTTTTGATTAATTTATGCAAGAAAATATAATGTATATTTTTTTACGTAAATTCTTAATTTCACTTCACTGTTCACTTATATTTTTTAAATTACTTATTAGATACCATATACAGCAGGATTTTAATTACGAAGCCGCCTAAAAAAAACACAGTATATAATATCTTCATACCTCCCTATAGATATAAAAATACAGATATATATATATATATATATATATATATATATATATATATATATATATATATATATATATATATATATATATATATATATATATATATATATATATATATATATATATATATATATATATATATATATATATATATATATATATATATATATATATAAGTTAGAATTCTTTCATAGTATTTAACAAAGTTACTACACAGTAAATTTAAATACTATTTTCACTAAAAAGAAAAATTGAGTGAGTTTAGAGAAAAGTTTAATTAATGTGTAAAATAAGAAAATTAGATTACTGACCTCTAAGCAAATATTTCACTTGCCTTCGCAACAAATCCAAAATTTTACATAAATGTATAAATGAATGGATGAAGACTGTAAATACGACAGTTGTGAGTTTGATTATTTTCATTTCCTCTCTCTGATAAAGACAAAAGGAAATCGTGAGGCTTCGTCAGATAATTTATTGTACAGGATAATTACTATTGGCAATAAGGTCTTAACGATAAATTTATTGACAACATCGTCAAGAACAAGAACAAAGTGAATGCAGCTCCAAAGAATTTCATTAGTTACTAAAATTAATTTAAGCCAGCCAGTAAAATTTTAATATTTAAATAAATTTGTAAAAAGTCACACAAATATGTTCACTATCTTTATTCAAAATATATTACTCACGCAATACATTGTCTTATCAAATCAAAGAAATATTTAAAATGTAAATAATAAAATTTAAGTGTTACAAAGCACCTAAGCTGTGTAATCTTTATAATGGCTTACAGCTAATGTTTGAAGGTATTAATTGAAAGTAACTGTTTCAAATATTTTTATAACTACGTAATTAAGTTTATGCTTTGCAGTAGATTAAACTTAAGATTATTTTAGTAATATATTTAGTAAATCAACGCCGTTCAGTTTCACCATCAGCTCTTGTGGGATATTTTTTTTAGCTTGACGCTTTATTCCGCACATGGCAGTGTAGGCAGAGGGAACTACAGGAACCATACGAACCTAGTGTAGACACTCCTGTTGCTTAGTCCCTGCTTTTCTCTGTCCCCACTTTCTGCCTTTTTTCGAGGCTTTGCGTGTTGAGTGGCGGAACTCAACGCCGCGCTTTGCCTAGTTTCCATAGCGAAGAAAATGGAAATAGAAAAATCCATCTTCTCCGACTGGGGATCGAACCCAGAAACCGTCGCATTACAGGCAGACATTGCGCCTCTGCGCCACGACAGTCCTCTATAAATATATTTAATATTATAATTAAACCTGTCAATATCCTCTTATAATGTTTAATTACTTTACATATATTTTTGATATATAACGTTTATATATATATCTAGCTAAATTGCTGTAATTTCGTTCCCTAATCATTTTCCTTGTGTGCTTTAAGAAATTACCAAGCAATTTCCACCCTAAGGGGGAAAACGTAGAAATAAAAACGAGCAATATTAATAATTGATTATATCGGATGGTGCGTTTTATCTTAATCTATATTATGGACAACTATGAAGCTTTACTTGAAGAAACACAGGTTCTGACTGCTATTATGATAATTGTCTAATCCTCACTTATGGAGATAGTTACATATATGGTTTTCAAGTCATAAAAACACTTTATTGCACACTTTATAAAAGATTTAAATATATATACAAAGCATTTGTAAAAATTTAATATTCACAAAGGCGGCCTTCGGATCGCTAAAAGCGATCTCTTAAAGATAGCCAATATAAATAGTAGCACAATTTAAAAAGACGTGCAAAAGAACGAAGCAAAGACGTGAAAAAAGTTAATGTAACTTAACTATAAGTAAATATTATTAACATATGAACTATATCATACAATAAATAAGATATATACATAATATAAAATATATATGTATATAACATACACATATGAACATAGACGGAGTACAAAGATACATAGAGACTTATGGTTAGCAAGAGTGGACTTATATATTTTTTCCGGCAACCTATGAATGGTAGTAAAATAAGCAAAGTAAAATTAAAATAGCTTAATAAAAAGTAAATATTAAGAAATTATAAAAATATATATACATATGTACGTACACAATAGAATATATAATATATTATGTTTATATATGTAAATTAACTTATACACATAAAAACATAATACAGGATTATATTACAGATTATATAAGTAGGTACTACATACATAAGTAAAATTTCTACTTAAAGTCAACAAATTAAATCAAATTTCAAGTAACGATAACTTACGCAATAATACTTCAAATCATAATCAAACTCGTAGACATTTGACATTTATCAGCTCTTGTGGGATATTTTTTTTAGCTTGACGCTTTATTCCGCACATGGCAGTGTAGGCAGAGGGAACTACAGGAACCATACGAACCTAGTGTACACTCTGTTGCTTAGTCCCTGCCTTTCTCCGTCCCCACTTTCCGCCTTTTTTCGAGGTATTGCGTGTTGAGTGGCGGAACTCAACGCCGCGCTTTGCCTAGTTTGCCATAGCGAAGAAAATGGAAATAGAAAAATCCATCTTCTCCGACTGGGGATCGAACCCAGGAACCGTCGCGTTACAGGCAGACGTTGCGCCTCTGCGCCACGACGGTCCCCTATAAATATATTTAATATTATAATTAAACCTGTCAATATCCTCTTATAATGTTTAATTACTTTACATTTATTTATCATTTATAACGTCTATATACATATCTAGCTAAATTGCTGTAATTTCGTTCCCTAATCATTTTCCTTGTGTGCTTTAAGAAATTACCAAGCAATTTCCACCCTAAGGGGGAAAACGTAGAAATAAAAACGAGCAATATTAATAATTGATTATATCGGAGGGTGCGTTTTATCTTAATCTATATAATATTATGGACAACTATGAAACTTTACTTGAAGAAACACAGGCTCTGACTGCTATTATGATAATTGTCTAATCCTCACTTATGGAGATACTTACATATATGTATACAAGAAATACGAAAACAATTTATTGCACACTTAAAATATAAAAGATTTAAATATATATACAAAGCATTTGTAAGAATTTAATATTCGCAAAGGCGGCCTTCGGATCGCTAAAAGCGAACTCTTAGAGATAACCAATATAAATAGTAGTAGAATTTAAAAAAATGGAGCATGCATTACACAGTGCAACTCAATTAAAAATTTAAAAAATTAAGCGACTTAACTGTAAGTAAATATTATTAACACATGAACTATATCATACATTGAATAAGATATAAACATAACATAAAATATATATGTATGTATGTAACATACACATATGTATTTGTACATAGACGGAGTATAAAGATACATGGAGACTTATGGTTAGCAAGAGTGGAATTATATATTTTTTCCGGCAACCTATGATTGGTAGTAAAATAAGCAAAGTAAAATTAAAATAGCTTAATAAAAAATAAATATTAAGAAAGTATAAAAAATATATACATATGTACGTACACAATAGAATGTATAATATATTTTGTTTATATATGTAAATTAACATATACACATATAAACATAATATAGGATTACATTACAGATTATATAAGTAGGTACTAAATACATAAGTAAAATTTCTACGTAAAGTTAACAAATTAAATCAAATTTCAAGTAACGATAACTCACGCAATAATACTTCAAATCATAATCAAGCTCGTAGACAAGTTTCTCAAGAAACCACTCGATATTGATCGAATGAGAAACAGAACGAAGCCGTCACTGCAAATATAACTTTTAATCAACTTCTTAATAATGTGAAATGGACGCCTTTTAATATTTAATATTTTAAATTTTATAAAGAAATTCTTCATTCATAATTCTTATTTATTTCTTATTAATTATAAGGTTGCTTAACTTGACTATATTTGATGAAATTTAATCTTGTAGTACACAAAGTGTATTTCCAATATGAATAATGAAATCTAAATAATATGAGCAGCTTTTACTTTAACTTTTTTAAATAATACTTGGCCTACGAAGCTTTTCTATTTATAGGTCCATTTAAAAGTGTTTTCATCATTGCTTATATTTTTTTGTCGTCTATGTAAAGGTAAGGATGTAACATATATATATATATATATATATATATATATATATATATATATATATATATATATATATATATATATATATATATATATATATATATATATATATATATATATATATATATATATATATATATATATATATATATATATATATATATATATATATATATATATATATATATATATATATATATATATATATATATATATATATATATATATATATATATATATATATATATATATATATATATATATATATATATATATATATATATATATATATATATATATATATATATATTATCTACGAGGACATAATAACGTCTACTTCTTTTATAGTGATGATTTAGTTATGATATTTTTCATCAAGCGTTCTTATTTTAAAAGCAAGTTTACTACAAGCTTATCTTAGACTTAAATCATATATATTATTTTATATGTTCATCTTTTTTACTGTCTTATTTATATATATTTTGTAATAATCATAATAATGATAATAAGACTTTATTGTCCATAAATTCATAATAAGGTAGACTTAATTATATGTTTTTGTTTTTAACTTATGATAAGTAAATATATTTAATTTAAATTAATTAAATAACTGCACTTCTAGCCTAAATACATCTAATGAGTAAGTTTGATAATAAACAGAATCTTGATAATATTAAATAATCAAAACGAAATAATGATGACCTCTCTTATTTTCTCTACACAACACAAGGATACATAATTAGCACAAAAATACTGTTTATAATATATAAACAAAAAAAGATATAAAAGCCTAAACGTTCTTTGTACCTACGGCTGTTGAAAAGCATTCAAAAGTATATGTATATGTAAATTTCCGATGCCATATTACTAAGCGGTTTGGACGGTACCTAAGAGGCGATTTCCATTCTCGCAACCTTCGAATATTGTAAGTTTACCAAAAAATAATACATAATTATAAAAATAACACTTTAAAAGCTACAATAAAAATATCTATACGTGATGTTTATTAATAATTTTATAGCACAATAATAATCTTCAAACATATCGAGTCAAAATTTTCTACTCCCATACCATAGCACCTGCCAGGAAGTATAAAACTATTTTAATACTTCACACTGTGCAATAGGGAGCTATAAAGGAATCATAAAGTCTATTTACAAGAATTTTCGTATAAATTACGCGTTAAATTATTTTTAATTACGACAGTGTTAGTTACATGATGTCTTTTTTTTTTGGATTAAGTAATAAGACCGGTGCAATATTATGAAATATGTTAAAGAGAAATTGCTTAGTACTGTTTAGTATTGCTTAGTATTGTAGTAGTATTGCTTAGTACCAAAATGTATATTTAAAGTCCCTTCAGAATGCTCTTTTCTGTTTAATAGTATTGAAATATTATGACACTAAGTAATGTTCGTTTGTTATATATACATATATATATATATATATATATATATATATATATATATATATATATATATATATATATATATATATATATATATATATATATATATATATATATATATATATATATATATATATATATATATATATATATATATATATATATACAAAACAGTGCTTATGATCTCTAAAATCAATACATTTTACTACTTTGAACCCTTGTAGAAGAGGCTTTTTAGGAGGACAAACAAACAGATTAGAGAAATTAAAAAAAAATTGAAACATTTTATTGAGCGATTTTCATCGAAGGTTTGATTTCAATTGACTTAATAACTCATTGACAATTGTATAATATATAAAATGATGAATATTAAAAATGATTTCTATGTGTTCAATTTTTCCCGTAATCCAATATTAGGTTGTGACCAAAATTTAAACGTTACTAAGGATAAAATCGGTACAATTAAGTTAATAAAAATCGACGTCTTATCAAATTTTATTGCAAATCTTGTTACGAACATTTCACGTAACAATCAATATAAAACTTATGTAAGGATGGAAATATATCCACATTAATTTGATATATTAACATTAATATTTGATGTCTTTGGGATTGACAATAAATACACACACACACATATATATATATATATATATATATATATATATATATATATATATATATATATATATATATATATATATATATATATATATATATATATATATATATATATATATATATATATATATATATATATATATATATATATATATATATATATATATATATATATATATATATATATATATATATATATATATATATATTTAAGGGGGCAGTAACACAGAATCCAGCAATCTTTATATATTATTGTTGGTTACTTAACGCGATTCATTAGACATAAGAAAAGGTTTTAATTTGCAATAATAATAATTAAAAAATACATTAATTAATTAATTACATAAAAAATAATACACAGAGTTTTATATACATAAAATTTACATTATAAATTAATTTTTCATATAAGAAATTAGCCCTTTTAAGTTCCAATTTTATCCATTCATTAAATACGAAAACCTTTATTATATAAACAAATATAACAACACGTGCTGCCGTGATTGCTTAAATCTGTTTTACGACATAATTTAATTATGATTTTATAATTTCCGCTTTCCGAATTGTTTGAAGTTGAAGTCAGTCTAATTACCTTCATGTTTACGAAACAAATAAGTAACAAAATTCATTACAGATGATTTTAAATGGTGTGGCAGGAAATACTAGGTTTATACTTGTTTGAATAAAATAAACGAATCAATAAATAAATATATACATCGAGTAACTACATCCTTCAAACGTTCTGCAATACGTGGATTTTTCAGAAGAAGAATTAAAGAAAGATCGGAGGATATGCAGAGTTAGTCTAGCTGACCGAATACGCAACAAAAAGATACATAAGATTGATAGGTAGGTACCAGCGAGGATGTCACAGTGAGAATGAAGATCGTGCTAAGATGGTTTGGGCACGTCGATAAAATGAGTGAATTAAGAATAGTGAAAAAGATATATGTAGTAAAAGTGAGTAGTAAGAAAGATGAAGGAAAACTTTGATTGACTTTTACAAACAGACTTCCTGAAAGCAATTATGAAGAGGTCAAGGACAGTAGACGAGGCAAAATGGGATGTAGGGACTGCAGCGTTTGGCGCACTGTTCTTTCTGTATACTCAGCTAGGAACAAAAGGTGAAGTTATGTACTGTATGTATATTTGAAGTGCACGTCGGCTTATGCATCCAGAATTCCTCATTAATTTAAAGATTATCGGCAAAGGGAAAATCTATAAAAATTGACAAACTTAACCTAAGCTTGTAAAAGGGTATTTCTGACATTTTCCTGTATAATTAATATAAGCTTACTTCTTTTATCACTTTGAGTCAACAGGAAATATCACAAGTCAAAGTGCTATAAATTATCGTTAGGCGGCGAATTTGTACTACATGGGGTAAAACAAAGCATAAATAACTGTATCTTTTGACTACGTCGACTTATTTATTTGTTTTTTTTTTTTGTGTTCCGAGGGACTTTAAATGCCCTTTTGATATCAACTTCAGATTAATACATCCACATGGACTTAAGAATTAATATAGGGAGAGACACGCAATAAAGTGATAGTATAAGAATTCCGTATTATTCTTTTTAAATAAAAGCTTGGAATTTGGTAATCATTTTGTTGACCACATAAAAGGTAATCACAAAATTATTTTTTTAGATATTCCTTGAAAACAGTAATCTAAAAGAAATTGATATGATTTTTGTTATTACTTACAAAAATGTAACATGCATATTTTAAATAGAACAACGATCTATAATTCATATACTATTTTTTAAAGCAGGGTAGGCAGAGAGAAGTGTAAGAATCGTAATAATTGTAGGAACATAGTGAACTTCTTCTCCGCTTTCCGGGGCGATCCAATTGAGACTGAACTAGACAGCTAGAAAATTTATTATCTACGAGGTATTGACGTCTCAAGCCATATCTTTTACAAAATCAAAATCTAAAATCATTCATTCATGTAGGAATTGTAGATACACTTACGCACGTCAGCTTTTTATCTACAACCATTAGAGAAAGGTACTTTGTCATGGAGTCTCCTCCATGACAAAGCACACAGAAATGGCTTACAAAAAAATTACAATAATATATAATTAACGAGGCTCAAAACCAAATTTCTTTGAAACATTTCTCCTAAACAACAAAGCTGGAGAAGAACGAATAGATTAATTACAGTTTCCAAAAGATGCAATATATTCAAATTTTATCTTTGTAAAGATTCAAAATAGAGAAGGTAAGAAGAAACAAAATATCGAAGCGAAAATAATTTAATTTCCACAAGTGGGAATCAAACCCAGAGCTTACTGTATTACAGAATTATTACTTACGTGCAGACAAGTCATCATTACCAATCTGTATTTTTTCATCTCTTGATTAATGTAGCAGCCGTTAGAAAAACAATATCTCCTAACAAAGCCTCCACAGATAAACAACGATGGTAAAATTGATTCAGTGCTACGTTATCATTACTTTTATCATAAAAGGGCCTAAACATGGCTTAATATTTATTAACAATGGGAAATGCCAAACATGGTAGATTTATTAACGAATACTAAATTTGGTTATATTTAAATAGAAAAAATACTTACTCTAAAATATTTAAAAATTATATAAACATATTGCAGGATAGGCAGAGAGAACTGCAGGAACCATATGAACCTGGTGTTAAGACACTCCGTTGTTTTCTGCCTTTCTTTGGGGCATTGCATGTTGAGTGGCGGAACTCAACGCCGCGCGTTGCCTAGTTTCCAGAGCGAAGAAAATGGAAATAGAAAAATCCATCTTCCCCGAGTGGGGACCCTCAAACCGTCGCGTTTACAGGCAGACGCTTACACCACTGCGCCACGACGGTTCTCTATTTATATATGTATGTGCATACTGTCTAGTTATAGAAACATTAGTGTTCTACACACAATTTTAAACAGTTCACTCTCACCGATATTAAAACAGAAGAACAATAACGTAATCCATAAAATGAAATTTACAACGGAATTAAATTTCCTTTGAGATTCGTAAATGAAAAAGGTTGTAAATAAATGTTTATGAAGTGAATAAAATTTTGATTTCCGTTGTTGTTATTTTCAATGAAACTTATCCGATTACTAATATATGATTGGCTTGATGATTACTATTGTATATTTTGAATGTAATAAATAAATAAAGTAATTGATTAAAACAATAATAGTTAACAATAATAGACTTGATTCAGGTAAATAAATTAATTCTTGCTTTGGTAAGACATAGAGAACACTCTACATAGATTACACGCAAGGTATCGAGCTTTTAATTGTTATACCGCTTTACGCTAGCTGTACGCGAACCTAGTGCTAAGATACGCCAATCTATAATTTTTCATGCATTATGTGTTAAGTGGCGCAGCGGAACCCAACGCCGTGTTTTGTCGTGATACCAGAGCAAGGAATTTAAAATAATTCTATATTGTAAGTTAGAATCAAACCAACAACTGGCGTTCACATTCAGATGATGTACTTTTGCCCGACGACAGCCTCACTAGTTGCCAAATTCTATTAAAAGCTCTCGTTACTCTTTGCCTATTATATACGAGTAAACTTATAATTCTGACAAAAGCTCTTGTCAAAGTAAGCAAAGATTATAACTTTCATTGCTTAAACAATATAATAATAACTCAAACTGTGAAACAACAGATAAGCTAAATTATTTAATTAAATTGACACCTGTCGCCTCTTGACATTTCTTTTTATAGACATTGTTAGCCAGATGAGCTCATTTATATATATATATATATATATATATATATATATATATATATATATATATATATATATATATATATATATATATATATATATATATATATATATATATATATATATATATATATATATATATATATATATATATATATGTGTTCTACCAAAAAATAAGAGAAAATGGCAAACAAAATAGCGTGCTTCACATAGTTAAGCCATATACGACCGCGTTCATGTAAGCTCAATCTGTTTCCACCGTAATGCGTTAAGACACAGAATCCGGTGATTAGATAAACGGACAGCTAATGCTTCTTGAGGTAATAATCTCGCATAATGACAATCCAAATTAATGGCCTATAAATATGACCGTAACAATATATCAGTGGGAGATAAAAGAATTTACAGCTTATTTATTCTGCAAATGTAGCAAATGGAAGAGATAAGTGCAAGGTCGAACTTTTTAAGATAATTTACATTGTTTATACAACAAGTTATAATGCCAAACAATAAACAATATTTGCCATTTATTGCTTCAATCAGTCAGTCATTTGGTGGCAAATTATTTTTTGTTTTTGTAGCTTCACGCTTTATCCCGCACATGGCAGGGTAGGCAGAGGGAACTGCAGGAACCATAAGAACCTAATGTTAAGACACTCCGTTACTTAGTCCCTGCTTACACCGACCCCACTTTCCGCCGTTTTCGATATATATATATATATATATATATATATATATATATATATATATATATATATATATATATATATATATATATATATATATATATATATATATATATATATATATATATATATATATATATATATATATATATATATATATATATATATATATATATATATATATATATATATATATATATATATATATATATATATATATATGTATATGTATATATATATATATATATATATATATATATATATATATATATATATATATATATATATATATATATATATATATATATATATATATATATATATATATATATATATATATATATATATATATATATATATATATATATATATATATATTCGTTGTGTTGATTGTAAAGTCATCCAATTATGTCAAATATATGCAATAGCAGTCTCATCAAGTTAGCGCACTCAACACAACCGCAGGCATCATCGACCTCTCAACAACCTTGTGTACTAATTCATAAAGCGCATGACACCATATAATTACTAGTAGGTCCAAAATTTGTGTATGATAATAAATTTATGTTATAGAGCGTTTGGCATTTGTGGATCTAAAATTAGATTAATATTCAATGCGTATGATGAAAGGCTTTCATACATTTTGCTTTGTTCATTTCGCACTTTTTTAACTTTAGTTTTGAATTGTAGTGCTTGTAAAATTGGTGAAGGATATGATAAAGAAATAATTTTATGGTTATCGGAATAACGATACCAATAAATTTATTTATAAATTAATTTTTACAAAAAAATTATTTACTTATTTGCTTTCCGTCGCGTTGTTGTAAATCTAGTGTTGAGACACTCCATTCTCTTTTCGAAGCATTGCTTAGGAATTTTATAAGTCACTCTCTCTTTTTATTGTAGCAAAGAAATGAAACATCTTCCCATGTGAAAGTCAAACCTTTAAACCATTGCGTTTACAGACAGATAGATGAAGCAAATAT
The DNA here is from genome assembly GCA_037178615.1 of Dione vanillae. NCBI lineage: Eukaryota > Metazoa > Arthropoda > Insecta > Lepidoptera > Nymphalidae > Dione > Dione vanillae. The sequence continues at coordinate 1,842,469 of JAZFAU010000135.1, read as the reverse complement.
CTGCTATTCATTAAATTTGTGAGCTATCAACGGAAAATAAAAAAGCTATCCAAAATATCAAAAAAATATAACTGATTGTTGAAATACCAAACACATCATTTCAACAATATATTGATTTTCCAACAGTCACCACTAAATTTTAAGTTGTCAATGTAACAGAAGCTTAGAATTACGTAGATAGCCAGAAATGTACGTGAGCTACGACAACTTATAAAATGGTGATGGTAGTTTGAAATGTCTTTGAGTTGAACGTTTAGATTCCCCATCATTCTTGTTAGTACTTTGTCCTAGTTTGATGTTTTCAATTTCGGAGACAAGATTTGTTAGAATAACAACTTGGAATTTTACTTATTTTCAGGGTATAGTTAAGAGAGAGATACATAGAGAACCGTCAAAATCACTACAAATGTAATAGACGTGGATTTAGTTCCTACTTCGGTAAAATATAAATAGTTTATATTTTATAAAACGGTTTATCCATCAGAACTACAATTATGTATAGTATAAGTAAGGTATAGTATTATACTTTCCATTACTTTGTCATTGAATCACAAATATTGGTACGAAACCTTGGTACATACGACGACGACTCGCACTTGGCCGATATTATATTTCTTAAAGCTTATTATTTTACTTAAGCTTTGAAAATGCGGCTTTGAAAGTCCGTTCTATTGACTTTCAACATCTGAACTGAATAGGCCAATATGACGCCAATATTCTCTTCGAAAGAATGGATTCGCAATCACCAGCGTCCTTTTGTGTTTTTCAGTATAGCACGTCATATTCGTTTTTCTATCAACCAATCTCGGTATTACGCCATAATTAAAATTTTTAAACGAAACTCCAATAATATTGAAGCTCTCGAAGAATCTTTACAAAAGTTTGCTAAATCCAAAATTAAATAGTTGGAATTCTCGTTGTAAAGAGAAAACTTTGACAACTTGTTTACTAATTGTGGCGAAGCTTTTCGATTACGAAGAAATTCGATTTTTTTTTATTTTACCCGCGGAGATTTAACCCTAGAAAGATAATCGTATTGTATTGTACGGAAAAGATACTCATGCGTAAAATTTACGCATGCGTTTTATTTAGTTTTAGGTAGAGACTTATTAGTTTATTTATATTATTCTTGTGATATTATATATTACTATATATATTAGAATAATTAGTAATGCAGATAATTTCTTTATAATAATTTATTCATAGAAAACAATAATTTCAAATTTCCGTTATAAATAAACATATTTTTTTAACATTTACTCTTTCATAAAAAAAAACTATTTTTTTACTACAATAACCAGTCTTTTTAGGTCAAAATCAACAATTAGCATATTTGAACTATATACTAGGAACATACAGTTATATAAAAATCAGTTAAAAAGCTTTGACACATATGAACATTATGCTCACGACATAGATTTTTTTTACATTTTTTGCAAAACGCATTTGCCTTTCGTCTTTTTTTAGAGGGGCAGAAACTGCAGTAAATACGGTTTTTCACCACAGGCTCATAGGTTTGCTCTTCTAATGTACCAGGTTCTTCATCTAACGACATATTGGAGATATTATCTCGCAAATATCTTTTCAAAGTAAGGTTTCTAAACATGTACGCAAAAACGAAGTAGACAGACCTAAATTGAGATTTTTCATAAAGTTTTTTTGACTTAGAGGCTTTTCTCTGTTGCCATTAACATTGTGATATAGACCAACAATGTCTATTTCTACTTCTAATAATCCTCTGTCGCAAAGCCGGTCCTACGGGTGGCCGATGTGGAGCCTGGTTGTTCAGTACTGCTTTGCTCGTCTAGTAATTCACTTTCACTTGGCGTTGGCTGGTCTTCTTGTACCTCTGTTGTAAAAACTTCATCTGTGTCACTCTGTACGTCGTCTTCACTTCACACACTTTGTAGTCCGCTATCTCACTGTCGGTATTCTCACAGGGAAGCTCGTCGTCGTTTTGCATAAGACCAGCCAGGATATGGTCTTCTTCCATGCTTCTACTTCCCATAATTATATTTTTTTGTTTGTATATCTTAAAAAAACAAATAATATAATATAGGATACGATATACAGTCATAATAAGACAGATAATAATAAAACTTCCACACAAGTCAAAATCCTAAAAGTCACGTAAAAGATAATCATGCGTAATTTTGACTCACGCGGTTGTTATATTTCAAAATCGGTGACACTTACCTGGTTGACACGCATGCCACACGGCAGCTTCCAGCCTCGAATGAGATGTCCTAAGCTCACGGCTATGGATTCGCGCTATTTCGAAAAAGAGAGCTATATTTCGGAAACGCATGCGTAAATTTTACGCAGACTATCTTTCTAGGGTTAAGTATTAGATTTAATGACTGGACGTTTAAGGAATAATTAAGTTGAATTTATAATAATTTAGAGAATTATCTTTATCTTTATCTTTAATAGCTGATAGTTGTGGGTTTCATTTAAACACAGGAGAAAGGATATATTGCGGAGACGGAGAAAGCAGGGACTAAGCAACGGAGTGTCTTAACACTAGGTTCATATATATATATATATATATATATATATATATATATATATATATATATATATATATATATATATATATATATATATATATATATATATATATATATATATATATATATATATATATATATATATATATATATATATATATATATATATATATATATATATATATATATATAACTTTGTAAAAGGCTTAATGCAGAACGAAAGTTTCTTGCCTTAAGTCTCGATTAACAAAGTTTGCTAATAAGATAGGACTGTTATATATAATTACTTACACCTTTGCACTATTTATATAGCCATAATTGTATTATATTGTGTAATATCTCTTTATCTATCTGTCTTGGTTATTAAGCATTTTTAATAGGATTCAAATAAAAATATATAAAAAAAAATTACTGTAAATGCTCATCTTTTAGAATTTATACGGAGTAATGGGCTTAATAGGCTAAATGGATTTGTTGTGTACTGTGTTGCTAAAAAAAGGTTATATATTTAAAAAACATAAAAATCATAGTTTAACTTTCATTCGTTCGGTTACACCGAATAGAGGCCATTAACATCTGACAACATTGATAACGTATCAAGATCACACGCATTAAGAGATTACCCACTATCTTATTTTGTTGACAATATTTTTCGTGCATTTTTAAAGACGTATATATATATATATATATAAATATATATATAATAATAATATAATAATATGTATTTCATAAAAGAGCTGTAGCAAAATATATATTACATCAGATTACATTTAGACTAAACACTAAGAACACTACAACAGTTGGTTGGGGTACTGTCCTCTTAGATAGGTTACTGAATAACCTGTAATAAAGAGAGACAGTGCCGTATCCCACGGGGTTGTTCAATATGTTATTTTATTAAACGGTTAACAAGTCGTAATAATACTGTACTTAATTAAAATTATAATTTTTTATTGAATGTTGTGATATGAGTATTCGTATTTAGATGTGTATTATTATTTTGTGTGAGTGTGTAGAATATGTGTTTATACGCGTGTTTCTGTGTGTGTGTATTCGTGACTGGACAAATTATAAATTGGATTTTTTGCGTTAATTTTATTGTACAAGAAAGACCTAAATAAACGAAAAACTTTTTAACGATAGAGTAGCTTGTAACAGGAAGGGTACATACTTTATCTTTACGTCGCGTAGTAATTTATATATATATATATATATATATATATATATATATATATATATATATATATATATATATATATATATATATATATATATATATATATATATATATATATATATATATATATATATATATATATATATATATATATATATATATATATATATATATATATATATATATATATATATATATATATATATATATATATATATATATATATATATATATATATATATATATATATATATATATATAGAAGTTTCTAGAAGTTTCCTTTATAGGAAGTTCTTCGGAACACAACAATAAAGCTAGCAACTATCTACAAAGTAATAATACTACAAAAGTACGTGCATACAAAGTATGGTTGACCACACCATGCACTTAGGTCACCTACAAATAGATTAAAGCAGTATCTCTATGGTGTTGATAGTTTTATTTTGTAAAGTATAGTGGTATAGGTTTATTTTGTAATATATTGTCTTTTTCGTCATCACTATAAGTTACGGCTATTTAACTCTATTGTTATAATAAAACAGTTTTTTAATATTTTTTTCCAATTATTTATATTTTATATTTTCTTTTCTAATATTACAAAAAAATATATGTAATTTAACTTTTAATATTATATATATATATATATATATATATATATATATATATATATATATATATATATATATATATATATATATATATATATATATATATATATATATATATATATATATATATATATATATATATGCATATATATATATATATATATATATATATATATATATATATATATATATATATATATATATATATATATATATGCATATATATATATATATATATATATATATATATATATATATATATATATATATATATATATATATATATATATATATATATATATATATATATATATATATATATATATATATATATATATATATATATATATATATATATATATATATATATATATATATATATTAAAAAAACTTTAGTATTGAGCGTAAATACATTAAAAAATACCAATAAACTGTTTTATCCTCAATATATTTGGTTTTGTACAAAATTGATATAAATTGCTAAGCCCTGAGTAGAAAATAGATAATTATCTACGATGAGAATCTTTAATTTGGTTAAAATAAAATTGCGTGCCAAGGTTATTTTAGGATATTTTGGGCAATTTCAACTAATGCGGTCTTAGTTAAGATATTACTATCCATGAGTCATTATGTAAGTAATAAATTACTAATGAACACTTAAATAAAAATTATTGACCAGTGAACACAATTTATGTTGTACGAACCATCGTGGTGTTGAGGCACCGCAACTGCTTGAAAATATGACGGTAAGTGGATACGATTTCCATTCGGGAAAATTATATTTTTTCTTTTGATCTGGTAACAAGACTGAGCGAAGCGCTGAATTCTGATACTCAACGTGCAATGTCGGAAAGCGGGGTTGAAAGGCCAAAAGCGGGGAACATAATTTCTTAACATTTGGTTCCTTCTACTTACCCCTTTGTTGTTATCAATCCCTTCGTCGGTTTGTGAGAGCATTTCTTCTTATTGTGTAATACTAAGATTTCTTTAGTATTTAAGACGCTTGTACATTCATCAGAACATAGACATTAAAGAAGAACCTTCGTATTTAAAATCAATTACTTTTCTTATTTATTACTGAGCCGTTGTTCATTTGTCGTATTTATTACTGCATACATGTTGTTTGTTCTGGCTCGCTGTGGTAGAAAAATTTCTGAAGAACAACTGTTTTCTGTATATTTTATTAGTTATAAACTTTCCTATACACAGAATTCTTAGTAGTAATTTGTTACCAATATTAATTGACAGAGTTAACCATATTTTCATATAATTATCGTTATTTTATCACATCAAACTTAACTTACTTGTACATATTATATATAAGAAAAGATAAGGGATAAGAAATATTTTTCGATTTATTAGTTCTTGCAATTTTTTTGTAAAACTTTATTTACCCACAAAAGCTTCACTTTGAGAATTCAGATAATTGAAAATGTTTCTAAATATTTTGAATTATACTGTAACATTTTCTTAAAACAATTATCCCGACTAGTCCTAGTTTAAAATTGTATTTAATACTCATGGCTTCCTCCACTTGTACTATAATACTATTCAAATATTAATAAAGTAAATTGTGTTCGTTTATCACAAATTGTATGCCATATGTTATTCTAATATATGTTCTATATTACTGGAAAGTTTCATCTAAATCCGTATTGCGTGGAACCGGAACAAACATCCATCCTCATAAACTATCACATTTATAATATTATTAGATTAATCGATTATCCTATCCTATCTATGTAAGTGTTTTATAGCATTCGTATTGCGATGTCGAAAATAATAAAAATATTAACATGAACAGTACTATTTTTTAATAAGTTTATCTTGTTTTATGGCCCAGGTGGGACGTCTATCTGTCAACGCGTGATTTATGGGTTTGATTTTCACTCGTGAAGAAATATATTGAAAGCGCGGCGTTAAATTCTGCCATTCAACATGGATTGCCTTCAAAGGCAGAAAACGGAGAATGAAGTGTCTAAACTACATTCCTGCAATTAAAACGTTTCTATCTGCCTACCCTGCTGTATAAGCTGAACTTGGATTACAACTTGTAGCCAAAATATATTTATTTAAGAATTCGGTCTTCAAATAAAACGAATGTCGTAAAAATAAAATAATGGTGTAATTCGTTTCAATTTTGTAGAGACAAATGATAGCAATCGATTCTCGAGACATCGTACAGACTTTCTCAGGTGTCCATAAATCATACATTTGAATCTCAAAGGAACTAACAAAATATATTTTAAATCTTTCAAAGTATAATTATACGTTGCAGTGTATTTTTGTCGTATAAATAATATTATATAATTCAATTACATTATAAAAAGGCTTTATTTGGAAACGGTTTCGTGATAGATTATATTATTTAAATAAAAACATAAAAATTTTCATAACTATAAAAGAAAGATATTGAAAGAAGATTTTTTACTAATTTTTAAAATTCGTTAGTTGGAAGAGTCAGAACCAATCTGTTCTGATCTCTCGTCGAACCGTGGGAACCAAGTGTTAAGATATTCTGTTCCCCGGTTGCCGCCTTATCGAGGAGCATTTTACGTGTAGAGTGGCGGAATTTAACGCCGTGTTTTGCCTAGTTGTCACAGCGAGGAAATTGGAAATGAAAAAATTCATATTCCCTGAGTGGAAAAACGAACCGCTGCGCTTTTGCGTCACGACGGTCCTCGACAGTAGTATATATATTTTTTATAACTTCACGCTTTATCCCGCATACTGCGGGTAGGCAGAGGGAACTGCAAGAACCATATGAGTTTAGTGTTAAGACACTCCGCTGCTTAGTCTCTGCTTTTTCCGTCCTCGCTTTCCACCTTTATTGAGGCATTGCGTGTTGAGTGGAAGACCTCCACTCTGCGCTTTGCCTAGTTTCCAGAGCGAAGAAAATGGAAATAGAAAAATTCATCTTCTCTGAGTGGGAATCGAATCCTCAAACCATCGCGCTTACAGGCAGACGCTTACGCCTCTGCACCACGACAGTAATAAATGTTTATACATAATAAATTATATTGTACATAATAATACGCACAAGCGTTTCTGATCTCGTAAACAAATCTTGGAATAGTTTGTGTCAGAATTTAATCACTTTTGAGTGCTACAAGATGTACATATACACTTGTAGCACTCTAATGAATCACGGGAAATGTAGTTTACGTTATATTTCTGAGAAAGTGTATATTTTTATTAACATGTTTATTATTACTAATATGAGCTTACTTTAAATCGCATGAAATATTTATGTATTTGTTTCTGTAATTGACTGGAATATGTTTGTCTATTGCTAGTTATTATCGTGCCTAATCATTTTTGGTGATATTGGTGGTTACATTTTACGTTTTCTGCCCAAAGGCAGAGATTTTGCGTAATTGTAATAAATGACATGTCACTAAAGAACAATATATCAGAGTTAATTCCCTTCCAATATGGACCGTTGCCTGCATCGCCTTTAAAGTATTTGTAATCTAAGACAACCCTTCTTTTGCAAGAACTACTCCTAACCGTATATATCCAGTACTGTCTTTTTGAAATTTAAGTAAAATACTATTTGAAATGTCCTTTTGAAATTTAAATAAAATATTCTTGTGAAAATAGACACTGTCGAAGATATAAAACATAATGTAGGTGTTTGAACCTTACCGTACAATAGGGAATAAGTGTCACGAGATCTATATACTGCATACAAGTGAAGATTTATATTTCACTTAGTAATGTTATTTGACTTCTATCATGCAATCCCTAGTGCTTTATTTATATTTGGAAAATTTCTATGGTTAGGTTTTGGTTAATCTAACCTAACCTATTAGACAAATAATTTATGATTTGATTTTCAAATAAAATAAAAGAAAAATAAAGTTACAATATAAAATGAATGAAAAGAATTTGCGATTCCAGCCGATAACTTAAAAGCTTTGTTTTAAGTCTTTACAACAAAGATTATATTTTCTTTCAGAACACAACAGTACTCAATAAAAATAGTCATACCTACAACCGCGTCGGTCTGATAAACCTAAGAAAATGCTTATTATATTAATTTCGGCATGTTTAGCAACAATTACCTATATTTTGGTTGAAATATTAAAGCACCACATTTGTTTATTGCATCTCTTGTTTTTACGCTTAAAGTATTTGGAACCCAGCGGGAATTAAGAATATTTGTATATATGTAATGTGCTAGTGTAGATTACCACTTAAACCGTCGTGACGCAGAGGCGCAACGTCTGCCCGTAACGCGACGGTTTCTGGGTTCGATTTCCACTCGAGGAAGATGGATTTTTCTATTTCCATTTTCTTCGCTCTGGCAACTAGGAAAAGCGCGGCATTGATTTTCGCCACTCAACACGCAATGCCTCGAAAAAAGGCGGAAAGTGGGGACGGAGAGACGGAGTGTCTTAACACTAGGTTCCTATGGTTCCTGCAGTTCTCTATGCCTACCCTGCCATATGCAGGATAAAGCGTGAAGCTAAAAAAAAATATAACATAATAAAAATACACATTTTCTTGGCATTTTTACTTTCTTAATTCAAGAAACCTCAGCTTATTCCCAGTATGTAGTATATAACACAAGCTTATTCTAAAAGCCACAATTTTACAAATGCAACGAGAGCTACTTCTTGGCAAAGTGAAACCTTTGAAAATCAAAGACAGAGTAACAATTTTAAAGTAGCAAGGTACACTTTCATATCTCGACACAATTCAATTTGAGGTGAGTCAAGTTTAAACTAGTGGCGTTTCATCTTTTATGAGGTTGGGTGTGAGACTTGTATTAAATTTTATACTATAGATTGTACTAAAGGTCGATATAGTTTTGAGGTCATAATTGTTTATCTACATATCAATTAAATTAGTCATCCAGTTACTAATATTCTTTTTTAAATTCAGGCTATATTCCAACTTTGTACTGTTATGACTCTCTGTTTTCCGATATATTGTCTTTTTAGTGGCGTAACTCAACACCGGGCGATTTCTATTTACTAAAGCAAAGAAAATGAAATTTTACCCACATGAACGCCATGCCACTACACTATGCTACAACAGTGTCAAATATTAAATAATTATAATAAGATTTAACATTTTGGTTTTTTATTTTATTCTTGACATATAATATACTTGGTTTACTTAGTTAAATAAAAAAAGAAATTTTTTTAAATATCTGCACTGAACTGAGATATAACCGTTCAGTTCAATTCTCATTAATATTGGTCTTAGTGATATTATATAAACAATTTGTGTATATAAATGGGTACTCTTTCTATAACATTATTACAAAAATAAATATTGTTTGGGTGTTTCTAAGATTCTTAAACCCTTATGGGTCCATAAGGGTTTAAGAATCTTTCATTCATCACGATTGTCTTAGAATGTCACTTATTAGCTTGAAAATTGACACATGTGACGTGTCGCTAGATTATCTCCTTACAATTGCAGGTATGAAAAGGTAAAATGTCAGTCCAGTACCAACTCACAACGATTCCGTGCCCAATTATCATAGGTCAATAGAAATTAGGTACGACTTATAAAAAATTATAAATCCGTCCAGAGCCGTCATCGTTTGTATTCGTTTGTGCAGAATTTATTTACGATGCGATCAAATAATAACACAGGTACATTTCACTTTTGTATTGTTTCACAATTACAATGACGTATAATAGTTAACTATTTCTAAAGTAAGCACTTGCTACACACTCTTGTACAGATTACACTATACACTGGGTCAATTGACAGTTTCGCTTCGACCGAGTAGTGATCGGTCGGCGTCTTAATAAGAACTCCTTTTTCTGTCCCGTTGTGGTTTACCCACATACTAAATAATCAATTAGCGAACTTAATTAAATTAAATTAAAATGATTTTGCTAACTATTATATAGTGTATCTATTTATATGTTTGTTTATGCATTAGTGCACGCTAACCTCTGAAACAGTATATTATGCGACGCACACAAGGCATGATGTCGTGATGGATTCAACTTCTCCGTTTTAGTATGGTAAACTTGAAATTTAGAATTGATTTTATTTTAAATGTTTATTAATGTATTTTCTAATTGCTTATACCCTAGTGTCAATACGGACATAAAAATAGACGAGTCTAAAGTGATTCTGTAAGGACGTTATGTGTTTTGTGGAAAGAAAGAAACTTAAAATTAAATTCGTTTAAAGCAAACCTACGAAAATATAAATTTAAGGTTAAATTATCACGTCAATAGTGATAAACTGGCAATATTCTGTTACCAAAGCTGCTATAGGCTTAGCGTTAAGACCTCCTTAATACCGTTTAGGTACAAAACCCTTTGATAGATAAATATTTCAATTCACTTCTATCGTCGAAGGCTTGGAGAAGATTTAGGCAAGTCAATAAATAGAAATATTTGTTTCCAATAGAATAATAAATACATTTTAACATATTTTGAAGCCACTGAGGTATGATTTTAATTAATCTAAACCGGAAACTGGTATTTAGGGATAAATAGAAGACAATATGTTGTCTGTAGGGACACCTACCTTATATTTTAGAAACTCACATAAAATTTTTGTTTTTAAAATAATTTGTTTGTAAATAATTATATGCATTTGAAAGTCAAGAGAAAGAGGCAATGATTGGTGATGGGACATTTCGAGATAACGAGAGGTTCCTGATGTCTACCCAGCTATATGCGGAATAAAGCGTGAAGCATTTTCTTTAGTGCATTTTGAACTCTAAACTACCCCTATATAATTCTTTCAACCGTTTATCCAACCTCAATTGTTTACTGTTGTATGAATTTTTTAAGATCTAGGTCAAACCTATATGATAAAATTGCATTGTTTTTTAGTCAACCACTTATAAAATTTGAAGCTGAGCCCACACAAAAGAATTCTAACGAAACTTTTGTTCAGATTTCTCCTATGTTTTGTATAAAAATATATTTCTCATAAATATATGTATATTTCATAGTTCTTATATAATATTAGTTGTTATTTTAACAATTATAATATTACTTAGTACTAAGTAGTAGCTAAAAGTGCCTATAACTAGACAAGTAATTCAGTGAGAATTAATTCGCGGCGTTGAGTTCCGCCACTCAACACGCAATTTGTCTTAACACTAGGTTCAACACTGTTCCTGTAGTTCCCTCTGCATACCCTGCCATACGCTGAATAAAGCGTGAAGCTAAAAAAAAAATAATAAAAAGACCGTCGTGGCGCAGAGGCGCAACGTTAGCATGTAAACGCGACGGTTTGTGGGTTCGATTTCCACTCAGGGCCTTTCACTCTGCCTACCCTGCTACGAGTGGGAAAATATGTACATATTGAAACTTATACAATATTAAATTAAATAATTTAAATATAATCGATTTATGTAGAAATTCAACACAGAATCGTGGTATTTAAAACGAAGCACTGTCTCTATAAAACTATATTTTCTTACAATATTTGAAATAGCATTGTATATCGTTCTTTGTACTATTTCAAGTTTCAATTATAAGCTGTCAAGACAATTGGAGCAGATATATATATATATATATATATATATATATATATATATATATATATATATATATATATATATATATATATATATATATATATATATATATATATATATAATGCGCAGTAGCGTTGTCATATACAATGTTTCATGGATTCTGATAAAACAAAACAACATTTTATTTTTAGTTTAAAAATTATTATTTCATATCGTTGTGTTGCAGTTTTTAAATGATTAAATCACTTATATTTCTTAAATGACAACATACAGACAAAAATAGTATATACTCGGGGTTAAATGAAGATGGGATAACACATCATAAATGATGACGACTTTTGATTATCAATAGATTATATATAATATTATGTGTATATAAGAGTATTATATTAATGAATTATAATATTGTAATATGATTTTTATTACCTTATGCAAAGTTGGCAGAGGGAACTGCAGGAACCGTAGGAACCTAGTGTTAAGATATTCCCTAACCTAGTGATAAGATATGTTTTCCGTCTACTCTAGAGACATGCTTTCTTTATAATAATGAAAATAAAAAATCCATCTTCAGGTAGTGGAAATTGAACCCACAAACCGTAGCGTTTATTGGCAGACATTGCGCTTCTGTGCCATAACGTTCTTTAAAAGGAATTATATAAAACTAATTTAATATAATAATCCATAAAGTATAATATGACTTATTATACTTATAAATATACAATCAAGATATAAAGCGCTTAATTTCATTGTAATGCCTCCTTCAAATTCAGTAAGAAGCAATCTTTCAATTTGTTCATGTGGTTATCTATAATAACATTATGAATGAACGCGCTACCAAAATAAATTGCTGTGACTGTTCAATAATGATGTGGTTAAATGTTTATTAAAAGTAGAAAATTGGTTAGATATTACTAAAATAAAGTGAAATAGTATACCTAAAGGTGTACAATACACTGTCAATGGTATACTACTACCACTTCAATTCAAGAGGGCCGTCGTGGCGCAGAGGCGTAAGCGTCTGTCTGTAAACGCAAAAGTTTGAGGGTTCGATTCCCACTCGGGTCAGATGGATTTTTCTATTTCCATTTTCTTCGCTCTGGAAACTAGGCAAAGCGCGCGTTGAGTTCCGCAATTCAACACACAATGCCTCAAAAAAGGCGGAAAGTGGGGACGGAAAAAGCAGGGACTAAGCGACGGAGTGTCTTGACACTAGGTTCATATAGTTTCTGCAGTTCCCTCTGCATACCCTGCAATATGCGGGATAAAGCGTGAAGCTATAAAAAAAAAGAACTTCAATTCAAGAAAACACTACAAGACAACTATTTAGTGTATTTTAGTAGCAGACGTAAGAATAATTCTTTTTATGTTTTAAGTCTACAATTTAGTTTGTTTTAGTATTTTTTTAATTTTTTTTTATTAATTTTAAAATAATATTTATGAATTATTTTTAAATTAGTTAAAAATAATAAAAAATATTTCATACAAGTTGCTTAAGTTTTGTTAAATATTTTCTCTTTCTAAATTATTGTTTCGTTCCAATAATCTTTGGTTAGTGAAAATTTATAAAATCTCCTAATGGATATTATTATTACACTACTAGGGAATCGAATCTTCAACTATTGGGCAAACAGTCACACACTGTTCCACTGTACTGCAACATTACGTATTAATACATTTTTAGGGAAGATAAAATAAAACCTATAAAATATTTATCAATTTTGTTTCAAAAAATATTATATAAATAATAAATTATATAATATCGATTAAAAGCTCAAGCCACAATTTCATGCTATATCTATATGATTCAGCTAACCTACGATCGCATCGTAACTCCTTGTTACTGCACTAGAGTACTAGAATTATAAAAAACTTAGCACTGACAATTATAAGAGATTCAAATTTAGACCTTATTTATTCTAAAAAAACAAGCTGTACTAAAACTAAAGCTATTATCATTTAAGCCTAGAAAAACTTTTTACAAGTATCTATGAAGACAAACAAAGTTATAAATCAAGGGGATCTACGAAAACAAGTGCATTTCTATGGAATAACCAGAGTCACCAACATCTATATTAACGTTAAAATTAACTTTCACATTATTTTTAACCATCTGCGTATAAAGGAGCGCTAAATTATGCCCGGTTCTTTAGCACGTCCTACGATCTAATATTATCTAAAAAGCTACGCAGTGATTAAGTTTGACTGTATTTTTGTAGGTTCGACCCCACTTAGATTAATTATTATTAATATTATTTCCTTATAGCGTCACCCTGTATACCGCAGTAAAATAGGCAGTGGGAGCCTATCTGATCATCTTTATAGGAAGGATTGAAAAGCTGCCAAACTGTTTTGTTATTATATAAAATTATAAGCTATAAAATAGAAACTTTTGAGCTTTTAAGTTGTAAAGGAGTTTAAACTAATCTAATAGAGCACGTACTATAACGAACACGACATGCTCGAAGTTGAAGAGACGATAAATTAAAAGTTTCCTTTGATTTTTAATAATGTACACCTTCTAGTATTTAATTGCTTTTTAATTTTATATATTATCATATTTATTTACAGATACTACGTAATTTCGTTTGAGTTTGTAAATACTTACAAATAATTAAGTAAATTAAAAAATATAGTCATTTACTTCCTGCAAAGCATAACGGTTTGTGGGTTCGATTCCTCGGATAAGACGATTTGGTTTTTTTTTTTTTTTTTTTAGCTTCACGCTTTATCCCGCACATGGCAGGGTAGGCAGAGGGAACTGCAGGAACCATATGAACCTAGTGTTAAGACACTCCGTTACTTAGTCCCTGCTTACTCCGTCCCCACTTTCCGCCGTTTTCGAGGCATTGCGTGTTGAGTGGCGGAACTCAACGCCGCGCTTTGCCTTAGTTGCCAGAGCGAAGAAAATGGAAATAGAAAAATCCATCTTCCCCGACTGGGGATCGAACCCAGAAACCGTCGCGTTAGCCGCGTTACAGGCAGACGTTGCGCCTCTGCGCCATGACGGTTTCATTTCTATTTTGTTTACTCTGGCAACTAAGCCAAGCGCAGCGTCGAATTCCGTTCAACACACAATGTCCCGATAAAGCGGGAAGCGGTTAAAGGAGTGTTTTAACACTAGGTTCCCACAGTGCCTGCGGTTCTCTTTGCCTACTCAGCTACGAGCGGGATAAAGCGTGAATCAAAAAAATATATATGTGTTTACTCCAGCGTTGGGTACCTTTTATTATTAAACTAAATACTAGTTAGCTTTATAATATATGCTTTGCTTGTTGGTTTATTGGAAGATTAAATTTTTTAATTTTGTTTTGATAGTCTTTTTACAAGGGAAGGCTACATACATCTTTTTTTTTTGTGTTTTAGCTTCTCGCTTTATAGCCCGCACATGGCAGGGTAAGCAGAAGGAACTGCAGGAACTGTGGGAACCTAGTGTTAAGACACTCCGTTGCTTAGTCCCTGCCTTCTCCGTCCTCTCTTTCCGCCTTATTTGAGGCATTGCCTGTTGAGTGGCGGAACTCAACGCCGCGCTTTAAGGCTACATCTATACATTGTATTATGTCAATAGTTTCGATATAGCTACTATACCAGCGAGTAAGTTACCTTGAGAACGTAGAACATGTTATGATGTCGTAGTTACTTTTTTTTGAAATCTCTATTATCTGATTGAAAGCTTTGGTCAAATAAGAGATTTAAAAGTTTTCAGCTAAGGCAAAGCGCTTGTATAACATTTATTATGTGTGAATATGGCTATCGACATCCGTAATAGTAGACTTACTAAGTAAGATAGTTATCATAAACTAAATGGGCCCTAACAGAGGAAGATGGTATAATAAAGTTAAAAGCATTGTATCCGATAGCAATAATGTTTGGGTTACATATTTTTTATACCAAAACTATTTTTTCTTTTTTCCTATTTCATATAAAATAAAAACTTATACCAAATGGTAAAAAAATATTATTATAATTTTATCATTTTTATGAAGAAGTAATGCAGTGCGGTGTAAAATTTCAAAGAGATAATGATTTTTTTTTAGCTTCAAGCTTTATCCCGCACATGGCAGGGTAGGCAGAGGGAACTGCAGGAACTACTGGAACCTAGTGTTAAGACACTCCGTTGCTTTGTCCCTGCTTTCTCCGTCCCCGACATAATGAATTTTGCCTGATATTTATCTATTTGTACACACACTTCGGATCGGTTGGATAGATTTGCATGGAACTTTTTTTTAATTGTACCTATTAGGATAGGATCTAGGTCATAACACATTTTAGATTAACATATCTGATGAAAAACCATTTACTATGGTTTAAGTATTTCTCTTATTGGCTATAATTCAGCTAAATTATAAGGAATAATAAACAGCATAGTGTGACAAAGAAATTATTGAACTGGGTAGCACCTTCCAATTGCAATTGAATTGATTGCGGAAAAATCTAAGATTTGAAATACGTAAAGTGAAACTACAATAGAATCAATTACAAATACAATAGAATTAACTATGAAGTATTAGAAAATAGGTCTTTGGTCAAATTTATTAAGCAAAAAAATACTCGTCAAGAGTATTTTTAATTCATAATATGGAACATCTCTTGAAGAGAAATTACATTCTAATAAGCTACGTTAAATACGGAACAAAACTTTAACAAAAAAGGGGTGCTTGGGATACAGATCAAGAAAAAAATGTTCATTTTTTTATTAAAAATAATATGAAATGGCATATGAAAGATATTTTTTAATATTCAAATTATTAACATTGCCGTTATTATGATTTAATACACATCGGTTATTCGTGGTCACGAACACTTCGTTTGCCTATTCAAATTTAAAACATATTATGCTTACTCAACTATTTAATATATTATAACATAGCTTTATAACTTCAATAAAATTTTGAAATGTTTTTTAGTAAGGATCAAAAAAACAGCGTTGATTCAGACTTGATCACCCCACGATTGCTCAAATTTAGACGGAAATAAATAAAAAAGATTAAAAATTGTGCAATTATTAGAATTTATTACATCTTTTTTTATTTAGTATGTACCACATAATTTATCAGGCACAGTTTAAGAAATTGTAAAGTAATTTATATAAGACTGCCTGAATAAATGGTCAGGCGCGAAGACGCAGCGTCTGCCTGTAAGCGCGACAGTTTTTTCATTACGATTTCTTCGCTCTAGAAACTAGGCAATCGTGGCGTTGAGTTCTGCCACTTAATACGCAGCGCCTCGAAGGGTGAAAAGCGGGGAATGGCTTTGCCTACTCTGCTGCTAGCGGGGTAAAGATAAAAAACAATCATTGGTTTACTATTATCATTAATATGATTAGTAGCTACAAATATTGTAGTATTAAGAGTAATAAGAGGACCGTCGTGGCGCAGAGGCGTAGCGTCTATGCCGTAATGCCTCGAAAACGGCGGAAAGCGGGGACAGAAAAAGCAGGGACTAAGCAACGGAGTGTCTTAACACTAGGTTCCCACGGTCCCTGCAGTTCCCTCTGCCTACCCTGCCTACAGCGGGATAAAGCGTGAAGCTAAAAAAAAAGTAGGAGTAATGATTTAACATAATAGCTATATAGCATAAGTCACATATAAATATTAAATACAAAAAAAAATACTTTATGTCGAATTTTAAAGGGGAATTTGTACATAAATGATTTTGATAAATAATATATAGTGAGTACCGTCATGGCGCAGAGCCGTAAGCGTCTGCCTGTAAACGCGACGGTTTGAGGGTTCGATTCCCACTCGGGGAAGATGGATTTTCTATTTCCATTTTCTTCGCTCTGGCAACTAGGCAAAGCGCGGCGTTGAGTTCCGCCACTCAACACGCAATGCCTCGAAAAAGGCGGAAAGTGGGGACGGAAACAAGCAGGGACTAAAGCAACGGAGTGTCTACCCTGCCAAAAAAAAATATATATTTAATGAAAATATTTATAGCAAATATTTTAGAATTTTCAGGCATTCAATCGTATAAAGGGCCATAACGATACCTTTAATATGAACAATAATTTTGATACTATTAATAGTATATGTACATAATACATAATAGTTTAAAATTTGAGGTTTTGCCACTTGAATGATTTTGTAACACGATATTCACACTGTTTACAGAACAACAAAGACTTTAGTGAAGCGGTTAATATTCAATTGTGCTTATATATATATATATATATATATATATATATATATATATATATATATATATATATATATATATATATATATATATATATATATATATATATATATATATATATATATATATATATATATATATATATATATATATATATATATATATATATATATATATATATATATATATATATATATATATATATATCTAAAATATATGAGAACCGTCGTGGCGCAGAGGCGCAACGTCTGCCTGTAACGCGACGTTTACTGGGTTCGATCCCCAGTCGGAGAAGATGGATTTTTCTATTTCCATTTTCTTCGCTCTGGCATCTCAGGCAAAGCGCGGCGTTGAGTTCCGCCACTCAACACGCAATGCCTCGAAAACGGCGGAAAGCGGGGACGGAGAAAGCAGGGACTAAGTAACGGAGTGTCTTTACACTAGGTTCGTACGGTTCCTGCAGTACCCTCTGCCTACCCTGCCATGTGCGGGATAAAGCGTGAAGCTAAAAAAAAAAATAAATAAATCATTGTAGTTAAATATATATATATATATATATATATATATATATATATATATATATATATATATATATATATATATATATATATATATATATATATATATATATATATATATATATATATATATATATATATATATATATATATATATATATATATATATATATATATATATATATATATATATATATATATATATATATACATATATATATATATATATATATATATATATATATATATATAATCAAATCTATTTCCTCCAATAGAATATGTTCTTGTCATAGTTCATAGTAATTACAGTGCGGTTTGACGTGCAGCTCCAGCCGTTTGATGGTTTCGCCTAATTGCTCTGGCGACAGTAACGCACTTAATTGTGTTATGCACAAATGATTCACTGCAAGGAAACTTTATAGGCTAGTTGGCAACTAATATATCTAAGTAATATAGTTATTGAAATCTTAATTTTGATATTTTTTTATGTTATATAATATAAACGTGGTGTTGAGAAATATTTAGTTGTAATATGAAAAATAAAAATAATTGTTACAAAAATACATAGCTTCACGCTACGATGTCTCCTTGCCTCTTTTGCCTCGTCCAATCTCATGAACATCTTCATACCTGCTCTCTGGGTACCCTATGCTTTTTACGTGACCTTCAATTACTTTTGTGCTATATTACATATATTGCAGTGATAGATAGGCGGAACCATGTGTTAAGAAACGACAATTTAAGCTTCTCTTTCAGCTCTCCGCCTAGACTTTACGTATAACTGCTTTGACTTTTACCAAAGAACCCACAACTGTCACGTTTAATCAGACGTTTTGCTGCTGTGCTACGACGGTTACAAAGCTTCATAAATAATAATATAAAAATATTAGCTATACTACTGTATTTTCGTGTACTTTACTATAGTAAGACTTAATTAATTTATTTCTTTTATTTTACAATACAAAATGGAATTATAATGTTAAAATTTAGAGGCAATGTTTTATTCGAGCACAAAGCTAAGAACGGACGAATTTTCTACTCACTCCTTTGCGTACGGAATAAGGGGTGAAGCAAGAAATAAATCATGTTTCTAAGATTTTTTGCTTTATGTCTCTTCCTGTTATAGGATTAGATGTTAAATATAGCTTTTTTTATAAATATAGATTTTAAAATAAAAAAGACTATTAACAGTAGTGACTTGCCCGCGCGTTTGCTTTAACTACACAAACACTAATTTATTAGTTTATCAGATATTGACGATTACAATACCTTATTTTTATATATAAGCCTCATTGCCAAGTTTCATATGAATCCCTTCAATAGATTTTGAGTAAAACCAGAACAAAAATTCGTAATTACATATTTTAAATTTATATTTTACAGAAGCCTATCTTTATGAATTAACAAGTATTTAAACTTTCAACTTCAATTTCAAAAGCATTGTATAGTTCGTGTACAAACAACTCAATTGCGTCAGGTTTCTATTTAAAGTATAACAAATATTTAACATTTTAAATATATCATATGAAACTACTTTTCAATTCTATAAACGTTGATGTTTATTTATTTATTTATGGAATTCTTCTCCATCGTTATATCTGAATTTACTAAACTTACGAATATAAACGATAATAGATTTTTATTTATATTTACTTGATGTTTCTTGTTATTCGCATTGAAATTCTATTATTTAAGCCCTTATCCATCAGATATTACAGTTTAAAAATGCTAAAACATTTTCATTATGTTATATGTAGAAATGTGAAATATAGTGTTTGGGATATGGGGTTTCTTAAAGTTCCAACTGAAATTGGAAACGACGAGACTGTTTTAAATAATGGTAATACTGTTTGACAAAATATCATTTTTAGGATATTATTGTCAAATTATTTAGGAAGCGGATTTTTTTAAATCTCCCCATGAAGTAATAGTAACTGAAAATTTCTCATAAGAATCTAAAGGATTACATAAAGGCTTGATAAAAACGTATTGCTAAGAACATATAATGGGGTAAAACGCTTGGACGTTGTCAAAGTGATGAGACCCCTTTTCCTTAGTAGAATAGTGATGTTTTGTTAAAATGTATGGCAATTATTTAAATTTTGTCCTTACGTATAAATAAATATGTAAAACCTACTTTCCTGGTGGCTAAGGGTTCCTAACCAATTCTATATTTTGATAGTAACCTAAGCCTTCACCGCAAAATCAAACAGTACACGTTTGGCTGATGTCTAATGAATCAAAGCCTATTTGGTGTTGTGATTGATTACAACACTCGAGTTAATCGATCTCATATTCACGTACCGTTAAATGAACACTGTGGTTATATTTACCACTTATGTTATACAGAGTTATGTTCTAATAAAATATCTACATTAAATATCAATATAAGAAAATATTTATTCTTTAATGTTTATAGTTTAAAATGTATTAATAAAAAACCTTTTTTGAAGTGTAAACGCTTCCTTTTTTGAAGTAAATTAATAGCCATAGATGTAATATTGAAGACCATCTTGGCGTGGAGACGTAGCGTTTACTTGTAAACACGATGGTTTGTGGGTTCGATTTCCACTCGAGGAAGATAGATTTTTCTATTTCCATTTTCTTCGCTCTGGAAACAAGGCAAAACGCAGCGTTCAGTTCCGCCACTTAGCATGCAATGCCTTGAAAAAGGCGGAAAGCAGGGACGAAGCAACAAAGTGTCTTAATACTAGGTTCCTATGGTCCCTACACTTCCCTCTGCCTACCCCGCGAGGTGCTGGATAAAGTTTGAAGGCATAAAAAATATAATACTCGTATTGTATTAAATTTGTTGTTATTATAGAATAAAAAGTGCAATATTTTTTTCTATATATATGTATAGTTTCTCGTTTTCGTTATTAATCTTCATATTTCTATATAAAGCTTTTTATTATAAGCTTTAACTTATAATCTTTCAATAAAAAAATTGAGATTTTGTAGTAACCAACTAAGAAAAATCTTTTTTAAATCAAACAATATCACATTAAATCACCCAAACCACAGAGGTTTGATATAATACCAAAATATGTAATATGTAATACCAAAATATGTAATACATACATATTTACACAATAATCATGTAAATAAATATTTACATATCAAAAGTTGTTGCAAAGTTGTTTTTGTTTGCTTTGTTATATTATTTATAATGTTTACTTTTTTTACGAAAGCAAAATGAACGAGGAAAATTATATTTACAATAGGAAAAATTTATATTCAGAAGAAGATTCACAGCGTTATACACATTCATTTACAAGTTGTATGACGTATCCATCTTTATAAACTTTTTATGCTCTTTGTGTGTTTTGTAAAGGGGTGTAAAAGAGGGTTACTATGAACATGTGTGGGATATCTGTCTTTGAAGAGATCAAAGGAAAAAATATAGAGTTAAAGTAATAAATGAAACGATTTAAAGATGTTAATAATTTATTTTTAATGGGGTTTGGTTTTCCTATATAATGACAAAAATAAATATATTTTGTTGAAAAACACAAGATATATTTATTTTTGTGATTTTTAGAATGTTAATCCACATTGAGGGTACAAATATATCCCTGCTTTCTCCGTCCCTGCTTTCCGCCTTGTTCGAGGCATTACGTTTTGAGTGGCGGAACTCAACGCCGCGCTTTTGCCTAGTTTCCAGAGCAAAGAAAATAGAAATAGAATAATCCATCTTCCCCGAGTGGGAATCGAACCCATAAACCATCGCGTTTACAGGCATACGCTTACGCCTCTGCGCCACGACGGAGGCGTAAGCGTCTGCTTGTAAACGTAGTGTATTCGATTATATATAATGTTGATGTTGATAAATGTTTGTAAAAAAATATGTGTACAGATTTAATTATAGAGTAACATACGTTAAACATTTTATCCGTTATTCATATTTTTCATAAAATTAACATATTTATTTAAAATAACAAAAAAATACTAATAATATATATAACTTGTCCTGTATAAAATATATATTTTTCCTGTGACGAAGATAAAATAATAAATAATGAGTCCTTCTAGATACCAAATAAATTAAGGATACTATAATGTTATCTCATAATACCGTTAAAGGGGTTGTTAAAAAAAGATATTTATTTTGACCATAAGAGTGATAAATTCCATCTCTACTTTTTATACATTTAATAACAAGATATTTGTGATAAAACTAATCACGTATAGCTTAATCGTATATGATATTGTAAAGTTATTAGGTAAAGACACTCCATTCCCCGCTTTTGGCTTTTTGGTTGGCACAATCCAAAGCCTTCGTCAATAAATTTACTAGTAGACGTACACGTTACCACCTAAATAAATATATTTTTTCCTACCAATCATCATCTTATTTACAAGCAGATACTGTGTTGTTGCGATGACGATGACTCTGACAATGACAGACGCACTAAAAAATATATATATATATATATATATATATATATATATATATATATATATATATATATATATATATATATATATATATATATATATATATATAAAGAAAAGCAACAAGATAATCTTATAACAGTTCGGTTCCTATTCTTTTAAAGTACGAAACCCTAAATAAATATAGAATTGATATACTTAAAAAAATATTTGACTCGCCTACTCTAACATAGCCTACTAAGTATTATATTTCACATGTATTTACATTCACTTACGTGATAATGCATTCACCCATGGATTGTATCGCTAATATGAGAGGCAATACGCCTTTATGTGGTCTAAAAGCTTATTTTACTGTAACAGTATATGATAGCATTAGGCCTGGCAGCTTTGGCCGCTGTCAAACATTTTGATTGAAATGTCAAGGTAATTTCTATGGGTAACCCTTTTATGGACCTTTTGCAATGTAATAAAGGTTATAAGTTATATTTGGTAATTCATTATGAATTATGTTATTGAAAGTAATATATATTGTAATTTAGCATTTTATTTTAATTAGAGCAGAAATTGATCATTACTTTATTGAAATGACTGATTAATTATCTCAGCCACAGCCACCGCCTTAATATTCATATTCTGTTCCACGTACCACAATGGGCTTATTAAATGATAAGCAGCCGCCAAGACTAAATCCACGTGGTCTTAAGTTGTGTTTAATTGTCGTACTGAGACGTGAAAATTAAAACATTTTTTTATTATTACCCCTACTCTTATTACTCTTAGCGAAATATCTTAATAAATGGAACATTCGACACAGTAATATTATTTTATATGAAGGAAAGATCAGTGCGTCCAAGCAAACACGCTTTACCCCGCATATTGCAGGGTAGACAGAGGGAACTGCAGGAACCATATGAACCTACTGTTAAGACACTCCTTTGCTTAGTCCCTGCTTTCTCCGTCTTCTCTTTTTGCCTTTTTCGAGGCATTGCCTATTGAGTGGCGGAACTCAACGCCGCGCCGAGCAAACATATTCTTCAATTTTATCTTATTAGTAAGCTTCTACCTCTAGGTATGATAAACTAAATGACACAAAGTAAGCTTTTACTTAGATTTTTTGTTATACTTCCTTTAATCCTGAATGTACCACTAGTTTTATCTATAGCATTATCAATGACATGTATAGCTCATTGGTTGATATGATAGTAGTATCGATAAACTAAAATATTGTTAAGCAAATAAGATAAGAGAGTAATTTTTTTTAAGCAAACCAAGCGAAGCTTTATCATGTTCAAGGTTTTTAAGCTTTTCCTGTTCAACTATCCAACTATCCAAGTTTATATTGAAATGTTAGTAGTTTCTCATCTTATTAGTATATATTTTTTTACTTTAGTAAATATAGTATTTAATCTGTAAAGGCAGGTATAGCAGGTATAGTAGTATGATTTGCCATCATCTCTACCTGCTTGATGTCATCCTAGAAACTCATATATAGATCCACAAGAAATTTAATCTGATTTAGTACCTTACTCGTGGTCTAGTGTCTCCTAGTTTGCTTAGATCAAACAGATATTCAAGTTCAGTATAGGAGTCTGTAGTCGTAGAATTATTGATTAGCAAACCAAAAGGCAAGTTATGATACCTTTCCTACTTCTTTAAGCAACACTATTACCTTTTTTCATTATCATCATGGTGCATCAATGGGCGGCGGTGATCACTTAGTATGAAGTTAACCATTTGCTCATTTGCCTCTCTGTAACATAAAATATTCTATTTTATAGAAAATGTGAATCAAAATTAAATTAAGTAATAATTTTTAATTACATTTAAAGCAAACTGCAAACATATAAAATGTTACAACAATATACAATTTTATTTAGAAACATACAAAAAATATGATAGATCTCTATCTATTGGCATCCCGATATTACACACGCAATCGCGTTGCCATAGCAACGGCCCCATTAACTTGGAGACGTATTAACACAGATAACTCGAACGTCGTAAACTGTTAATCACAATCGTACACACTGTACATTTCCTATTACGTGACCGATATTTGGTACGCATACCTTATTCTTTAATATGTGCGCTTTTCATACAAATTTTCGTTTTTTATTTCATATTTCTGATATTTAAAAATATGTATCTATATATATTTCATACGTATATATAGATATCCTACATATCTTATATATCTGTATATATAATAGTAATATGTTTATTCAAATAATTTCGATTATTAAAATTAAAAATACAACTGAAGCTGCCAGTTTTATCTAAATTTTTTAGATGTGTTTTAAATAACAAAAACAATATTAAAACTTACTATAAATAATCTAGAACAATGTAGATACTAATTGACAGTACACTAATAAAATACCGACAAAATATTACAATAATATTATTGATTAATAATATAATACAAAGACAAGTATGACCGACATTAAGCGATCTGAGACTTAAAACCTTTTACTAAGGCTATTTACTCTGGACATAAAACAGTACATTTTCAGGCAGGTGCCTATTTTGTCGTTTGTTATAAGGCGGAAGCGATTATTGAATCCTTATCCCATCCAATCCTTACTTCCGTCAACAGGAATAGAATTTAAATTTGAAGATTTGGCACCTTATTGAAAAATATTGCTACAGGAGCTTTTGAAGTTTAATTTTCAATTAAAGTTAACTCTCACGATTTCTTATTTTTTAAAATAAAAACAAGTATTCATTCACCTAAATATGATTAATTATTGTATTAGCAAGAGAAGAGAAGAAACTTCTATGAACTAGACACATTCATATTCAAAAAGAGCTCCAAGCAGAGCTTAGGATTTGTGACCCAAGTGTAAGTTTTAAAGGTATTAACGGTCAATTCCACTGTCCTAGCTGCGACCAAACTATTAGTTTTATTACTGCTTATAGTATAGTTCCAATATTAATCAATTATTAATTTAAGGAATCTTCGGATGTCGAAATATGTAAAAAAATATAATGTATAGGTACGTTATGAAGCTTTAATTTCCACACGGGAAGAATAAAATACTTTTATCTTTCTTGCTTTGGTGAACGCAATTTCTCAAAAAGCCCAAAAGTGACGATCATCGTATCTTACACAAAATACTTGGGCTTAAGAGCATATATTTTTTTTCAAGTTTTGTTTACTATATATTAGTTTAGGATAGTTATTGTATTCATTTAAAAAGGTAAGTATTATATTATATTGACAAATTAACTATAATTTCCCAAAAAAAAATGCGAAGCCGTCGCTTGTTACTTGCTGCGTTATATTAAAGTCTTAATAGCAACACGAAAACATTTAGAGTCGTAAAAAGTAAATTAATGTTGTCACAAATTAATGGAGAGCTTACGGTTCTTACGCCCAATTCAATTTAGGTGATTACGTCTATATGAATTGTTTGTGTTTGTGATAAATGTAAAAAATTAAGCCTAAACGATCAACATATTACTTAATACAGTAAAAGCATTAGGATTATTAAAAAAGGTTTAAGAAAATTAAACATGAAATGCTGTTTTTTAACATTTATTATAAAGATATTTCATATTTTTAAACCTCGCTCAAGGAAACGATGATATATAATTTTTATAAAGTTTAAGGCACTAGTAAGGTGCCTATCTAAGAATTATGTTATGACACTCTATATCATATGTATTGATAATTTTTCGAGATATCTCAGGTTAATTAGCAAAATTCAACACAGAATTATTACTCTCTTGATTATGGAAATCGAAGTCACGCGTAGACGTTGTCAGACGACCTGACCATTAAATCTAACTTAAGAATGACATTTGTGATATATAAAATATTATTTATTTAATGATGCAATATTTTTTTTTTTTTTTTTTAGCTTCACGCTTTATCCCGCACAAGGCAGGGTAGGCAGAGGGAACTGCAGGGGCCGTGGGAACCTAGTGTTAAGACACTCCGTTGCTTAGTCCCTGCTTTCTCCGTCCCCGCTTTCCGCCGTTTTCGAGGCATTGCGTGTTGAGTGGCGGAACTCCACGCCGCACTTTGCCTTAGATGCCAGAGCGAAGAAAATGGAAATAGAAAAATTCATCTTCTCCGACTGGGGATCGAACCCAGTAACCGTCGCGTTACAGGCAGACGTTGCGCCTCGGCGCCACGACGGTCCTCTCAATTATTTATCTTTAACATATATCTTTTTTTCTTTACAGATGGATTGGAGAGTGACTCTACCAACCACTGTAGCTCCACGTCATATATAGAAAGCTGAAGACCTACAATGGCAGCCTTAATAGTTTCTCAACCAATAGTTATAATGCTTTAGCTACTATGAATTTTAACAGCACATCATTTGTCGGGGGAGTTTTGATCTTAACCAAAACTCTAACCGGAGAATCGGTTGAAGTGATAGACGAACCAAGATCAAATAGGACTACTGATATTATAGATGTGAAGATTGTTCAAGTAGCATTTTGTATTTTATACGCTATTATTTTCGTTCTCGGAGTTTTTGGAAACGTCCTAGTATGCTACGTTGTCTTCAGGAACCGAGCAATGCAAACTGTAACGAATCTCTTTATAACAAACTTGGCTCTATCAGATATATTACTATGCGTTTTTGCCGTACCTTTGACGCCAATGTATACATTTATAGGACGATGGGTGTTTGGGAGACTACTATGTCATCTTATGCCATACGCACAAGGAACCAGCGTCTACATATCCACTCTTACCCTCACGTCGATAGCCATAGATAGATTCTTCGTTATCATATATCCTTTTCATCCACGAATGAAACTTAACACGTGTATATTTATTATAATATTCATATGGGTTTTCTCATTAGTAGTCACATGCCCTTATGGCCTCTTTATGGGGATACAAATAACGAACAATAAGACCTACTGCGAAGAAAGTTGGCCTTCTGATAAGTCGAGAAAAATATTTGGAGTATTCACAACGGTGTTACAATTCCTAATTCCGTTTTTAGTAATAGCAATTTGTTATACATGCGTTAGTATTAGACTTAATGACCGTGCGAAGTCGAAACCAGGTGCAAAGAATACTAGAAGAGAAGAAGCGGACAGAGATAGAAAGAGAAGAACAAATAGGATGCTCATATCCATGGTGGCTATATTCGGCATATCGTGGCTGCCGTTGAATTTAATTAATATCTTCAATGACTTCTACGCTCAAATGACTGAATGGAATTACTATTACGTTTCGTTCTTCCTCGCGCATTCCATGGCAATGGCCTCGACGTGTTATAATCCATTTCTTTATGCATGGTTGAATGAAAATTTTAGGAAAGAGTTCAAACAGGTGCTACCATTCTTTGAATCTACTGGTGGAGTTAGAAATAGCTACCACTCAGGTCGAATGCCAACTCACAAAACTGACAAAATATGCAACGGTAACGAAACCATACAAGAGACGCTACTTGCCTCGTCTTTCAACAGAGGACCTTCAATAAAACAACGAATATTAGATAGTAATGGAAAGAAGGATGCCGGGATCGAAATTGAAAATATTTTATTAGAAGAGAAAACTATCTCAGGAACATTTCAGACTAAAAATGATAATATTAATTTGCATTTAATTGACGAAGAATCTAATTTTTCTGAATGTAAGGACGTGAAGCCGTGAATTTAGTAAGTATCAATTTTCTTTGTTATCATATTATAATGGAAAGGTCAAAAGTTAAAGGAAATAAATATAGATTAAAGTCGTAGATATCATTTAAATTTAAAATTCTATTTATGTTCAATATACATTGAATATTCGAAGCCAACTATTATTATATACTACCTACTCTAGGTTTAAATTGGTCACCTTGTCATCAGCATGTTACCACCTTTTATATGACAATAAATATGGTGTAAAGAAATTAAAGTAATATAAATTTAATTCTTGCTATTTACAAATAGGTTTCGCTAATCAACATTCAATCACTTTTGCAAAGCCAAGAAATTGGATAATGTATATAGTTCCTTGAAGCAAAGTTTCTGTCTTCTTTGGTATATGCGAAAGATTAGTATGAATAAACAAAGTAACGTTCCTGATCTTGAAATTCGGTTTCAAAACAAATAGATTAACATTTATATCGAAAGAAGTGCTCTAGATTTTCTTTAAGAAACAAACATTATTAATATAAAAAGAAAAACTTTGTTTAAACTGCGCATGAAATAAAGAATGGAGCTGATGAAAAATGGAAAAGGCACTGGCGTACTTTGAAGCGAATATATTACGTTTTATATTGAGAATGAAATTGAATTTATTTAAGAAATTTCACTTATATTTTAAGCAATGCTTGTAGCTAATGACAGTACAATTATTTACTAATATATAATATTACGAGGTTGGTAGTGAGGGTTCGACTGTAAGCACCACGGTTGTGAGTTTGGTTTTCATACATATAAATAGTATTAATTTAAGTATTTTCACTCCAGTAGAACAAAATGCGGCGTATAGTTTCGTCTCGCAAACAAATTCGACAATGTGTGGTTCGCCTTTACTCTGATAGATGTAGCAATAAATATCCAGCTCCACCAAAAGAAGATTAAACCTTCAACCATTATGTTTTATTGAATTATAATCTATATAGCAGTGCGAAATCAGCTAAGATCATTTGATATTATGCTTCAATCGTTTTAAATACACCAACTGTCAAATAAAGTAACAAAATTATTTCGCCAATGTCACAGTGAATGGAAACCATGTAAGTGTATTATTAATAGGGTTTATAAAGACAGAAACACTGTCATCTCTCTTTGTTCCTGCGGATGCCGTTTTTACTCATGGTACCGCTTCAGGAATCATATCTAAAACCGTTGAAATCATTATTAAACGTACAAACCCATGTGGTAACGTCATTATTATTTATCTGGAAACACCAATAATATGTGGTTTATTTAAATCTACAATGGTAACAAATGAAAATCGTTTAAATTTTAAAATTAATTATGCGCCAGCTAAAAGAATACCACAAATATTATTACACATCTCCCAGATTTAAATTATCGATAAATATGTTCAAGTCTATATAAAGAGGAAACACGCCCTTAATTTTATAGTCATGTAGAAAATCTTGGTTTTATCACTTAATATCTCAGAATTACATGAAATGAACAAAATAAATCAATTAAAAGAACGAACATTCACTGAATGAACGGAATGAATGAACATTTTATAATTGAAAATTCGGTCCTTATGGAACATCTTGAAACCTGAATATATTATAAATTCAAATATGGGGTAGTTTCAAACATTTCATAACAATTCAGGACCAAGTCACCACACTGTACATTGTTGAACAAGACATTTACATACTCCTCTGTATAATTAGTTTGTTTAAGAATCTCAGCATTATTCAATCAAACTTATTAAAAAGAATTTTCATTAACTTAAGATATATATACATATACACGACAATTTAGTGAATGCATAACAAATACGTTATATGATCATTTATATAAATTTGCAAGCTTGTGTGTGTGTGTGTACGTTTGCACACAAATTTCTCTTAAACTAAATTTCATACCAAGATTTTCAATTTAAACCAGATCTATTTGAACTTTTTTAACCAATGGATCGTATTTTATATATATGTAGATGTTTTACACACAGTAGTAAGTTTTTAAGATTATATTATTGTATAAAAGTCTATTAACACCAATTTAGACGAATATACGAATTTATTTTAATGGTTTAGTGTAGTTTCCATAGGAGTTGTGAGAAATCCTGTCTTAGTATACCCCTACATTTCACAAAGCCCTACAAGCGAAATTCTATCACTGCCTTGTAATTTCACTTGGGTTGTTTCTACTACGTATGACAATAACTAAGTGAGTAACTGTAGTTTGTGTATGTGTATGTGTGTATGTATAAAAAATCTACAATAATTTATAAACCGTAGGCGAATGTCTAAAAAAACACAACAACAAAAATCTAAATATCTAATGTTCACTTTTCTTATTATTCATGACAGGTCTTATATTCGTTTAATAAGAAGAGATTAATCATTACACAATGTACCCACTACGAAGATATTCCTATAATTCTTGAAATAGAAACTGTCTATTCAATATATACATACAATAATAGCGCATATCAGTGTTAAAACGCCAGGGACACGCGCTATATCATCAGCTTGTTTATTTCTATAGGGACTCCGATTTATGTATAGTACAGTGGCAGAGAATTGGCAAGCTAAGACAATAGTATGAATGAAACTAGTATTTTGTACTATGGAACTGAAATAACGCATGTATGAAACAAGAGGACTAACAGACCAAGAAGACTAAGAGGTCCAGAGGACCCAGAGGCCGAGAAGCAAAGAGGCCCAATAACTAAATAGATAACCTAGAGGTTATTATTTGCTTTAGGTCATTATTCGGTTTCAATACAAATGGTCTTGTACCAGGTTGATCGTGTTACTTGATAAATATTTAGAAAATTCTTAGAATGTAAAGATTAGTCAAGGTTTTTAGTACAAAATCAGAGATTAATAGATCGAACTGACTAACACATGTCTTTAAAGTTACTGCCACCTAATTGGATTTTAAAAAATTTAACATAATATAGATATATTATTATTTGAATGTAATTTGACTTAGGAATATTTATTACCAGAAATGTTGTGGCGCAGAGGCGCAACGTCTGCCTGCAACGCGACGGTTTCTGGGTTCGATCCCCAGTCGGGGATGATGGATTTTTCTATTTCCATTTTCTTCGCTCTGGCAACTAAGGCAAAGAGCGGCGTTGAGTTCTGCCACTCAACACGCAATGCCTCGAAAACGGCGGAAAGCGGGGACGGAGTAAGCAGGGACTAAGTAACGGAGTGTCTTAACACTAGGTTCGTATGTTCCTGCAGTTCCCTCTGCCTACCCTGCCATGTGCGGGATAAAGCGTGAAGCTAAAAAAAAAAATTGTATTAAAATAACAAATATTATATAATTAATTTAAGCACATAAAACATCAACAAGAAATTATTGATAGTGGGATTTGAACTCGCATCTCGTAGAAACAGTACAAATGCTCTTTAACTAATAAAGTCATAAGTCATATTTTATCAGTCATAAATCCACTTATTTTAGTTTCTAATAGAGAAGATAACTTTTACAAACTTTAAAAATTGTCATTATTGAAAATTAATATATGTATGTTATATATATTATTTGTATTTTGTTTCAGATTGGGCTTTACAACGTATGAAGTTAACTCCCTTGCAAATAAAAAAACACAAATGATCACTCATTTTACTGAAAAATGTTCTTGTTACTTGTAATTTTGAAGTAGAATTTTTTCCGCTAAATATATTACGAGTTGGGCCGGCATTTTTAAAAGATGTTGACTTGATTCGTCTATTACGCCAATGTTTGTTATCTAAGTACCATTGTAATTATTAATAAAAGCTACAAGCTTATAATTATTAAATAATATTATAATATATTTTGGTTTTAATATAAATTATTATAAAATATAAGTAATTGTTTTGTAAATATATAATAAAACGAAAAATAAGCAAGTAGGTATCCGGGAGGCCTATCGTTTTAGAATTAACTTATGAAGTAATTAACTCTGTTTAGAAATAACAAAAATTTAAATATTCAATTAGGTTAAACTGTTTGTGTTTCTTATATAAACTGTTGAGCCCAATTTTAAACTTAATCGCGACTTTAACGACAATTAATTAATTATTGTCTATTTTTAATGTCAATTAATTAATAATTGTTAAAAGGGTTAAAGTTTAAAATTTGTGTTTATTGAGAAACATGAAATCAATGTATGTAAATAGCATAAGTGTACAAATAATATACTAAATTAAATAATGTATATACGTTGAAGGTCTTAAGGACTTTGCTTAACTAGTAGCATTTAGAAAAGCATTTGTTAGTATTTTATGTTACATTATGAATAAATGGTATTGTTTTCTATAACTGGTTCTTTATTGAAATAAGTCCTGTTATTTAAATTTACTTCACTTAGAGTAGAGGTAATATTTTTCTTTCGAACTTTGTCATGTCATTCAACATGCATTTTCTAATTTCTAAATAAGTAGGAAAACATCTTTCAGCTTTGCCATATGAAAAAGACAGAGCAAAATAAAAAAAATACATTAAATATATTTATTTTCAACTTAAATGTAAGTATAAATTTCACTAAATTAAATTATTTATTTGTATTTAAATATTTCCAAATTATTATAACTGTTTAATGTATTATTTATATGTCTGTTAAATTGTAATTGACGTCTCTGAGTGGTAATTATGATGACATGCACTTAATGGTTATTCCAGTATATCATCGAACTTTAATATTTATAATAAATATTAAATATACTGAGCAAGTGCTCTCTCCCTAGACCTTGGATATTATTTGTAACGATAACATTACTCGAATTTCCATATTTTATACTACAGGGACGTACTTTCTCATTTTAAGGTTAAGCTCATTCGAATTGATTCTAAACAATCTGCGTTATAATTAAATTTTAGATGAGTTTTTCATATTTATAAATCAAACATGACCGTTGAACCACAAAAGCACAGAGTCTCACACCACATCATGGGTTCGATTCCCACTCAGGGAGGTTGAATTATTTCATTTCCATTTTCTTCGCTCTGGTAACTAGGTAAGCGAGGTGTTGAGTCCCGCCACTCAACGCGTAATGCCTCGAAAGGCGGAAAGCAGGGAATAGAGTATTTTAACACTAGGTTACCACAGATCAAGCAGTTCCCTGTACCGAACTAGCTACGAGTCTGATAAAGCGTGAAGCTGAAAATAATTCAAGTATATTTTTTCTTTTACTTCGCTTCTAATTTTAATTGAAAAGTAATAATCTGGTTTGGGAACAGGTAAATAGCAAAAAGATAAAATAAGTAAAAATTATAGATTCACTCATATAATCTATATTGAAAATTGTCCTTATTTAATTAATAAAATGCACTTCAACTGTTTTTAGAATATCTTACCCCTACACCCTGAACTCTACTCTCTACCCTCCCTTTGAAAATTCAGTTTTAAATAACAAAACAAAAATAAATCACTTAAGAAATACATGCTTAACGCTATTTCACACATCTAGCAATATAGCGAGGGAACCAAGTGTTAAGACACTCCGTGCGACACACTGCGACATTGACGGAACTCATCTCCATGTTTCATTCTTATTGTTAAAGCGAGGAAATAAAATAATTAATTCTCGGCCATACATTTAAGAAATATTTCTAATATAATACTTTAATTATTTACATGATCTGTCTATATAAGGCTATATAATGATGGCTTAATTCCTAGAATACTAGCGCACTGGCTCTTGGCATTTCAATTATTACGCTCAACGGCAATCACTAGGCAATTTCATTTGATAAACAACCCCAGGCTCTACAATTTGTAATGTATTTGCCATATACATATGTATGTATGTATGTATGTATGAAAATGTATTTAAACGCGTTGACTTTACAGCCGAGATAGGTACTTCATTTTGCAATATTGCCTTCCTCTCTACAAGATGCAAAAAAATAATTACAGCTCATAAAAAAAAATTGAATTCTATTGAACAAGTACATACAAATATTACATTTGAAAATTAAATACAATATTCTTATATACAAGTTTTTGTATAAAATATATAAATATTCTTAAAAAAAATGTAGAAATTTGTGTCTCTCTATTTTATTATTTTCAAATAAATAAAAATAAAGTGCTATATTAAAATTATATAGCTATCAATTATGTACTTAAAATAAGATACTTTACAACAATTATATGAGGGCTGGACTTATTTTTATATGAGGACCGTCGTGGCGCAGAGGCGCAACTTGTGCCTGTAACGCGACAGTTTCTGGATTTGATCCCCTGTCAAACAAGGCAAAACGCGGCGTTGAGTTCCGCCACTCAACACGCAATGCCTCGAAAAAGGCGGAAAGCGAGGACGAAGAAAGCAGGGACTAAGCAACGGAGTGTCTTAACACTAGGTTCCCACGGTCTCTGCCGTTCCCTCTGCCTACCCTGCCATGTGCGGTATAAAGCGTTAAGCTAAAAAAAATTGATTCTACCTCAAGTTTTTGCCTAGCCATTGTAATAGCTTATTGCACGTTATACAGTTAATTGCTCAAAGGATTATGTAAGTACAGAAAGGTCTTGACCGACATTACAAATGGTCTTTTAAAGTTTAATGAAAGAAAGTTAAGTTTGTAATATGCAACTTAAAACGCTTACGTGTAACTTGAATTTATATAGCTCAAATACGTGGTTATAACTGTAACCTTACCTAGAAGATTATAAACGTTCCTTTAAGAAGTTAAATACTTTGTATTGTATATAATGATTATAAAAGAAGGTTGGAAGGTATATATATATATATATATATATATATATATATATATATATATATATATATATATATATATATATATATATATATATATATATATATATATATATATATATATATATATATATATATATATATATATATATATATATATATATATATATATATATATATATATATATATATATATATATATATATATATATATATATATATATATATATATATATTTTTATTGCTTCATATGACAGTAAACAGAGAAAGCCAGACATAGAGATTAGACTAAAGATGCAAATCTCAATACCCCAAGTAGAAATCAAATTTAGAACCTCACGTCTGCAGACACACGCTGGGCAGACGAATTAAAAACGAACATATAAAATAATAAAATAAAATAAAATTAGACATAGGAAAACATTATTCATTATAAACGACTAAAATTTGAACAAGTTCTACAGATTTTTTTTGTAGCTTCACGCTTTATCCCGCACATGGCAGTGTAGACAGAGGGAACTGCAGTAAACATACGAACCTTGTGTTAAGACACTCCGTTGCCTTAGTCCCTGCTTTTTTTTCCCGTCGTCTAGTTGTCAGAGCGAAGAAAATGAAAATAGAAAAAATCATCTTCCTCGAGTGGAAATCGAACCCAAAAACCGTCGCGTTTACAGTCAGACGCTTACACCTCTGCGCCACAACGGTCCTCTTTCTACAGTTATGTTGCTAATAAAAAACGTTTGCCAAGAAACTTTCACATCTCATAATAATAATTATCTTTATAGTGACAATCAAGAAAATTACCGACGCCATCAATTTCAAAAATAACATCTAAGAGTAACAAAAGTTTTCAATCCAAAACAAATTTCTTGCAAAGATCCAGAACATTGAGTTCGTTTGCGGCACTATTATGTAAATCAATTTGGTCCTTTATCGTGGTTATCTGAAAGATATTCACGAGGCGCCGTCTTGGCTCCCTCACTATCAGATATCCAATCAACCTACTTATATTCAGTTTATTTTACTTGTACTATTTGTTTACTTTAGAATATAGATAATAACTATAAGTTAGCTGCGTATTGCTAACTTATAGTTATTTTAGGGTGAAGAGGGCAAGGCATAGTTCAATTGTGGGCATAGAATAACCAGAAAAAAAATGTAAATGATACGTAAGTGTATGTATAACCGTCATGGCGCTGAAGCGTAGAGTATACCTGTAACACGACGGTTTCTGGGTTCAATTCCCACTTGAGGAAGATGGAGTTTTCTATTTCCATTTTGCTCTGGAACCGAGGAAGCCAAGCGTGGCGTTAATTTCCGCTACTCAACACGTAATGCCTCAAAAAAAGCGGAAAGTGGGACGGAGAAAGGAGGGACTAAGCAACGGTGTGAGACTAAACACTAGGTTCCTGTAGTTCCCTGTGCCTACCATCCCATAATGTGATAAAGCGTGAAGCTAAAAAAAACAAAGTAAGACACATAGCACTAGGTTCTCAATTTCATTGCGGAGTGAGAAAAAAATTAGATTAAGAAGAAAATAATAATTTTAATGAATTAATAGCGTTATTTTTCGCTTAGTTCTTTTGAAATAAATGATACAAAAAAAAATCGGTCTGGCCATAAAAAGACGAAAAAGTTAGCAATATCGCTTGTAACAATGCGAGTAGAAGCATGATTTAATTTCCAGTTAATATTATACAATACTTCAGGAAAAATTTTAAATAGACTATACAAAAGTTTCACTTCAATTTTAATTTAAAATTTAAAATGTAGCCTCGAAAAATAAAATAAAAAAGGATAATAAATCTAGTTTAAACTTAATTATATCGTATAATATTTCTACGCAGCGGAATTTATCCCAAGTAAGTTGAACGTTTAATTTTTTTTCACGTTTTACTGTCAATGTTTTTCTGTTCTTAGTAAGCAATAAAACTTATATAAAAAGATAAAATTGTGTCATCTTCTAAATGTTGTATGCTTCGTCTCTTCGCTTCTCACTCTTAGTAGGGTAAGCAGAAAATTGCAGGGACCGTAGGAACCTAGTGCATTACACTCTCCGTTTCCACCTTTTGAAGCATTGCGTGTCCAACCCTGCTTTTGTTCCAAGAACTAATGAAAAGGAAATGACTCATCTTCCCCTCACGGGAATCGAAAGGGTCATAAAGTCGGAAATAAATATTAAGGCAAAATTTCTATTATTTTTTTTTCTCTCACACGCTTTGCCCCGTAAAGGAGGGAAGGTCGAGGGCTTTCCAAAAGCGATTCTAACTCTGCAACGTAACTTAACGCTGTGCTTTGTTTCTTTTGTATATAACATATTCGTCTATACACACAACATTTATTTTGAAACAGTGCAATATTTTCTCAAACTAAACTAAATTAATTCATCTTATTTAGATTTTCATTTTATCTCAATATGCATAAAGAGATGAATTTTTATTATTTTCTACAATAGAAATCAACATGGTACTTGAATACACAAACAAATTGCAAAGATGGCTTGAATTTATTATTGTAATTTTTGTTACAATTGCATAAATAGGAGCCGCACGTTACTGCGACGTTTGTAGGTTCCATTTTCAGTAGAGTATTATGATTTAAATTCATTTTCTTTGCTTTTATAACGAGTTATACCTGATGTTAAACCCGGAAACCCATCATGCAATGTTTTAAAAAGCTAAAACGCACTACACTACACTAAAATAGTAATTCATATTTCAAAATTTTATTATAAGACCAATATTTTGAAATTAAATAAAAAAATATTGTTCTCTGTGTAACATTGAAACTCATGGATGAAGTCTTGAACTGAATAAATTAGGTTGTCACTTGGATCATCTAAAAATAGCTTAAGAAAATTTTATACCTGTATGTCTTGTTATGTCTTGTAGCGTCGGAGGATGGGCAAAGGGCACCTAATATATATATACACTTATACCCACTATTACTTCAATTTGAAACTATTTCACATCAACTTGCGGATCTTAACGCCGCGCTTTATCTTATTTTGATAAGTAAATGAAAAAAAATAATTCTATTATCTATCGAGTGGGAAGCAAACCTACAACTGCATGACAGTTGTAGATACTCACACTGCCTCCACTGATGACTGTATTAAAACATATAAAATTTTATTTTGTTATTTTCAATCATATCACAATTTCCTCTCAAAGATGAAATACACAATGTGTGCAGATGAATGGTGTTTTTACATTAAATAACATACCAAGAAATATGTACTGTAAGCATTTCAAGAGTTTGCATGATTCTTTGTCGTATCGAATCACCATATATTACGTAACATTTGTATTGTGATTGTGAATCTGTTTACATTATTTTCTATATCACTTATTTTGTATATTTTTTATTTGTATTTTTAAAAAGCAAGTTTGGAGTAAGTTATTTTTTTAGCTTGACGCTTTATCCCGCATATTGCAGGGTAGGTAGAGGGAACTGCAGGAACCATATGAACCTAGTGTTTAGACACTCCGTTGCTTATTTTCTGCTTTCTCCGTCCCCACTTTCCGCCTTTTTCCGAGATATTGCGTGTTGAGTGGCGAAACTCAACGCCGCGCGTTGTCTTGTTTCCAGAGCGAAGAAAATGGAAATAGAAAATCAAACCGTCACCGTCACTTCAAACCGTCGCGTTTACAGGCAGACGCTTACGCTTCTGTGCCACGGCGGCCCTGAGTGAATTTTGTATTGAATAGAATTTTTGGAATCACATTTGTATATATAGTTCTTATCCCAGGAACAACTGATTGAAATTGAAAAAATATTTATATATTTTATTAGATTTATAAAGAAACTAGCGGGTAACAAGCAGGAAGCTTAGGCAACAAATGTGCTACAAAATGTCAATATATACGACTGTTACAGCTTTTTTGTCATTGATTACACAAAACGATTCTTTTTGAATCGTTCGTTCTAGTAAACGGCATCAAAATCCGTTTCGTACTTTTAAAGATCTGAACTATACTAAACTCTATATTGTACTATAAAACTAAAGGCAGTATTTAATATATTATTTTACCCAAGTTACACACTATATCATTAGTTAAAGTTACTTCGAATACATACAATTTTTTACATTTTTCGCCTCGTACGAAGGAAAGATTGTAACGGCATTTCTATTTCTTTGTTTATAAAGTGAGTTTAACATATACTAAAGACACAATAGGAATAACATAATGTCTGACTATAAATGTGTGAGTTATAAGCTCGTTTCTTACTACAGGTAACGTTTATATATTTTAAATAATTTCATTTTCACGCTCTGGTGAAGCAAAACGTAACCCTAAGTTTCGCTACTCAACACGCGTTTTCTGAAACTGCGTGCGGAAAATGAGATTTTCCTCCTCTTATATGTTTAATGTGAAGGCAAAAAAGAATCTCCATGTTATTATACATGTCTTTTTTTCTATATTTCGTAACCCTTAAATGTAAGTTGAAGGCCAATATTTATGATTCCAAAACTGATTCAAATAATTCAAAATCAGACACTCAACACGCATTGCCTCGAAAAAGGCGGAAAGCGGGGAGGCAGAAAGCAGGGGCTAAGCAGCGGAGTGTCTTAACATTAGGTTCATATGGTTCCTGCAGTTTCCTCTGCCAATCCTGCAATGTGTAGGACATAGCGTGAAGCTAAAAAAATCAGACAATTTTATTCAAAATAAGAAAGTACAAACTGAATTTTTTAAATGTCAATTACATTACAACCGGTTCACTAAGCCTATGCCTCAGATTAATGATCTTAGTGAAACGGTGCCTGAATCTATCTATAAACACTGATACCTTTACAGTATACCTTTAAATATACTTATGGATTCCAGATTATCGAATAATCCCAAGAACTTAAATAACATTCATATAAATTTCCAAAATATTCTGGCACTTTACCACAATCTGCTTTCTTTTCTTCTATATATTATTTTTTCTCTTCATATTAAAAAATATTGGATGTTTAAAAACTGTGCTTATACTTCTTATTTTGATAGTCATGTGAAAAATGATCACACATCTTATACAATGCAAGATAAAGTTATTATATATGTTTATGAAATTCTGTTTCGGAAACGGTTTGCTAAAAGTATGAAAGGATGTTTTTTAAAGTCCATCTTTCGCATATAAGATAATTATTTTTAGGCTGTTTCTTTAGGTTTGTAAGCTGGGTAATTTTTTTTATATATATGCTTGGTTGAAAATGATAATTGTATTAATAGTATAAAAACTTTCGTTGGTTATAATTTAAATCTAATGCCACTCACTCACCACATTTGCTCTCGTTTCGTCTTCAGGACCTGAT
This sequence comes from Dione vanillae, assembly GCA_037178615.1. Taxonomy (NCBI): domain Eukaryota; kingdom Metazoa; phylum Arthropoda; class Insecta; order Lepidoptera; family Nymphalidae; genus Dione; species Dione vanillae. Next base: position 1,802,036 of record JAZFAU010000135.1, on the reverse strand, counting down.
GATTGTACCTTGTCTACTAATGCGTCACTATTTTTAGAAACTTGACTTGAACTTATTAAGAAGAGTTTTCATCGCTCTGAATAGAATATTGAGGTATTTAATTTTTTTTTTTTTAGCTTCACGCTTTATCCCGCACATGGCATAGAAGGCAGAGGGAACTGCAAGGACCGCGGGAACCTAGTGTTAAGACACTCCGTCCCTGCTTTCTCCGTCCCCGCTTTCCGCCTTTTTCGAGGCATTGCGTGTTTAGTGGCGGAACTCAACGCCGCGCTTTGCCTAGTTTGCCAGAGCGAAGAAAATGGAAATACAAAAATCCATTTTCTCCGACTGGGGATCGAACCCAGAAACCGTCGCGTTACAGGCAGACTTTACGCCTCTGCGCCACGACGGTCCTCACCTCAGTATTTAACTTTATTTTAATAAAACTTCTTGATGTTAATGCTACTTCTAACAACTGAAAGAAATGAAATATTTTGAACACAAGTTTATACCTTACATTTGTTTGTACATTAATAAATTCAATAATGAATAGACCACCATTCAAAAGTATATATAAATGCAATCTATGTGCCGTAATTTTTTTTGTTAACCCTTTGAAGATCCAATAAGATGTATTGACATGTACAACGAAATTACATCCAACCAATGTCTTTGTACGTAAAGGACTCTGAGAGATCTTGACATTTCCTTTAATCCACTGGATAAAATGTCAAATACAGGAAAATCATTTCAAATTATTGTATATAGATACTCTCAACAATAAATTTGTTTCAATAGCAACCAGAGAGAGATAGAAGGAAAACGGAGAACGGAGTGTATTGACACTAGGTTCTATTTCGCTACCTGCTAAAATCTGATATGACAATACATACTAAATAAACTTAGCACAATAACTTTTGTAGAGTCTACGCAAACTAAGTAGAGATCAACAATAAGTGTTATATATTATTATTAAAAAGATTTATATTATGTTATTTTATTTATTTCTCCAGTTTACGTAGAATTTACACTTAGAATTTACAGTTTACAGATCAGTTAAACTGACAGTATTGAAAAGACTACATGAAGCTTAATTGACACACAACTCCTTGCGAACCTTAAATTTTATGCGGAGAGTAAAAGGTTTTTTATTGCACATAAAATTATTTTTGTAACGGCGTCGGCATGATGATGTGTGGCTTAAAGAAATATTCAATACAATTTCTTTATAAATCGTAATAATAATCTGTTGTTCTATCTACTTATGTAAGAGAGAATAAGTGGGTAAATATCTGCTGTCTCATTTGGAGGTGTCATATATGTAATGTGCTACTTTCTTTAATGCATGCTTATGAATCTAACAAATCATATATTTATCTGAAATTAAATTGAAATCCAAATAAATTATAGTATATTCCATTCAGTTTCTTCTGTGTGTGTTCTAATGAGTCAAACGTATCTTAGAACTAGAATGATATATCTAGCGTTGGATTCAAAGCGTGAGAACCTCGGGCCTCTTTTTGAGCAAAACCTAGATGAACGGTGAAAATTTTGTTTAAAATATAGTATATCAATTTAGAAAGTTAATTTCATAAAATATTTCAATAATATATAAGTAAAATATTTTATATATATTGCTACATCTTGCACTTTAGACCAAACCCAGTATGTAGTATTAAATTCTTTTAACAAATACTTTCTGTCGAATATTGCCCTGTTGTTTTTATTTCAAATGCTGAAAATCGAGATTCACAATAGTTTCAAATTCTGAATTCGTCAATTAACGAACAAACGAACCTGAATTTTATACCTTATAATTTACACATATTGTTTGATATATTTTCAGCAATAAAAGTTGTTTTTTTTTCTGATTTTTTTTTTTTTTTTTTTTTTTTTTGTTTATTTTTTTTTTAGCTTCACGCTTTATCCTGCACAAGGCAGGATAGGCAAAGGGAACTGCAGGGACCGTGGGAACCTAGTGTTAAGACACTCCGTTGCTTAGTCCCTGCTTTCTCCGTCCCCGCTTTCCGCCGTTTTCGAGGCATTGCGTGTTGAGTGGCGGAACTCAACGCCGCGCTTTGCCTAGTTTGCCAGAGCGAAGAAAATGGAAATAGAAAAATCCATCTTCTCCGACTGGGGATCGAACCCAGTAACCGTCGCGTTACAGGCAGACGTTGCGCCTCTGCGCCACGACGGTCCTCAAATCTGATTTGACAAGCATAATGTCATATTGATTTAAACTTGCCATAACAAAAGTGATTCCTGGTTCTAATCCCAAGGAGGACATTGATAGACAGCAGACAATGATACTGTATAAAACGGCGGTAAATTAATTAGATGTAATATGTTCTACATTACATGTAATTAAAATACCGCTTAATTAATTAAATATCCATGCAAATTATACAACGATCATTGGCAATCAAAATATGATATTTCAAAATTAATGGGACCGGAAACAAAATTATGTCAATTAATTTTCTTTGATGAAAGCTTTGTACATAAAAGATAAATGGAGACAATTAAAAATAGCATAATCATATTTTACATTTTTAACATTTTTTTTAATATAATATAACTTCACTGTTGTGAGAATTTAATTATTTATTTTAAAAAATGGAACCAACCAATCAAGTTATATATTTTTTTTATTTCAAGCCACGTTTAACTTTATGAAACGTGCTAACCTCAGAAACAAGTACCAAGGTCCATCTACCAAGGTCGTATTGCACTTAAAATGTGTCAAGTAAAAGCTCAATTCAACTGAATTCCCATTTTACCAAAGAACTCTTTGTTTATGACGTTTCGAGGCAAGTCTTATATATAGCTCAACTATTGGGCGGAGCCACAATTCAAAGCTAGTATTTGTGAAACAAAACAATTTTAATAATAATTTTAAAGTATATTCGGAATATTCTGTTTAAAACTTATACTATATAAACTAAATTATAATTTAAATTTTTCATAATTTATCGTCTTTACGAGCTGAAGTTATTATTAAATGTAGGAAGAGAAATAAATTACACCGAAGTTAGAAAATATACATGAAGCGTACGTACATAAATTCATTGTATAAGTTAGGTGTAGGTATATGTATAAACTGCGATATAATATATGAAGTAGTGCGAAAATGTCATAATTAACAAGGTTGTTTTGAAATTGCTTTAAGGTTCATTTTACTCAGATTTCAAATTTTTAAATAGTCCGAAAGATGATTCGAAACTTCCTGGTGGATATTACCTGCTTTGTCTTGGACTGCTTTTAAACGAGCCACTGGATGCAGAATCAAGTTACCTTTTTATTCTCTCTACCGGTAGGTCTTTGAAGAGTAGGAGCTGTATTCTGCAAAATTACTTTGATTTGATATATAGCCAGTTTTTACATATCAGAAAAATCTATTCGATGTACGAATATTTACATACTAGATAGGCCTAAGTGGCGTAGTGCTACAGAATCTGAATACAATCATGAAGAGTGTAGGTTTGATTTCAACGCAAAAAATTAGAAGAATTGTTTTATTTTCGGGGAATAAAACACTGTACGTCATTGAAGTCTACATAGAGGTACTAATTTCTCGATTTTTTTTTCTCTTTCCTTAATTTTTCGGATAAGAATTATTTTTTTTAATAAATCAGAGGAGAATTTAATTAATAATAAATATTAATTGTCATAGACTGCAATGAGCTATTAACAACTCAACAATACTAAAATAATGAAAATTTAAGTTGTCTTTAATTTTTTCTGCCGAGATTTTAGCCTTCTAAATGTTGTGTGCCTTTAATAGTTGAAGTTCAAATGACTTTAAGTAGAATTTAAGGTCCTTTATCTTAGTGTACGATTACAAGAATTAGTATTTAGAATAATAGATAATCTATTAAAGTATAGCAACAGTTCTATTTAAAACGAATGTTACTAAAATTTTTACTTTATTCTTGAGGTTAAGAATTATTTAGATACATAACAGGAAAATGTAACAATTGTCTACTAAAAGATCTCGGCTTAGTTAGGACTACAATCAATTGACTTCTATAATATAATATTTCTAAATCGTCTCTAATAAAATCATTTGGATTTCGTTTAGGTACAGATACAGCACATATGTACAGCTGTAGTGAGCTTTAATGTACATTATAAATTTTATATTATTTTGTTTTCTTGTAATTATTAATAATATTTGAATATATAAATATTAAACTATAATATAAGTTTCTTGAGTTCTCGAGGCATTTTGCCCGTCTCGACTTAAGACTAATTTCTCGAGAATTCTCACCTTGGGAATTCTTGATCAGCAACAGTTGCCGTCGGCCACTCAACACATAACGTCACAAAATTGGATAGAAAGTGGGGTGGAGAATAATTCTAAAATACACTTTTCCTCTCTAATTTGCTTAAATCATAGTTCCATAATTTTAAGTGCAAACATCACTAAGGTAGTGTTGTAACAAAATTACTCGATAGAAATTTGTTTAAGCTATTCACGCGTCTATAATTTAACATCGAATTACGTGTTGCCGAACTAAGTCAGTCACTGGTAAATAGAGTTAGATGTCTGAAAATTGAGTTTGAGAACTTAATAGATCAAATATTGTCAAATAAAGATAAATGCGTTTGTTTGTGTAAATAATGCAATATACCATTTAGTACTACAATATACCAAGTTATATTTTAAATATATATAAAATTTTATCCTAATACTTTAAGTGACTTCACAGAATGTAGGTAAAAAAAGAAAAGTCCTCTAAAATGTTGTTTGAAAATAATACTTATAGAAGAGATGACATCTTAGTTTAGTTGAAATTAATGTTATTTGAATCGATAGTGAATAGCAACTTATTTGATTTTCTATGGTTCCAGACAAAGTATATACAAAAAGCTTAAATTTTCAATTCAATAAATCTTTAATATATTAATTACTTTTCACTTATAAATTTGCATAAAATTATGTTTGAAATTCAAATCAACAAAAGTTACTAGGAAAACGTTACTTTTCTATATTTCTACAGACTGTTCTACGTTCCATCAATCTGCTAAGAGGTACCAAGTCTAATCTATCACGATATGATGTTAGTTAGTGAGGGAAATGATAGAGTATTCTACATATAGGTAATCCATCATCACACTGTCAAGTATTACTACTTGACAGAATAATCTAGCTACCCTAACCCTTAGCATAATCTAGCTGTTCCAATTGACGTAAATGTGACATGTTTATGACTTATTTGGCATTGAGTTCAGTAAGTATTTTTAGTTTTACAGTATATTTTGTTATACCTAATTCAATCGTGTGATACATTATTATTTTTCTTTAATGAAATTTCCACCATTTTAGGCTTAATTACTTACAAGAAGGCGGCTACGAGCGTTATTTTTTAGACTGCATCCCCCTTATAATAAACGAATTCCATTTGAGTTTATCAAACTTACTTTGGGTTACTCACCTAAGCTGTTAACTAAAAAAAATAGTTTCTCGTGGTTGTTAGTTGAATCCACATTTATCGATTTTACAATTTCATACTCGATTTTACAAATTCATATCGATTTTACAATTCCACGAAGATCTTATTCGAATACTTCATATGATGTCATATAAAATGTTCATTATAATTTTATGAACGCATGTTTATGAAATGTAGAAAGCTTCCAACCGTTTTCTCTATTGAAACTTTTTCAGCTTTGTTTCAGAGAGCCCACTACCTCTGAGACGCTGAACACCTAGGGGAGGAGCTTCGACTGGTGAAAGATGCCCTTCATCAGAACAAGCTGCCAATTCCCCGCCAGTTCTATGTCAATAACATACTAAGGACAGAAATATATTAATAGAAAAACATATCAATATTTAAACGCCGCTGGATTCAAATCAAAGCCTCAAAAAGTATCTGGTCTAAACTATTTTTTTTAAACTCTTTTAATATATTAATACATCATAAAATTCGATTCGAAAAATCGATTTTTTTTATTAATAATATAACTGACATTTTGTACCATCTTTTTAATATTAAAGGAGATATCTCCAAGTAATTGTCGTTTAGATTGCGGGTATAATCGAGTTACGCAGCCTGCGATTAATTGCGTTATCATCTATCTATCTATCATCGCTAAGATAAACTTGCATAAGCGATTATTTTACACCACTGACAGTCTCAACTGACTTAACTCGTGTAGTCACTTTTCTTTGGGCATATATATTAACATTAAACATATACATATATGCATATAACTATATTACCTTGTTAATGTATATGAAAAAAATATATTTATAATATAAATAAATTATGAAAAAGTGGAAACTTAAATTTGGCTTCATAATAAACGTTTACTCTCGTGTATAGGAACTCCAAAAATACGTTTACATATTATATATAATCTGTATATAATCTGAATTGTATATAATCTGAAATGTATGACAAAATGAAAGTGAACGGCGGGGAAGTCCCAGTAGATTTCGTCTTAATTTAATTTTACACGAACACAGACGATACGGCGTATTCCTGATTATTTAACTCTGACGTTTCATTATTCTAATTGCAGTATAATATTCTGTATATTTCTTTTTTTGAATATATTATGTTAAAGAATGAACAAAAAATCTTAGTCTGTCGTAGTCATACGTCAATATATAAAATTCAAGTCAATCTAAAATCTCTAACCATCTCAAACAACGTCTTAATTATACCACTACATAGTAGCGATGCCATTTACAGAACAATCAAAGTAATAAGTACGACCATTATCTTACTACAGGCTTGTCAACCCCAGAGGAAGCATCAACCTTGTTTTAATTAAACTACTCTGTATAGGCAAATAAGTTGCTCTATTAATGTATACCGATAAATAATTATTATATGTTTGTATATCGGTTACAGTTAGCTTTAGAAAGCTTTAGTATAAACTGATTATAAAAGTTCTCGCTGGAATAAAAGTATTAAATTGAAGTAATATCGAATGTACCAGAATATTATAATTATAATATTAACTAAGAAACAAGATCGCAATACATTAGTTCTATATAATTATAAGCTTAAAAGGAATATATTAATTATTATAAATTATAATTATTACTAAATAGTATCGATGAGAACCGCTTGTAAAGACGCTACAAACGCAATTGATGTAATAATTGATTCTAAATGATGAAAAAGCTCGGCTTTCCACAACCCGATAAACAAGAATATCTACCAATTTATAAAATACACGAAAATGGAGTTACTGAATGAAAAAATAAAAAGGCTTTACAAAATACGTTGACTTGATATAATATTATTACCGCTTAATGATATCTTCTAAAAGTATTAAAATTCACAATGTAAGGTAAAAATTAGTTCTCTTTTATTTCATGAAGCATTTTACTTTAATAAAGTAATATTTTATTACTGAATTTAAAACTACACCAGAAAGATACAACACTTATATTAATATTTGTAACTTTACAATAAGCTGTTGTAACGTTATGAGAACTATCTCTTGCAACGATCGTTGGACTAAGTAGAAAATAAATGAAATAGGAAAGGGTGTACTGAGTGATATCAAGTTAATAAAGTATATATATAAGCGCATATAAGCAAACACACATACAAACATACATATAAAGAGAATATGTTTTATAAGAAATATAATCACACTGAATACTACTGAATTGGCTGACTGTTAAAGACATATTGTATGAGTTATTGTCAATCCCAAGCATATACATAAATAGTATAAAGATAAAATACGTCCCAGGTATCATACGGATGTTTTATTTTATAATTATATATATATATATATATATATATATATATATATATATATATATATATATATATATATATATATATATATATATATATATATATATATATATATATATATATATATATATATATATATATATATATATATATATATATATATATATATATGTATATGTATATGTATATATATATATATATATATATATATATATATATATATATATATATATATATATATATATATATATATATATATATATATATATATATATATATATATATGTATATGTATATATATATATATATATATATATATATATATATATATATATATATATATATATATATATATATATATATATATATATATATATATATATATATATATATATATATATATATATATATATATATATATATATATATATGCTTTATAATGTATACTTACTTTTTGTCCGACAAAGTATGAAAACTTCAAAGAACGCCTAACTTCATTTTACTTAATACTATAATATACTTTTTATAAGAATTTCATTCACATTATCCTCTTAAATTATATTTCAAGGGATTTTTGCAAATATAAGCTGCTCGGAAATTATATATTTAATTTCTTTGGTCTCGTAACAAAGCGCGGCGTTGATTTCTGCTGCCCTGCACTTAGTGTCTAGAGTGAGTGTGGAGAAGAGTGGATAAAGGAATATTTAAGCACTAAAATCTTCCTTTGCTGATTCTATTATGTACGATGCATTGTGAATAAAAAAAAACAAAGATTTAAGGTCAATTTACGTAACGTATGGTATCTTTGCTTGAAAAAATGCTATAAGGAAACCAACTTATATCGCGGCGCTATATATATATTACTTTTTATTCACGTGTATTTAAGTATATGTGTTATCAATATTTTAGTATGTTATTCTTTGAAAATTAAAAAAAATATATTTTTTTATATCCAGTGAACTATTCTACGCTTTTTTCATATTTTAAATTTAATCATTTACCTCATCCATAACTAAACTCACAACGCAATGCGTACAGATTTAGATATTAGATATCAAAGTATATCTTTACGTAACGTAAAATCTTATTAATTAAGAATCTCCAAACTCAATTAATATCGTCCGAACGCCGATGACATATCGATATTATACGACTGCCATTTAAAGGATTTGCAAAGATATATTGTAACGGTTTTTTTTACTTTATCTCCCAATAATGCTTTATCAGAAGCACGTGAAAATTATTTATTCAAATAAACATAAAAAGTCTTCAGTCTACCTATCTGTCTAGTCTAGTTATCTGTCATCTATCTACTGTCTTTTGTCATCTGTGTTTTAGTTTTATTATATTACATATATATATATATATATATATATATATATATATATATATATATATATATATATATATATATATATATATATATATATATATATATATATATATATATATATATATATATATATATATATATATATATATATATATATATATATATATATATATATATATATATATATATATAACGAAACGATTTTTAATTTCACCGGCGAGTGCAGTAACACGGAACACTGGATTATTATTATACTACATGATGAACAGATGTCACGTGATTGAACAAAGTTGTTGTGAACGACAGTAATTTGAAAATTTTCCTCGTAAATTTCAAACCTTATTGAAAATTGTTGTGCAATTTCTCTTCATTTTGGTATTTATTGATACTTGCTTTATATTAACACTGTTTCCACTAATATTGATATAACAAACTCGTACGTAGTGTTTGTACTCACTAATCTAAGAAACTAATTTTTGGAAATGAAAAGTTATTTTTGTGTTGGATAGTCCATTTACTGAGAATGCTCATAGGCTATATTACTAAGACGTAATTACATATACTTCGAACACTTACAAAGAATCGAATTATTTCTCATTAAAGCTAGTATAACTTTGAATATATTTATTCATTAAAGTTTTCACTTCATACAGCACATAGCAATACTGTTACAAGACTTTAAAATGTACTATACAAAATCGTCCACGTTCGTCGGTCTATCTTCAATCGAGGACGTTATATCCTGACAGACAGACGGATGACGAGACGGGTGACAGGGAACTCACAGGAGATATCTTGGACGTAAGATTGACGAGTGACATATAGCATTAGCTTTTGTTTCTTTCTTCTTTGTTCTGGTAGGAGGCCGTCCCACGTTGCGCTTGCCGGTACGTGGTCTCCACTCGAGAACCTTTCTGCCCCAGCGGCCGTCAGTTCTCCGTACTATGTGCCCTGCCCATTGCCACTTCAACTTACTAATTCGTTGGGCTATGTCGATTACTTTTGTTCGTTTGCGGATGTCCTCGTTGCGCACACGATCTCGCAAAGAAATTCCGAGCATAGCCCTCTCCATAGCTCGTTGAGCGACCTTGAGCTTCTTTATGAGGCCCATAGTAAGAGACCACGTTTTTGTGCCGTAAGTCATCACTGGTAACACACATTGGTTATAGACTTTCGTCTTGAGGCACTGAGATATTTTGGACGAGAAGATACTTCGTAGTTTTCCAAACGCTGCCCAGCCGAGTGCCGTGGGCCGTGTGGTGTCCAGCTTCGAATAGCACTACCCCTACTCTTCCCGTGGGTGTCGTAAAAGGCGACTAAGGAAAATTACAGGAAACGGGCGACAGCGTTTCCTTGTGTATTTCATTAACATCGCTGCGCTCGCCAACCCGCCTGCCAAGCGTGGCGAGTAAGGCAAACCCCCCCCCCCCAATGATATGTAACAAATATACAAATATAATTATTGTAAAACTTTTTTCCAATAGAGACTGCTACAACACACTGAAAAACTATCGGAATTTAAAAAGAGCAAATATTAAATATATAACAACATGATTTTGAAATCTAATTGTCACTTTATAATACAACCATTCATACATAAATATGGCGATTAAAATCTCAAAAAATGAGTCTATTATATATATAGAAAGAAATATTTTCAATTTTATTAGCAGCGGGGCCGAAGCACGAAGTTTATTTCCACCACCCAAAACACAATTTGTCGAAAGGCGAAAAAACAGAACCAGAAGCAATGTTTCTTCTATTAATCGTTATCTCGTACCTAGATTCGTGTGAGTTAGTGAATAACATATGCGGGATCAGTCAATTCCGAATCAATGAAATATTACGTAATATTGTAAAAGAAGTTAACATATTTCTAATATATTAAAATAATAAGTAATGAACATTTAATTAAACTCAACTAAACGTTTAAAAATATAAATAATATATCTTTTTATTTTTAAAATGATTATTATTAGATCATCTCTTTCATATACACTTTGGTTTTAGAAGAGATGCCAAACGATATATAACAAGTCAAACCAAAAATATTGATTAATTTTTATGGTTAACTTATGGTATTTATTTATGTACCTATAACTTGATGCCTCTGGTCGGTACCGGGTCAAATAATGAATATTACTGCTTCAATAGTATTATTTTAATAAGAGTAGACCTTAAGTTCACATTCCTCTTTTGACTAAGAAATGAAAGCCAGTTTGACAAAATACCGTGATAAATAAAAACATACTTATTTTGTTAGAGATATACTATATGAGAAAAATAATAAATATATTAAATTTATAAGAACATGATTTTGTTCAACACAAATAGCGAAAAAGTTTAAATAACACAAAAACAATATTTTCACTCCGATAAAACTGACTGCTTACTATGATATTAACTGAATTATTAGCTTTTGAATTTATAGATATTCATGTCATATCGAAATATTGAGAGTTTGTGTATTTCAATTTGGCACTTTATTACTTTTACTCTTCTTATAAATTTCTTCGATGCGTTCACGTAAAAAGTCCACTAAGACTTAGTTTTAGCTTCACGTTGTATCCCGCACATGGCAGGGTAGGCAAAGGGAACAGCAGGGACCCTGGGAACCTAGTGTTAAGACACTCCATTGCTTAGTCCCTACTTTCTACGCCCCGATCAACTAAGATATTCTTTATAAAGTACAATATGAATAATTGCATTAAGTAAAAACTATATGTTGCATATTCTCAATAGTTTAAAATATTGTCGGATTCAAATCAGCGCTTTAAAAACCACCTGATCTAAACTAATTTAAAATTTTTTGTTAATATAACTGACATTTTGTACCATCTTTTGAATACTAAACGAGATATCCCGAAGTAATTGACGTTTAGATTGCGGGTATAATCGAGTTCCGCGGCCTGCGATTAATTGCGTTAGCTATCAGCGATAAGACAAACTTGCATAAGCGATTATATTACACGACTGACAGTCTCAAGTAACTTAACTCGAGTAGTCAGGTTTCTTTATATATATTAACGTGATGTGTTAATGTATTATCTTTTAAATATTTGTCAAAATATATATTTTAAAATATAAAAAAAATATGAAAAAATGGAAGCTTAAATTTGGCTTCATAATAAACGTTTACCCTTGAGTTTAGGACCTCTAAAAATACGTTTACATATAAAATAATTCTATATAAACTGAAATGTATGACAAAATGAAAATGGACGTCGGGGAAGTCCCAGTAGATTTCATCTTAATTTAATTTTACACGAACGCGGACGATACGGCGTATTCCTGATTATTTAAGTCCGACGCTTCATTTATTCTAATTACAGTATAATATACTTTATATTTCCTTTTTTTGAAGTTTAGCATTTTACGGCATTACCAAGGAAATTTCATTCTCCAGTCACATCGCTGCACGTTAATAGTTCGTTGCCTTTAGCGGGCATCGAATATGCGATCTTTGTGGTATTTTTAAGTTGTTTTAGTTTTGAACAGAAACAACTCGAGCCGTTATAAGTATCCGAAGTACGTTTCATCTATGAGCATTCTCAATAAATGCACTATCCAACACAAAAATAACTTTTCAATTCCAAATATTAGTTTCTGAGATTAGTGAGTACAAGCAAACACTACGTACGGGTTTGTAACATCAATATTAGTGGACATAGTATAAATATACAAGCAACTATCTCAATAAATTCCGATATGAAGAGAAGTTGCACAACAATCCTCAACAAGGTATTGAAATTTACGAGGAAAATTTTCAAATTACTGTCGTTCACAACAACTTTGTTCAATCACGTGACATCTGTTCTTGATGTAGTATAATAATAATCCAGTGTTCCGTGTTACTGCACTCGCTGGTGAAATTAAAAATCGTTTCGAGTCCCCAACTCAATTAAAGCCGGTAATTTATTCAGCGGAGCCAATAAAGCCGTGATGGATTTTATAGTTTACGTTTTGCATTTTATTAAGGCATTTCTTTGTCTTCAAGTTAACACGAGATCGTGTTTTGCAGACGTTTTTCTTTCGTATAACTTTCAAATATTCTCTTTAAGATATTCTCTAAATATTATTCTTAGAAAATTTAATTACATATTTTTGTGATTTTTTATTCACAATGCATCGTACATAATAGAGTCAGCAAAGGAAATTTTAGTGCTTAAATATTCCTTTATTCACTCTTCTACCAATCTATCCAGACATTAAGTGCAGGGCAGCAGAAATCAACGCCGCGTTTTCTTACGAGACCAAAGAAATGAAATGTATTTTTTCCGAGTCCCTTATATCATGCAAAAAATCCCTTGAAAAATGATTTAAGAGGATAATCTAAATGAAATCCTTAGAAAACTTTTTCTAAGGATTTCATTTAGAGTTACATAGTTACATAGACATTATAGTATTAAGTAAAGTGAATGTTAGGCGTTCTTTGAAGATTATATACTTTGTCGGACAAAAAGTAAGTATACATTATGAAGCATTAATCTATACAATAAACATTAATAAACGTCAGTATGATACCTGGGAGGATTTTTATCTTAATACTATCTATGTATGTATATGCTTGTGATTGACAATAACTCATACAATATTTCTTTAACAGTTAGCCAATTCAGTTGAATGCGGAATTTCTATATTGTAAAGTATAGACTATTAAATAATTTGGTTTTTGCTTTTACTTCTTTCATTGAAACATATACTACAAGCTCAGATACTACAGATATTTGGTAATAAAGCTTTTGTGAAATGCAAATAAACCTATTAAAATTAAACATTTTATTACGACATAATGAGCTACTACGTAATTCTCAATTGCACGAATGCTTCTCTTGATAAATGAGTTGTATTGACAAATTTATTTAGTCGTTAATTTTTCTTATTAATAATCATTTCATAAAAACGTTCATAATTATAAATAAAAAATATAATTTGTTTATGAATTTCAATATATAAATTGTACATGCTTATATTTCAATACATACATGTAATATTTATATATTTTTTACCTGCGAAAACACTACAATATAAGGAAGAAGGTCCGTAGGATCTCTCTTATGAAATACGTAAACTATATTAAAAAAAATGATCTTTGAGCATGTGTTAGATGTGAGCCCTACATTCTACAAGAATTAATATATAAGGCAGAGACAACTATTATAGCTTAATTTCCAGTTTCTTTACGCCCACTGCAAACATCCACCTACGACCTCCACGACAATCAGTTCCATGATACGTACAGTATCGACGTACCCAACCTTGAGGAACCTGCCCACTGAGCGTTTAATTAGAAGTGACTGGAATTAGAAATGAAAAGGAAAAGATTTATTTTTATTATATTTTGTTCCACGTTGTAAAATCCATTTAAAACTTAAAAATTTTGTACACATAAATAATGTTGTAATTGAACTAAATATTTACATTCAAAAATACGGCCCCATTCAAACTATAATTCTCATTCATATAGGTATGCCTAAATTGTTCTTGTTAATTCACTTACAATGACTGTTTGCTGCCCTATAATTCTACAAGCCAACGTAATGACAAACATAACTTCGCTTTTAGGACACTCTTTAAGGAACTTAACTGTAATTTCCATTTAAATTTTACTTGGGAAGAGCATTTGTCCTTTTATTTACAAGTTTTCATCATATTTCTATAATTCTATACGTAAAGCCTGACTGTAAAGGTTCGAACTGTTGTAGGTTCGATATCCACTCTGCAGAATAGTTATATATAAAGCATTTTCATTCGATTTCTCTGGTAAATTTGAAGCTAGGCTCACTATGAATTTGTTTATGAGAAACAAACGTTTATCGTGATTATTTTTGCTAACAAAACATATTTTTCACCATGTGTGTTTGCTTATATGTGCTTAGGTATATATACTTTATTAACTTGATACCACTTAGAACACCCTTTGCTGTTTCATTTATTTTCGCCTTTGTCCAACGATCGTTACAAGAGATAGTTCTCTTGACGATGAGGCCGCTATTGTAATGTTACAAATATTAATATCAGTGTTGTACCTTTTTGGTGTAGGTAAAGATAATTTTACTTTTTAAATTCAGTAGTAAAATACAACTTAATTAAAGTAAAGTACTTTATATAATAAAAGAGAACTCATTTTTACCTTACATTATGAATTTAATACTTTCAGAAGGTATCGTTAAGCGGTAATAATATTATGTCAAGTTGAGGTATTTTGTAAAGCCTTTTTACTTTTACGTTCAGAAACTCCATTTCCGCGTATTTCAGTCATTTCAAAGACATTTTTCGCATATCGGGTAAATTATAACTTTAATTGTGCCTGTAGATCCTTTACAAGCAACTTTCATAGATATTTTTAGTAATAATTATAATTTATAATAATTAATAAATCCCTTCCTTTTAAGCTTATAATTATATAGAACTTATGTATTGCGATCTTGTTTCTTAGTTAATATTATAATTATAATATTCTGGTACATTCGATATTACTTCAATTCAATACTTTTATTCCAGCGAGAACTTTTATAATCAGTTTATACTAAAGCTTTCTAAAGCTAACTGTAACCGATATACAAACATATAATAATTATTTATCAGTATACATTAATAGAGCAACTTATTTGCCTGTACAGAGTAGTTTAATTAAAACAAGGTTGATGCTTCCTCTGGGGTTGACAAGCCTGTAGTAAGATAATGGTCGTACTTATTACTTTGATTGTTCTGTAAATGGCACCGCTACTCTATAGTGGTATAATTAAGATGTTGCTTCAGATGGTTAGGGATTCTTGAATGACTCAAATTTTATATATTGACGTATGCCTATTAAGAAAATCGTATTTTTCTAAACTACGTGGTATACTTGTAATATATGTATGTAATATTTATTTAATACTAAGCAACACAACAATACTAAACAGCTTAGTGTCATGAAGGTGTGGTGTATTTCACAAAGATCACGAGTTCAATGCCCGCTAAATGAAATGAAGTAATGACTTTTAGCTGCTCTAGCAAGACGGAGGTGATATCCAAAACTTATCAATGATTCTCGATACTAAAATTTTTTTGTTCGTTCCGTAACATGAAAAAAAAAGGAAATATAAAGTATATTATACTGCAATTAGAATAAATGAAACGTCAAAGTTAAAATAATCAGGAATACGCCGTATCGTCTGTGTTTGTGTAACATTAAATTAAGATGAAATCTACTGGGACTTCCCCGACGTCCATTTTCAGTTTGTCATACATTTCAGATTTTATAGAATTATTTTATATCTACACGTGTTTTTGGAGTTTCTTTACTCGAGGGTAAACGATGATTAATTTGTCATTTTTTTTTTCTTTTTTTTTTTAGCTTCACTCTTTATCCCGCACATGGCAGGGTAGGTAGAGGGAACTGCAGGAACCATGCGAACCTAGTGTTAAGACACTCCGTTGCTTAGTCCTTGCTTTCTCTGTCCCCGCTTTCCGGCGTTTTCGAGGCATTGCGTGTTGAGTGGCGGAACTCAACGCCGCGCTTTGCCTAATTTGCCAGAGCGAAGAAAATGGAAATAGAAAAATCCATCTTCCCCGACTGGGGATCGAACCCAGACACCGTCGCGTTTCAGGCAGACGTTGCGCCCCTGCGCCACGACAGTCCTGTTTTTCATAATTTATTTATATTACAAATATATTTTTCTACATACATTAATAAGGTAACATAGTCATAAGTATATATGTATATGTTTATTGTTAATATATATGCCCATAGAAAACTGATTACACGAGTATAGTTAGTTGAGACTATCAGTCGTGTAATATAATCGCTTATGCAAGTTTGTCTTAGCGCTGATAGCTAACGCAATTAATCGCAGGCCGCGGAACTCGATTATACCTGCAATATAAACGACAATTACTTGAAGATATCTCGTTTAATATTCAAAAGATGGTACAAAACGTCAGATATATTAAAAAAAATCAATCACATTTTATATTTGTAATAATAATATAAAAATATTGTATATTTAAAAATCAATTTAAAATTTGATTTATTTTACCTAACATAACTAAATATTTACTAATTTTAATTATTTCTTTTCCATTTATCTTAGTTTATCCAAAATTGGCATTAATATTTCCGATTGGCTCCGTATAGAGCCAAGGTTCGGCCTCACATGGAGTATTGTTCTCATTTCTGGTCTGGGGTACCCCAGTATCAACTTGAACCATTTGATCGCATACAGCGTAGAGCCGTTCGTATCGTTGGGGACCCAATTATCTGTGAAAGGCTAGACATTTTGGCGCTGCGTAGAGACGTTTCCTCGCTATGCGTTCTCTACCGCTTATACCATGGGGAGTGTTCTGGAGAACTTTTTGATCTGGTGCCTGCAGCTGAATTCTCCAACCGCACAGTAAGACACAAATTAAGATATCATCCCCACCATCTGGACACGTGGAACTCTTCTACTGTGTGGTTCCGTAGGAATTTTTTTCCACGCACCTCGCTAATATGGAATGGCCTACCTGCGGAAGTGTTTCCTGATCGATACGACATGGGTACCTTCAAAAAGCGCGTCTACGTCCACCTTAAAGGCCGGCAACGCTCTTGTAACACCTCTGCTGTTACGCAGGGCCGTGGACGTCGGTGATCACTTACCATTAGGTGACCCGACCGCTCGTTTGCCTTGTCCTTCCCATAAAAAAAAAATATTTCCTTTTATTGCTCAGTATGACGAAATTTCTTCAAATTTCACCGTGACTCAAAAATACATTCATAAATTTATAAAACGGATAATTTCGTTAAAATTATACTAGCTTACTATGACTTTAAGCAAATTATTAGTATTTGATTAATTATTAGCTTAAGTGATAGTCTTCTGTTGTCTTGTATGTTGTAGCAGTGTCTTTTAAACAAAGCTTTACACTAATACGGTTATTGTCGCACAACATCTTTTCTTAATCTAAATGTTGTTAATTAATTAATAGATAAGAGCTAATGCAAAATGTCAGTCGTCAATCTCACCTCCAAGATATATCGTGTAAGTTCCCTGTCACACGTCTCTCGTCGTCACTCGTCATCCGTCTGTCTGTCATGTGTCATCAATCGCTAGATCGTACAGCGATAGATTGATAATAGACTGACAAACGTGGACTCTTATGATTTAATAGAGTTTATTTTAGTTTATGTAATCTTATAGCAGTATTGCTATGTACTACACAAAGTGAAAATGTTGATGATAAAATATTTTTAAGTTGTATGCTTTGAGCAGAAACAACTGGAGTCGTTGTAAGTGTCCGAAGTACATTACGTCTCGCATTCTCAATAAACCGACTATCCAACGCAAAAATAACTTTTCAATTCTAAATATTAGTTTCTGAGATTAGTGAGTACAAACAAACACTACTTACAGGTTTGTGACATCAATATTAGTGGAAGTAGTGTAAATATACAAGCAACTATCTCAATAAATTTCGATATGAAGAGAAGTTGCACAACAATCTTCAACAAGGTATTAAAATTTACGAGGAAAATTTTCAAATTACTGTCGTTCACAACAACTTTGTTCAATCACGTGACATCTGTTCTTGATGTAGTATAATAATAATCCAGTGTTCCGTGTTACTGCACTCGCCGGTGAAATTAAAAATCGTTTCGAGTCCTCAACTCAATTAAAGCCGATAATTTATTCAGCGGAGCCAATAAAGCCGTGATGGATTTTATAGTTTACGTTTTGCATTTTATTAAGGCATTACTTTGCTGTCAAGTTAACACGAGATCGTGTTTTGCAGAAGTTTTTCTTTTGTATAAATTGTTTGGAATTTCAAATATTCTCGAAATTTAATTACATTTATTTTTCTCATTTATCGTAGGTAGATGTTTAAAATAATGTATAAGCAAGCTTTTCTATATTACTATTAGGTAATTTATTGTCGTAATTTAGTATTTAATAATGTAACGCAATCTATATCGTTGTAATATACATACATATTGTTAGCTTATAGAATAAATAAAAAACAACTTGCTGGAGACTTGACGCTTTAATGTCTTTACTGCTCAGCGTTCGATATAAAAGTGAGTCTTTAATAATCACACCGTCCTTGCCAAAACGAATATTATTTATGTGGGTAGTTGAATAATCAAATATGAAGGTATTAAAATAAGTCACCTATGAGCTTCAATATATTAATAATTATTATAAGGCTATCAATAGCTTCACTATTATCCCTAGCAGGGTAGTCGGAGAGAACGCAGCGTCGAACACTGCGGTCCCTGCATACTTCTTTCACCTCGTCCACTGTCATTATTCTACATATCTCTCAACATAGCTCTCTGGGGGATCCACGTGCATTTTACGTGAACTTTTTCCAGTGTCTTTGATATTGTGTTCCCGAAAGTCAACCAAACTCTCCCTTTAACTCTCTTATTAATCGCTTTCACTTCGTATATACTTTTTACAATTTTTTTATTACTCATTTTGTGAACTTGTACAAACCAAACAAAATGTGACGTTGAGTGTTGAGTTATTTATTTTGACTAATATGCCTGAACCGCTTAGATCTTTTAGTTGAGTGTTGAGTTATTTATTTTGACTAATAAGCCTGAACCGCTTAGATCTTTAGTAATATTAAGTTATTTAGTAATATTGTGTTATATAAAGCTAAAGAATAAATTTGGTTCAACAAGGTGGCCTCAGGAACTTTTCTATTCGTGTTGAATAATCCATTTTCGAGAAATGCCTCGGGCATACACCATATTTGTTTTTTAACGCTAGCAAATGCTGTTTGCACTAACGCAACCGCAATGCAAATGTTTCGTACAGACGAATAGTAACAAAGTTTTAGTGTACTTTTAGGTCCCACAAGTAAATGGATTCCTCTCATTTAAACAAAAATTCCGCAGAATCGCTCTCGCGTGATGCTGCGACGTTTTAATGGAAGATGTTTTGCATCGACCGTGCATGTCCATATGTGATATTGTTAGTGACTATTAGATATCGTACAAACTACAAAACCCAATTTATATTTATTTCGTATTTTTTGACGTGAGAACGTCTTAAATTAGGTTGCGGCTCAGAGTCACTCATGAAAAAGTGTAACGCCCGGTAACGTTACGATGAGTCACCGAACTATGATCGGTCGGATTCGGTTCAGATCGGAAAATGTGGAGTGCTTAGATTCGTCATTTACAAGGGTGACATGTGCATGACTGACGTTACTTGCTTCACCGCTAATTCTACCTTCAAGTTTATACTCGGTGCTGTATATATTCATCCAGGAGGTGGTATGCAGGATATCGGAATGTTACTATGGCAAGGACTCGGTCCGTACGTTCACAACAGCCAGTACGTGCCACCGTTCGTGCAAGTTGATTCAAGTATACCGATGTATACCGATTCTTCTGTGTGGTAATATTAACAAAAACGTAAAGTCTGACAACTCGTTTCTTAATTTCATGAAATATGCGTATAATCTTGATTGCGTATCGAACGTTTCTAAGTCAACTACGTTAAAAGGAACAACCATCGACTTGACTTTCGCAAGACACATTACAGCAGAAACACTTCCTTTCATTTCATATTTCTCCTATCATCGTCCTATCCTCAACAAAATCACTCAAATAGGAATTAGTTAAGTGTAAGTTTACATGTACAATGTTTTAGTAAACAAAATATATTTTCTATAGTTAAAATTTGTGCAATTCTTATTTTCATTCAATTCCTTGTTCCTATTGTGCAATTTAATAATATTCATATCAATAAATATTCTACCGAGAAAAAGAGGTTGTCACGTAAAATCTTCGCCCGTAAAACCGACTTTACAGGCAGCCATTATTTTTTTTTTTACAATAGGCCCCTTTAAACCTACACTTGGGTCGCAAGTACCAAGTGCTGATCGGAGCTCCTCTTCCTACAACGCGACGGGCCGGGCACTCGCACGGTGAATCCATGGAATGCTAAGCAGTTTCTTCTCACTCAACAGTTGACAAGAAATTATTTTATAATTAAAATAATATATTATATAACACAGATGACCGATTACAGTAGACAGAAAGCAGTAAGTAAAGACAGAGAATATTTTTGTTTTGTCAAATTAATTTTTTTCACGTGCTTCTGACAAATCATTATAAGTTAGGAGATAAAGAAAAAACTTGCCTTGGCAAATCCTTTAAATGGCTATCCTATAATATTGATATACTACCGGCGTTCAGACGATACTAATTAAGTTTGGAGTTTTTTAATTAATAGGATCTACGTTCCTTATATTTTTGATTTCTAATATCTAAATAAACGCATTGCGCTATGAGTTTAGTTATGGATTTGTTTTCAGAACATCTGTAGGGACAGTGAATTTCAGAATAAGAACGTAACAGTAGAATGGAGTGTGAATTGGTGAAATTGGTAAAACTCTTCTTATAAAAAATAATAACATATATATATTTTCAATGAAAAAGATACAAAAATATTTATAATGTCTATACGTATATATATTACATGTAATAATAATAAAAAAATATATAGCGCCGCGATATACGTTGATTTTCTTATTGCATTGTTGTTGAAATAAAGATACCATATGTGAAATTGAACTTTATTCTTTTATTTTTCTCATTCATCAAAGGGCACTTAAACATTTCCTCTGCTAAAATTTCCAGACATTAAGTACAAGGCGGCAGAAATCAACGCCGCGCTTTGTCTTATTACCAGACCGAAGAAATTAAATATATCTTTTCCGAGACCCTTATATTACGCAAAAAATCCCTTGAAAATGATTTAAGAGGATAATCTGAATGAAATCTTTATCAAAAGTATATTATATTATTAAGTAAAATGAATGTTAGACGTTCTTTGAGGATTTTGTACTTTGTCGGACAAAAAGTAAGTATACATTATGAAGCATTAATCTATACATTAAACATTAATAAACGTCTCTTTATTATACATGTAATATGTAATTTGTGTATGATTGTGGACAATTTCGATGCGTTAGTAGTACATATCATTATTATCAATGGCTGCACAGCCCTTTATGGGGCCTGGTCTCCTTCAAAGCTTTACTATATTTCCTTTTATTCTAATTTTTGTATACAAGAGTTTTGAAATGGTAAATCCATCAAGACACCTAAGTTTATGTACCCTGATTCAGGCCGTCGTGCTTTTATAATTCCTGTACTTTGCTTTTTCAATTTTATCCCCTTTATTGTTGCGACCGGTTTTATGTACCTCATTATTCAGCTTTTAGTCTGTACTTGTATCTACAGTGAGTGAAGATTTAGGTACTAAGCATACATTAAATACTATGAAATAGATATAAAGATTACATATTAAAAACGATTTTAATGGAATATATATATATATATATATATATATATATATATATATATATATATATATATATATATATATATATATATATATATAATATATATATATATATATATATATATATATATATATATATATATATATATATATATATATATATATATATATATATATATATATATATATATATATATATATATATATATATATATATATATATATATATATATACATATATATATATATATATATATATATATATATATATATATATATATATATATATATATATACTTAGTCTGGCCATAAATACTGTTACTATTCAAAAAAGAAAATATTACGTTTGAATTTGGAATCTGTCATTTTTATATGATTGCTTGATGTGTTTTCTTATTTTCGCGCCATTATATTGTTAAATATTTTGTTATATTAAAATGGAGTGGGGTGATAAAGAGAACCGAATCGCTGTGATTGCCTTACATAAAGTAGGTATGGAGAAAAGTGCAATTTTTAAAACCCTCCACCCGCTTGGTATTAGTCAAATGTTTGTTTACCGGGCTATTGATAGGTACAATGATACCTCCTCTGTTTGTGACAGAAAAAGATCTGGCCGTCCACGTACCGTTCGTGTGAAAAAGGTGATTAAAGCAGTTAGGGAAAGAATTCGAAGAAATCCTGTCCGTAAGCAAAAGATTTTATCTCGGGAGATGAAGATAGCTCCTAGAACCATGTCGCGTATATTAAAAGATGACTTAGGACTTGCAGCCTATAAGAGACGTACTGGTCACTTCTTAACTGATAATTTAAAGAAGAATAGGGTTGTAAAATCCAAACAACTACTTAAGCGGTACGCAAAGGGAGGTCACAAAAAAATTTTGTTTACGGATGAGAAAATTTTTACAATTGAGCAGTATTTTAATAAACAAAATGACCGTATTTATGCTGGAAGCTCTAAAGAAGCTTCGCAATTAGTAAACAGAGTACAACGTGGGCATTATCCCACTTCAGTGATGGTTTGGTGGGGTGTTAGCTATGAAGGGGTGACTGAGCCATATTTTTGTGAAAAAGGTATTAAAACGTCGGCACAAGTTTATCAAAATACCATTCTTGAGACGGTAGTTAAGTCTTTAACTAACACCATGTTCAATAACAAAGAATGGTGCTTTCAACAAGACTCGGCACCGGGTCATAGAGCTCGATCCACCCAATCTTGGTTGAAAACTAACGTTCCGGACTTTATCAGCACTGAAAGCTGGCCGTCGTCAAGTCCTGACCTAAATCCATTGGATTATGATTTATGGTCAGTTTTAGAGAGTAAGGCTTGCTCTAAACGCCATGATAATTTGGAGTCCCTAAAACGATCCATTCGGTTGGCAGTGAAGAATTTTCCTCTAGAAAGAGTTCGTGCTGCTATTGATAACTGGCCTCAACGTTTAAAAGACTGTATTGCAGCCAATGGGGACCACTTCGAATAAACATTGTATATTTTTAATAGTTATATATTGATGTATTAAACTAACTCACTATGAAAGGAATAAATGTTACATATAAAAAAAAATCGTGCTTTTCTTTATAACAATATTTATGGCAAGACTAAGTATATATATATATATATATATATATATATATATATATATATATATATATATATATATATATATATATATATATATATATATATATATATATATATATATATATATATATATATATATATATATATATATATATATATATATATATATATATATATATATATATGAGTGTTAAGACACTCCGTTGCTTAGTCCCTGCTTTCTCTGTCCCCGCTTTCCGCCTTTTCGAGGCATTGCGTGTTGAGTGGCGGAGCGTAAAGCCGTGCTTACCTAGTTTCCATAGCGAAAAAAATGGAAAAAAGAACAATCTATCTTCCCCGTATGGAAATTAAACCCTCAAACCGTCGCGTTTACAGGTAGACGCATACGCCTCTGCACCACGACGGACGATAATTCTTATAATTTAATTTCGTCTACCAACAATCTTCAATACAGTTAGTTTCATACTACGTGCGGTATCCACTGCCACGACCTTGGGAGCAAGCCTACTGAGTGTTAGTATAGAAATAAATAGAATTAATAATGAAGATGAAAATATATTTTTAATATTAGTTTAATTTTACCATTTAAAACTTAAAAATTTTTATAGATTAATAATATTGTGATTTAACTAAATTTATACATACAAAAATAATTACATTCGAACTATAATTCTCATTTATATAAGTATGTCTAAATTGTTCTTGTTAATCTAATTACAATGACTGCTTGCTGCCCTACAACTGTACAAGCTAATGTTATGACAAACATAATTTCGCTTTTAGGGCGCTGTTTAAGGAACTTAAATGTAATTTTCATTTAAATTTTACTTGGAAAAGGAATTTGTGCTATTATTTACAAGTTTTAATCTACTTTCTATAATTATACAGATATAGCCTGACTCTAAACGCAATGAATTACCGCAATAATACCCGCTCGAAAGAATAGAATAATTACATACAAAACATTTTCATTTGGCTCCTCTGGTATAATTGTAATGCTGAAGCTGGCTTGTACTTGCGAAAAGTACTTGTTTTATCATGATTATTTCATCTTTTAAAATATATTTATCTGTATATATACGTTTGTATGTGTGTTTGTTTATATGCGCGTAGGTATATATACTTCATTAACTAAGGTATATACATAATTTATTATCATTTATTTATAACAAATTCCATTTTATACTTGGATTACAAATTTTCCTAAAGGAGTTTAAATTTCCAATTTTATTTGACACTCTCTCTCCGTTTCCTTAAATAACTCAAAAATCAAAACATTTTTTTAACGCAATCTAAGAAAAAATAACTTTTTTAAAATTTTTTTTCTAAAAAAAATATCATTTGTTACTTAGGTTTTTAATGTTATATAGATGATTATATAATCTACTTGAACAAAATTAAAAATAATGATCATATAAATACACTATTCTCTTATAATAAACTATTAATATAAAAAAAATCATAAGAACAATAAGTAGCGACGGAATGGGCGTCTAAAGTTTACTACCTTGCCGTAAACATTAGTGCCAAATTTGAAATAATTACTGAATACTCGCATTCGCATTCGCGAATGTCGATATTAAATATTCGCATTCGCATTCGCTTTCGCATATGTTAAAAAAGTGACATTCGATACATCACTAGTACATACATACATAGCTTCACCTTTACACCTAGCGGGGTAGGTAGGTAGGGGTAGTAGAGAACGGAACGCCAAACGCTGCAGTCCAGTATACCTCATTTGCCTCGTCCACTGTCATTCATACGTGCTTTTTGCGTGACCTTCCTCCAGTATCTCCCATACTGTTACCGTTACCCCTCTTTTCACTCATTTTTGCTTATATATAATAAGCAAAAATGAGTGAAAAGGGTAACGGTTTTAGTAGTTATTTATTATAATAATAAAGTAACATTATTTTTATATTTTCATTTTTTTATCCCAATTCCCCATATAAAAAAAAACATTGAATACACAATATTCCCGCCACTCGACCTAACTCAAGAGCTCTTTTTATATAGATAGAAAGTGAGGCTTTGTTCTTTTACCTATTATGTAAATACTTGCATCTAGAGTAGATCTACTTCAGTGTTATTTGACAGAGATTCAGAACAATGATGAGATGCTTTAGAAATAACCAACGTTTATAGCGAGGTTTATTTAAAATTATTAAATTTTAGGTTATTTGAGGTTTATTTAAAATTAATGTTTAATTTTACACAAATAAACATAAAGACAATATACGCTCATAAACAGTATTGGTACATAATCAAATGTAAAAATAAATTAGATGAAGATTCAAAAATCTGCTTTTTATACAGAGAAATAACATAAAAGAATTAATAATAATAATAAATAAAGTTAAAATTCATTCTCATCATCATTTTAAAAAAGAACTCCACCATGGTGTTCGTGTAATGTAATAAATAAATTTTATGAGAGAACCGATAGTTATAACAGTTGTTTGGCATGATGTGGAGTAGAATTATTAAAGTACTAACACATATGAAGTGTCAAAAGAACACATATCAATGTGCAGAGGCGACATGTGCGATAATCGAAGATAGCTAGGACGAAGTCGCTCAACGTTGCGGAGGATGACACAGTTGGTTTTAGCTGAACTGTTACAACGATGTTAGCCTGATAGATCTCGTACGATACTGTTTTGGGTTGCGTGAGCGGTGCTTGCATGATGTGGTAAGTTGATATAACCTGTGACACGCTATTGTCGGTGCTTGGAGAGTATATGAATTGAAATATTGAATAATTAAAAATTTGGAAATATTGAATATGTCTGAGTTACGGCTAAAGCGATGTTTGCATAGCTCTGAACGTTGACACTGCTAGTGATACTCGACCGTGGGGTTTCACTGAGTTTTATAGCTTGCTGGTAACTAATGTTGATGGAAATTTTAATACGTTTAAATATCGGTTCTGACAACCAGCTACTAGGATTGTGCTGTGCGCTCATTTAATATATCGGTCTCCTAGCCCTAGGAAGTTTGAACTGATATGGGAACTTAAGATTTGTATTGATCTCATCAAGAATTGACCACATCAAGAATCTATCACAATCTTACATAATTAAGCGTTACAATATATTTTTATATATCTATAAAATTTTAAAACAATAAACGTAACAAGCATCTTTAACAAGTTTTACATAATCTTAAAAAACATATGTATCTGCGTAGAGCAGTTAGTTACGAGTACTGATATGATAGATAGATAGGACATTACTGCGGCTTGTCTTCGGACGAGCTCTAGGTACATAAAATTTACATTGTATGAGTTAGTCATTCTGCATCTATATACTGTTAAATTTGAATATATAGAAGATTTTGGGCTGCTCACGGTCACAACGATAAATATGTTTGATCACTAGACATATATCATCATCATCATCATATAAGCCGTAGGACGTCCTCTGCCGAACATAGGCCTCCCCCAGGCACCTCCAGTGTACCCTGTTTAATGCTATTCGCATCCAGTGGCTGCCTGCAACCTGAACCAAGTCGTCCGTCCACCGATTACGCAAAAAAATTCCGAGCATAGCCCTCTCCATATCTCGTTGAGCGACCTTGAGCTTCTTTATGAGGCTTGTAGTAAGAGACCACGTTATAGAAGATACTTCGTAGTTTTCCGAACGCTACCCAGCCGAGTTGGATTCGACGATTGACCTCCTTCTCAAAGTTGGACCAGCCTAACTGAATCGTTTGACCTAGGTAGACGTACTCGTCAACAACTTCGAGACGATTCATGATAACCCTCGAAAATAACCTGTAAACGTGGACTAAACATACATATATAAGCCAAGGAAATATTAAATTTCTTACAATATCAGCAAAATTATATTTAAATTTAATTTCTAAGTTGCTTTATATAACAGACTTATATTCGGTACGATACATTCTTACAATATTAACTAACAAGTTCTAGTGAAGTGAACAGAATAAGAAAAATGTAATGTTTTTCAGAAACTATAATTTGTTACTCCTGTGTCATATATATGTATATACATATATGACGGATATGATGTATAAGATATTATGATTATAATGGAGTAGCGGTTCACAAAAGTGCACTTTCACTGCAACTATAAGCTGAGTCACGATTTTTATTATATTTGCTCATAATGTTATTCAGAAAATGGACAACAAATTGAATTGATTTTCGTTATTATATTTATGACTAATTTTTCACTTTACATGCGGAACCGTGGACCACTGTTATTTTTATAACAGTGGGCTATGGTAGGTAGTTATAGCGACATTTAGCAGTACGAAGCTATTTATTAGTAGAAGTATAATATTGTCAATTGAGACAAAAGTTCTGGTAAAGAGACGAGCGAAGGACACAATGTAAGATTTTTGTGAATGGAAAATGAGTAGAACAAGTGAATGGAGTAGCATACTTGGTACGTTATGTAGAAATGGTAGACTCGAAATGGGTGTGGAAAGACGTATTGCTGACTGTAACAGAATGAACGGTGCTTAGCTGCGTTGTTGAAACGGCAGAACATCAGTGTCGCTGCACTTTTAGCCGTACACAATGCCGTTCTGGTTCCGACGCTGTTATATGGCAGTGAAACGTGGGCGCTACAGAAGAAAAATGAACGAAAGATAAATGTTGTAGAGATGCGATCTCTTCGAAGGATAATATGCGGAGTCAGCTTAGCTGACCGAATCCACAACGATGAGAAACACAGCATGGTAGGTATCAGTGAGCATGTCATGGTGAGGATGAAGAAGAACGTGCTCAGATGGCTTAGGCAAATCGAAAGAATGAGTGATGAAAGAATAGTAAAAAATGGTATATGAAGCAAAAGTGAGTAAAATAGGTAAGGGGCGACCTCAGTTGACTATCGAAAATACAGTAATGAAGTTACTGGAGGAAGGTCACGTAAAAAGCATGAGAATATCCCGGAGAGCACGTATGAAGATGCTAATGATAGTGAACGAGGCGAAAGAGGTATGCAGGGACCATTCGGCGCTCCCTTCTCTCTGAATACATGAATACACTGGCGAGAAATAGAGCGTAAAGATTTGTGTGTGTACATGATATTGTTTAAATTTTTTTAAATGCAATATTTATAACATTTATTTATACTCGTCGTTACTCATAACGAAAGAACGTCGGTGTATACCAGACATACATGACATTGAAATTATTTACTTTAATGAAGTAAATAATAATTATGGGATAAATAATTAATATAATTACTATCCAGAGAACAGTCCCTATCAGATGATATGTTCAAAAACTTTTATATATTACAAAAATGGTTTTCAAGCAAGCAAATTAATATTTCAATAATACGAAAGCTATTACTTTTATTTAAGTAAGCGATGCTCGCTATTATGAATATACATATATTATAATATACATAATATATTGGTCTCCTCCAGATAAAATTAGTAAAAAACAACTTTAATTAATAGCACCCCTGGAAAAGTATTTTACAAAGTTCCGCTCAGGAAAGTGTTGACTGAAGAATCTTCAGTGGTGTGTAAGATCTTTTCTCCTTTGTACCTTAACTATTGATACATAAGTCGTGGTCATTTATTATACTCAGATGTCAGCCAGTAGTACGGCTCTCTATCCGATGATTTTTTTACGGATGGCTACCAGGTACCACCAAGGCTTAATACTAAAACTTAATTTATATTAAATTTTTTAATAAAAAATTTTAATTATACTTAATCTAAGATTAGTATAGTATTAATAAAATTTTATCTACAACAATCTAATATGTTTACATCTAATATACACTTCGCGTGCTGTCCCATCATTATCATTGCTTGAACAAACACAATTTTTTCACCTAAAAAAACGTTTAATCATCGTATAAATTACTAACAAAAAGTCGACTATGTAGCACAGTGTAACAGATTCTGGTTGCTCTTGTGATCATTGTGAGTTCGATCTCCGGTCAGGGGAATTAATTATCTTGAGTTCCGTGACTATATAAGAAAAAAATGGATTTTCTTACAGGAGAAGCAAAATGTTAAAGTCAACATGAAGAAAATAATACTACAAGTACTACTAAGCGTTCGTAACGTAGGGAAAATATGGGAAATAAAAAAAACTTAAACCTAAACTAAAAGCTGAATCAAAGCTCAGTTGCAGTATTTTTTAAAGTAAATTGTACAAAAATGTGATTTTCTTAAGTACAGTTAACGAAATTTTAATCAAAACATCAAACAACATATATATATATATATATATATATATATATATATATATATATATTATATATATATATTATATATATATATATATATATATATATATATATATATTATATATATATATATATATATATATTATATATATATATATATATATATATTATATATATATATATATATATATATGATATATATATATATATATATATATATTGTTTGTTCATATATGGCAACCCCGACTAGTGGAGAGTCTTGTGCGAACACCCCGCGCTAGCGGTCAATAGTAGTTGTCGAGAAGTAGTAAGAGGGGCACGTGAGACGGCCGACGCGAGCGCACGTCCTTCCTGAGTCGATATATTATTTAGCGGTGTGATTTTCCCTCAGCCTTATTTGATTTCCCTTTTTGTGTATTCCCTCTTGATATTGAACCTGACAAAGACAAACCTACAAAAGATAATAGTGCAAGTAACCCCTAGTGAAGAAGACTCAAGTGAAACATTCCATGGCGGCCGGGAACAATCAGTGTTTGTGTTGTGAATTATGAAGATAAGGTACTGTACAATTTCTATTATCCTAAAACCGACTATAAAGTAAATAATTAATAAATAACCTCCCCCTCAGCACGCTTACACAAATGCGGCACACCCTACCCTACACTATTCAATATACATTTTATGGTATCATCGCGTAGTTTCACTATATACTATATACATTTTTTGGTAGCAGAACGCAGTTCATTATATTCACTATATACTATATACATTTACTGGTACCAGAGCGTGGTTTTCATCCCTCTGGGCCCCCTTAATTATAGCGTGGTTAATCCCTCTGAGGCCCCCTTGATTATAGCGTAGTTTTCATCCCTCTGTGTCCCCTTAATTATACCGTGGTTTCATCCCTCTGGGTCCCCTTAATTACAGCGTCGTCTAACCCCTCTTAGTCCCCCTGATTATAGCGTAGTTTCATGCCCCTGAGTCCCTTTGATTACAGTGTTATTCTCCCGTTTTGGTATTTTGGCTCTTAATTTGGTACCTAACGCATAATTACAATATAATTTGATTTCCTAACCTTTTAAAACGTGTTCGCATCGAGTTGTTTAAAAAGTAATGTTATATGAAATTTTTATACATATAATATTGAATATATAATTGTGTAGGGTGAATGTATAATGTGTAAAATATATAAATAAATATTGAATATAATTTTATATATTAAATATAAAATATAATAAATACACATAATATGGTTACATATATTTTATAATATTACGACTATACGTTATTACCTATCCCGTTTTAAATTATAATTGAAGTTAGTTAAAATATTTTAATATAATTTCCTTAAAAAACTAACTTACTTTAAAATATTATCCCTACACTTTTATTGTCACCCTTTTTTTTTATTTTTATTTAAATGAAGCTTAAGCCTTAATTGTAGTCATATTGTATATCATATTATTTTGTTGTATTGCGATATATGTAGATGCGACGCGTCCCTTAACTTGACCGTAACTGGTTTCTTATCTCGCCAGCTGTTGTGGATTCATTGTTTATTACGAGTTTATTATTTTTTTTAATATTTTAGTTGAGTTATTTGTTTACTTGATTTCTGATTTCGCCCGTTGGTAGTGGGTTCATTGTTTATTACGAGTTTATTATTTTTTTTAATATTTTAGTTGAGTTATTTGTTTACTTGATTTCTGATCTCGCCCGTTGGTAGTGGGTTCATTGTTTATTACGCGTTTATTAATTTTTAATATTTTAGTTCAGTTATTAGTTTACTTGATAATTTAAAATGGCTACTCATGATGAAACAGTAAAATGTTCCTTATATACGGAAAGCGCAGAATATAGAAAAAATATAGGTGTGGTACGCTTTGTTTCCGATTGGATTGCCGATACCTAGGAACTTCTTGGCACTTCTGAAATACCTAGATTATTAGTTAGGTTCAAGGATTTAGATTCTCATTGTAATTTATTTGTAAACGCGTCCTCAGTGCTCCTGGGTGGGTTAGACCCGGCTATCGATTACCAAGAAATTAGTTATGTAAAAAAGAAGTGCGTTTAGTAAATAAGAAAATAGACGACCTCCGGGTGCGTCAGTTAGAGTTGTGCCCACCTGCTCCCGTAGTTGATCCTGTTATGGCCAGTACACCCGTAAGAATGAGTAGTAAAAATATTACTGAGCGAACTCCTTATAATAGATTACCTGATTTACCTATCCCTAAGTTTGATGGACGCCCTGACTCCTGGATAAGTTTTATTGATCAGTTTGACAGTGTAGTAGATTCCCAACACCATTTAACCCCCACAATGAAATTACAGTACTTGGTTGGATCCTTGGCAGATGAACCTAAGCGGTTGTTGCTACATTTAAAAATTGAAGAAGGCAACTATGAAGTTGCTCGTGAGTTGTTGAAACAGCGGTATCACAATACACGGGTTCTTGCTGATACCTACATAACCCAGATACTTACCCTGCCGGAGATTTCGAATAAATTTACAGGTTTGCGCGCGGCCTTTTTAAACCCCTTGTTAACTGCCTATCGCTGTTTAGAGCGTTTAGAGTTACCCGTCTCCTCATGGTCTTATATGTTAGTACATATATGTTTGACTAAGCTTCCCTCTGATTTGAAATCCCGTTTTGAGCGTTGTTATGGCGGTGACGCTGATGAGTTACCTACCTTTGAAAATCTTATTACCTTTTTGGAAGACGAATGTCGTCACCATGACAACGTTGGCAACACCTCCCTTGTAGATTCTAACCTGACGAAATTTAAAAGTACTGTACCTAAACATACTTACTTTGCGGCTCCTCCCTCGCCTATATTACATAATAGACAAAAAATGTTACCTGTAATAAATAATAGTAAAAAATGTTACCTGTGTGCTTCCTCTTCCCATTACCTCCGTGAATGTCCCGAATTTAGAGCTATGAATCCTAGAGAAAGATCGGGATTTGTAAAGCATTCCCGGTTATGTTATAGGTGTTTGGACAAACATACAATTCTTATGTGCAAGCGGGACTACAAATGTTCAACCTGCGGTCGCTCATCCCATCACACTATGCTATGTTTTAATGATTCCCGTAATCCAATGTATCCTACCTCATCCAATCGCAATTATAATTGTAATTCCAAATTTAACAAACGCAATTATCCGCGTACCTGTCCTGCTTCTACCCGCGGTCCCCATATGGGCGGGGGCCAGCATAAGAAATATTCCCCTTCGCAACTCCAGCGCTCCCCCCAACGACATTCCCAGAGAGCTTCTCCCCCCAGAGAAAATGCTCCGCCCCAACCTAGACAGGTTGAAAATAATAGACAGGTTGAAAATATTATAAGATATCGTGATAATTCCTATAATAGAGAAGATAGACCCATATAGCTAGATACTTGTATTACTCCCCTTTCCCCTTGCCTTAATATCTCACCCAATTCCCTTATATTATTGCCTACTGTTAAATTACACGTTAAAACTGCTAGTGGCTATTTTATTGAAGCGCGTGCCTTATGTGATACCGGTGCCCAGGGTTGCCTCATTACAACCGATCTTGTTGTTAATTACCTCAATTTGACCATCTCCCCCTCCTGTGCCCCTGTACGTGGCATAGGTAATATTCCTTTAGTGGTTTCCCGTGGTTCTATTTCCCTGTGTTTTAAACCTTTGTATAATTCCTTCCCTGAGGTGTCAACCTCTGCTATGGTTATAGATGTGATTGCCGGTACGCATCCTGAGTTTGAGTTCCCTGAGTCTGTGTTTTTTCCTAGTAGTGATTTTTCCCTTGCTGACCCTACCTATAATAAGCCTGGCCCGATAGATATACTATTGGGTGCTGACGTGTTCGGCGCGCTTTTATACTTACCCGTTGAGCTATCTGTATCCTTATCGCGTTAGCGCGTAGCGTTTCCTTGCGGTCTTCCCTAAGACGACTCTCACTCTTTCTTGACAAAGAAGGAATCATCAGAGTCGGTGGTCGTTTATGAAATTCCTTTAACATTCGAGGAATTAACTACAATTTTTGCTAAAATTGAAGCGGTATTAAATTCCCGGCCGTTATGTCCCTTATCTAATGACCCTAACGATCTAGAAGTTTTGACGCCTGGTCATTTTTTGATTGGCCAACCTCTTAGTGCTTTGCCGGAGTATCCCTATAACAATGTAAAAATTAATCGTTTAACCCGTTTTCAAGTGGTGCAACAGATAACTCAACATTTTTGGTCGCGGTGGCAGTTAGAGTACCTATACACTCTGCAGACTAGGCAGAAGTGGACTGATCCAGTGAATCCTCCAACAGTAGGCGAGCTAGTCCTCATCAAAGATGATAATTTACCCCCTTTACAGTGGCGACGTGGTCGCATTTCCCAACTTTATCCTGGTAAAGATAGCGTTGTGCGTGTGGTCGATGTTAAGACATCGACAGGTATCCTAAAGAGAGCCTTAACCAAATTAGTTCGTCTACCTATTAGTTAGTTTCTCCCATTTTCTCGTAAACATTAGATGTTTAGGGCGGGGGCTATGTTTGTTCATATATGGCATCCCCGACTAGTTTAGAGTCCTGTGCGAACTCCCGGCGCGAGCGGTCAATAGTAGTTGTCGAGAAGTAGTAAAAGGGGCACGTGAGACGGCCGACGCGAGCGCACGTCCTTCCTGAATCGATATATTAATTAGCGGTGTGATTTTCCCTCAGCCTTATTTGATTTCCCTTTTGTGTATTCCCTCTTGATATTGAACCTGACAAAGACAAACCTACAAAAGATAATAGTGCGAGTAACCCCTAGTGAAGAAGACTCAAGTGAAACATTCCATGGCGGCCGTGAGCAATCAGTGTTTGTGTTGTGAATTATGAAGATAAGGTACTGTACAATTTCTATTATCCTAAAACCGACTATAAGGTAAATAATTAATAAATAAACTCCCCCTCAGCACGCTTCCACAAATGCGGCACACCCTACCCTCCACTATTCAATATACATTTTCTGGTAGCAGAGCGTAGTTTCACTATATACTATATATATATATATATATATATATATATATATATATATATATATATATATATATATATATATATATATATATATATATATATATATATATATATATATATATATATATATATATATATATATATATATATATATATATATATATATATATATATATATATATATATATATACACAGTTATATATATTATTCATATTTAAAATCGCTATTCATGATAATATTTAAGGGCTTCCAATCTCGTTAGTTACTAATTTGAGAAAATGAGAACCGCCCTAAATGGTTTCTATGTAGTAATTTTCTAGCTTTTAATTTTCTTATGACTAAAGTAAATTCCACTATAGAAATTTAATAATAATATGGAAATTTCAAACAATATCATATAATTAATATTAATATGTATGTATGTGCAATAGAATCTCAGTGCTCCGTATAATGTTCATATATAATCTAGCACTGGATAGCGTAGCTTGTGGCTTAGTCTTGTTTAGTTAAGTTAACCAACTTACTGTGCGGTTAAAAGTTATCTCCATATACAATATTATATGATAGCAATTTAATTATAAAGGAAATAAGCCATTGTATTTGTAAATAATTTTTTATGTCAGAAAGTGTAGAAAACGGGAGCACAATGCTAGGGCGTCCCCCCGAGGCGACGCGCACCAGTGCGTCCCCGCTGGTGTGAAAAGTGGAGACGAATGCGGCGTTGGGGACCGCCACCCAGCACGCCATGTCCGGAACGGCGGGAAGTGGAGGACGGAGCTACAAATAGCTGCGTGGAATGTAAGAGGAGGGATGGACCAGAAGATGAATGAGCTATTAGATGTGATGGATGAGCGAGATTTGGATGTCATTTGCATGACTGAAACCAAGCGAAAGGGTAATAATGCAACCGATTTGCCGGGCAGCCGCGTCGCTCTCTGGGCCGGCGTTCCAGAGAGCGAACGCGGTTGTCAAGGTGTAGGTGTGTTATTGTCCTCTCGATTGGTTAGTGCAGTGGTAGAGTACGAGGCGATCAACCCTAGACTGCTTTGGGTTCGCTTCAAGCTGGGGATTACAAGAATATTCTTGTTGGTAGCATATGCGCCGGTATCCTCAGCTCCATTGAGCGAACTTGAGGGGTTTTGGGAGAGTGTCAGAGATGTTCTAGGCAGTGTAAGAGGAAACGAAAAATTAATATTATGTGGAGACATGAATGGATGGGTCGGAACCGCGAGAAGTGGTTACGAAGGTGTGTTAGGTCATTATGGTGACAGAAGAGTGAATGAGGCTGGAAAGCTCATTTTGGAACTTTGCAAGGAAAGGAATTTGTTTGTGGCAAACACGATGTTTGACCACAAACAAATTCACATGTATACGTGGGAGCGCATGGGAGAGAAAAGTATGATTGACTTATTCCTAGTGGATTAGCGGATTCGAAAACAAGTGATGGACACACGTGTGTTTAGGGGTGCCGACTTGGGAACGGACCACTATCTAGTAATTGCTAGATTTAGGGGTTTGTTCGTAGGATGGCGTAACCGCACGAGGTGTTCATACTTGGAATCGAATTATCGCATAAGAAGCTGGAAGCTTCAAGATCCACCGATCAGAGAGGAATATATAGAAAGGGTTTCCGAAAAGCTTGACAGTTGTGAAATAGGAAATGAAAGTGTTGAAGTATGCTGGCAGAACCTTAGGAGCTGCATGGTGGAAGCTGCGACAGAGGTATGTGGTACAAGGAAAAGAGGCTTTAGTAAAAAGCGTGACGAATGGTGGGATGATGAAGTGAAAGATGCTGTAGAAAGAAAGAAGAAGGCATGGCAGGATTATAAAGCCTCGAGTAAGAATAAAAGTATGAGAGAGATTAAAAAGAAAGAGTATAAGCTGCAAAAGCACCAAACGAAAGCACTGATAAAGATGAAGCGTGAAAGAACCGAGAGTAAAAGAGATGAAAGGTTGACGAGCAATTTCCGGGATAATACGAAGCTTTTCTGGCGAGAAGTTAGTGATTCACGGAGTTGTTCGTCAACCTTTAAAATGAAAAGGGTGCTTTCGAAGGACGGTGAGATACTTACAAGCAGATCACACGTTTTGCAGCGATGGGCGGAATTCTACAAGGAGATGTATGAATGTGATGACGCTTCTGCCTCAAGTGACAGCGACAAGCTGAGTCTTGATGTAGCAGATGGCGAAATCAGTATAAAAGAAGTTGAGAGTGCAATAAGAAGCTTGAAATGTGGTAAGTCAGCGGGAGCGGATGGAGTTACTGCCGAGATGATCAAATATGGTGGACCTCGCATCTTGGACTTGTTCTGGTTTCTGTGCAATTTATGCTGGAAATCGGGGGAGGTCCCAGATGATTGGCAAGGTGCAGTCATCGTGCCTTTGTATAAAGGCAAAGGTTCACAGATAGACTGTGCAAGCTATAGGGCAATCAGTTTGATTAGCTTAGGTGGTAAAGTATATGCAAAAATTTTAGCGAGAAGAATGCAAGACAGATCCGAAAGGGTACTGTGGGAGGCCCAAGGAAGTTTTAGACCTGGAAGAGGATGCATGGATCAGATCTTTTCCATCCGTATGATCACAGAGAAGTTTTTGGCTGTAAACCAAAAGGTTTTCTGTGCTTTTGTGGACTTGGAGAAGGCGTTTGACAGGGTTGTGAGAAAGAAGTTGTGGGAGATACTACCCCGGTACAATGTGAACGGACCCTTGCTGCAGGCTGTAAAATCTCTTTATAGAGATCACTCAGCCTGTGTGCGAGTAGGAGCCGACATGTCGCCTCGGTTTGGCATCCAATCGGGTGTCAAACAGGGTTGTGCCATGTCGGCTTGGTTGTTCAATTTGTATTTGGATAGCTGTCTCCAAGGACTGAAAGAAAGTGATATGGGTGTAAAAGTGGGTGACTTGAAGGTAAATTGCTTGCTGTACGCAGATGATGCAGTGCTTATTGCATCATCAGAAAGCGAGTTGCAGGCATTGGTCACCATTCTGAAAGACGGGTGTGAAACTAATGGTCTAAACCTGAGTGCAAGTAAGACAAAGGTTCTGGTATTTGAAAAAGACGAGGAAAGGACGGAATGCAAGATTTTCGTGAACGGAAAATTATTGGAACAAGTGAACGAAGTAGTATACTTGGGAAGTATGTTAAGTAGAGATGGTAGATACGAAATGGATGTGGAAAGACGTGTTGCTGTCGGTAACAGA
This sequence comes from Dione vanillae, assembly GCA_037178615.1. Classification (NCBI taxonomy): domain Eukaryota; kingdom Metazoa; phylum Arthropoda; class Insecta; order Lepidoptera; family Nymphalidae; genus Dione; species Dione vanillae. The sequence continues at coordinate 1,763,752 of JAZFAU010000135.1, read as the reverse complement.
ACGAGCGGTGCCTTAGCTGCGTTGTTGAGGCGGCAGAACGTCAGCGTCGCTGCACGTTTGGCCGTACACAATGCAGTTTTGGTTCCGACGCTGTTATATGGCAGTGAAACGTGGGTATTACAGAAGAAGAATGAAAGAAAGATGAATGCTGTGGAGATGCGATCTCTTCGAAGGATATGCGGAGTCAGCTTAGCTGACCGAATCCGCAACGAAGAGGTACACAGGATGGTAGGTACCAGCGAGGATGTCACAGTAAGAATGAAGAAGAACGTGCTCAGATGGTTTGGGCACGTCGAAAGAATCAGTGACGAAAGAATGGTAAAAAAGATATATGATGGAAAAGTGAGTGGTAAGAGAGGTAAGGGGAGACCTCGGTTGACTTTCGAAAACACTGTATCGAAGATACTGGAGGAAGGTCACGTAAAAAGCATGAGGACTCCCCGGAGAGCATGCATGAAGAGGTTAATGACAGTGGAAGAGGCGAAAGAGGTATGCAGGGACCGCAGCGTTTGGCGCTCCGTTCTCTCTGACTACCCCGCTAGGGATAGAGCGTGAAGCTATGTATGTATGTATGTATGTAAGTGTAGAATAAGCTTTGGTAACCGTAATACAGCTTATTACAAAATTATAGCGTAAAGCCTTCTAAGTGATTTGATTATTTCGATAGATTCTGCGGATTGTTGATTAAATTTATTGAACTATATATAATTTAATTTGTATAAAAATTAAAGCAGCTTCTAAAGAGCGCCTTGTGGAAACCGTTCTAGTACTGTGATTTCTATGCCAAGCCAAATCTTACATGCGTATATATATATATATATATATATATATATATATATATATATATATATATATATATATATATATATATATATATATATATATATATATATATATATATATATATATATATATATATATATATATATATATATATATATATATATATATATATATATATATATATATATATATATATGTGTGTGTATGTATGTTGAAATTAGATCAAAATGTAATATAGTACGTATGAGATTTTAGCCTTCGCTTTCTGCTATATTGCATTAGTTAGCAATATAGCAGCCGCTTAACTCAATAATACTGGCATTCTGACCAGTAATAACTTAAGTTAATCTAAATAGCAGATAAAAAATAACTACAGAAATTATAATTTAATAAAAGTCAGAAAACTAATTAAGTTACTTAAAGTTTGTCAATTTGAAAAAGTTTTTTACATGAAATTTGTAATAAATCAAATAATATTTCATTTAATGAAAAGATATTACTGAAAGATCTTTTTTTAGCTTCACATAGCTCACACATAGCAGACAGAAGAAACAGTAGGTTGATAGAATCTAGCGTTAAAACTCTTGCCTGTGAGCTACAGTGAACTGCGTTTAGACCTAGAGGCGTTTTCCGGGAGAGAACGGTTTCCACATATGCATAATATGTGAGGAGTAAAAAAATACAAATTATATTTTAGAATATAATTTGTATTACAATACATATAAAAATCCTAGCAACCATAATACATATAAATTATATAAAAAATATTAATGTTATTACAAACATTTGCTTTTGTTACTTAACATTCCCAACCCAAAGCTTAGTACGTAGTAGCTTTACTCTCTTTCATTTCTTTCACTTACACCCTATTTCCTAAGGTTTTGTTAACAGAATCTAATTTTGAGTTTTCCGATGAGGGCAATTACAGATACTATGTATTCAATGGTGAAGTTTGACATCGCAATTTGTTATCAGGGCAAGAAAACAAAATAATGAATTTTCTCAAATTGTTGAGATAAAACCCACAACTATTACTTTTTTTAGTTTGTGCCACTGAGCCACGATATACTTTCAACTTTCAGTTAGTATAATGTCGAACACACGTGTAAAATAGCACCATACCATCACACAAATGAATTCAATATCTTATGTCATATTCGACGGCATCTTCAATAAAGTGAATATAAAACCGTGAAGAATATCCAAATTGTCCCAAAGCGTATAACATTATCGCAGTAAAATCTAATTTGTGGGTGCTCCAGCCAATAAATATATGAGTGTGGTGCAAATTTCCTATATTTTAGCCTTGCACGAAATTTCATATAAAAAGGGTTACCGAAGTAGAATTTGTATATAAATATTTAGCTGTGTGTTTCAGTAGTTATAATTTTTTTGTAGACATTAATTATATTTTTTTATTCTCAGAAATTGTGTCAGATTTTTTTATTCGAACTAATTAGCTGAAATTAATATAACAAGCCACTTTTTTGAGTATAAAATTAAAATTATGAACTCATTTTTTACATTAAACGAAAGCTTTTAGTATTTGTTTTATAATTTTACATTATAAAATTTATTAGAAGAAGTCATCCATTTTGTTTTATTTACTATGGAATATTTTTAATAAATTTTAAGATATCATCAAAGAAAAGGCTTTATCTCTAGCTCTACTATAATTATAATAAGTACGAAATCATCAAGAACATTTTACTATCAAACTCTTAATGCTGTAGCCCGAAAAAGCAGGACTAAGCAACGGAGTGTCTTAACACTTGTCTTTTTTCTTAATGAAAGTCACATAAATCTACGAAGAACTAAATATGAAATTATAAATCAAACTGACAAATTTATTGTTAGGAATAATGTAGTATTCTTTAATAAACTAGCTTATCACATCCACAAAGTGTTAATTCATATTAAGAATTGAAAAATTATTTACATAAAATATAATTTTGAATACGAGATTTGAACCCTTGGAAACCGTCCAAGCGCTCTAACAACTAAGTCATGCGTTCTTCATCACGCTGCATAACGTACATTACGCATATAAGTTATTGAAAAAATCATCCTACAGAGATACTAACAACGTAATAGGTGTTGTATAAAATATATAAGAACTTCAACGCTAATTAACATGCAATACAAAGTTTTAATATTTGTATAAATTCAGAAGAAGTCTTAAAAATTATTTATTTACTTGTATCGTATAAAAATATATGCCATTCTTATGCTCAAAAACAGACAAAGCTTAAAAATAATTTTGGACACCAATAATTTTCACAGGGTATCTTCAAATACTCTATTATGTTATGTTAAAGTCTTATGATAATTTTCTAGAATATCTGCCTTCTTTATTCCTAAAGAGCTTTTAAGAGGGAGTTAAGCAATAAAACTAAGCTAAGCTAAGTAGTTTCTTCTTTCCCTCAAGAATAAAACTTTATAAAATTCTTTTATAGTTGACGTTTAACTGATCACAAATTCTTGTAATCTAGTCAGTCTCTCATTGTTTGTTGCAAAATAGATCTATAAGTATGAAGCCAAAAACCAAAGAGATCCAATTAAGTTGCGTTTTAACCGTAACTTATACACTTGCCTTTAACGCGAATACGCTTGTAGACAATGGTTAGCTAACGAAATTACAAGATTCGATTAATAGCTTCACGCTTTATCCTGCACGTAGCAGGGTACGCAGAGGGAACTGCAGGAACTATTGGAACCTAGTGTTAAGACACTCTGTTGCTTAGTCTCTGCTTTCTGCGTCCCCGCTTTCCGCCTTTTTCGAGGCATTGCGTGTTGAGTGGCGGAACTCAACACCGCTCTTTGCCTAGTTTGCCAGAGCGAAGAAAATGGCAATAGAAAAATCCATCTTCCCCGACTGGGAAACGAACCCAGAAACCGCCGCGTTAAAGGCAGACGTTACACCTCTGCGCCACGACGGTCCTAGATTAATACTTGGGAAATAATAATAAAAGTTATATATTTGAACTCTGTAAGTATGTGTTACCTTCATAGATTGGAACATCTCTCTTCACTTCCCAGTTTTATTCTACATACAACTCTTTGTAATAAAAGAATTCGGTGAAAGAATTTGCCAGAATATTTGCTGTAAGATATATATCTTGAGATTTTATTTGACAAGATATTCCACACGAACGTTTTACCCAATCGCAATTCACAGTGTATTTGTACTTTGCAAATAATGTAACTTCAATATACTCGTCGCTGAGAAATGATAAGAAAAATCAACGAAAACTTCCTATCCGTGTTTTTGAATTAGCCTTTATTTTTTGAAAGTTGATTTTTTTTAAATATCTGTGTCAAAATGTTTGACACAGATATTTAAAAAAATATTGAATGTGACCAAAAAAATTATATAAAAATTCATTCAAAACTTATATAAGTTTATTATGGAACTCTGACTTGCCCTAGTAAAAGAACTGATATGATATATAAAATATAAATTAATGTTAATATTCGGTAATTTACATTTATAGTATATCAATAAAGACGTATTTAAATATTACAATACTCCCGTTTACGCTAGTTATTAATTCAATACATGCTTCAATACATGCTAATGGCGAATGCATTACAATATTAATACTTCAACAAATTAATATGTCAAATAAATTGAATCATTATAAAATTAATTAAATCCAAGCTGCAAGCTTTACATATTGCTCTACCAAGCAGAGTAGAAACAAAAATCTAGTGACAAAACACTCCCTGCACAAACTCGACCCAATGTAACAGCAAAGCATATCCTTTTATTATAAACAAAAGTAAAAGTTAATAAATAGAAACTTAAATATATATTTGTAAGCTAAATTTGAGCCAATTTTTAGTTTACGACCGAACTCGAAATCGTAATGTGTTGACTCGTAATCACAATTATTATTAATCCCAATTAACCGATACAACAAAGAATGGTGGATTTTCAAATAAGCATAAAGAAATGGAATGGCTTAACTTGTAAATAACAATAAACATACATTTTCCTTACCGCTTTAACAAGAACACAGTTTCAACTGCTCTTTAAAAATGCGAACAAAATACAATATCTCAATTTGATGAATCATTCATATAACGTTCGCTGAAATTCTTATTTTTCTAATAATATCTTACTTTAATTTATTAAATTTGGTTGTTGCTTTATATTACAAATGAATATACGATACAATAAAATTGTAATCGACCATTAAATTTAAGCGCTTACATACTATCCAAGTTCTAAGGAATAAGTACGATAATGACTTTTACTCCATAATTCGAAATAAATTCATAACAAACATCTTAATACTTCGAATACAAAAATTATAGCTTTTATAAAATTTATCTCAGTAGTCACAAGTTATGTTCCATCCTAAGTCAAAAAGCTGCTGAATAGTAAAATGTGTCATTAGTTTTAATATTAGTATTAGTTGATGATTTGAGCATGACAGTTCAGCACATCGCTAATATCACGTTGAATAGAGAACACGATGGATGGATAACTGGAGGAAAAATGTGACAAAGGATGAAGAATATAGCTGAAATTAATATACTGCCCCAATTGAGACTCGAAGACACGATCGCCTGGAATATATTTGTTTAGATGTTTTTCTCCATCATCGTCTTCTACATGCGACATGAAAATCAGAAAGAATCGCTCCGAACTAAAATTACAATACGATAAAATTTAATACATATTGTCAATTCGATTCTCCTCTTCTCGATTTTACCAAATCGATTTTACAAAATATCGACGACTACCTAAACAGTTCACTGACAGTAAAACGTATACATCTTAAAGCCGGGCTGACCTCAATTTTACATAAATCACTTTGCAAACTCCGTACGGCGCCTTTGTCAAAATATTTGATTACCCTGAGATGATTTGAATAACAAATAGTTCACTAATTAATTGTTTACGTGACGTCTCGAGCCGACAGGTGTTCAGCGTTATCTAATTAAATCTAAGTTTTGTTAAATGTAACATGTCAGTGCCATGTCTATTTCTATATTAATAAATAAAATTAGAATGTACTTGGAATATTAAAATAACTCTTTCTATTACATACTTATGCGTATATATTGTGCATAAAGCAAAAATAGCATTTTTATACATATCGGTCTGTCTTTCTGTCAATTTGTTAAATAAAGAACATAAATAAATTATATATAGATAAAAATTAATATTACTATTGTTATTTATTTATAAGATATATATATTAAAAGCCAGCACCAACCACTAATTCTTTAATTATTTATTAAATTTAATTTTTAACTAGACTAACTACAGTCCATAGCGCTGCGAGATTGCGTTTGATTAGAAGCGCAAAAATTGTTCAATTTACTGTTAGGAGAATTTGTGTTAAATATAATATAAAAGTGTATAAATGCAATTTTTATTACAGAAGTGCAAAAGAATTACATAATATTGTTTATTTTAAAATATAGAGAATGTTATTTGTTATTTTTATTATATAATTAATTCAACATAATTTTATACGAAATGAAATCTTGTACCTATATTTATATATTAAATAAATTATCCACGTCTTGATATCTTGGTCTGATTCCCATGTAACATTTACCCAATCTAAAAGATATTTGTACTGACGAATCCGCTCTAGATTATCAGACCAACATCAAGACCCGGATAGAAATGGCCCGAGCTTTATTCACTAACATAAGGAAAGTTCTGTGCTGTCGGATTCACATCAAGCTCCGAGTAAGAATCCTCCTATGCTACATCTGGCTTGTTATATTGTACGGTTGCGAAGCATGGACTCTAAAGGAAGATATGCGAAGACGTCTTGAGGCATTCGAAATGTGGTGTTATCGTCGCATGCTTCGGTTCAACGCAAAAAGTCAGATACGAGATCGTTCTCCAGCGCGTCTTCATGACCCGACAGCTATTACAAATCATTAAGAAGCGGAAAATTGAATACTTCGGTCATGTGATTAGGCACGATAGGTATAATCTGCTGCAACTCATCATGATGGGCAAGGTTTCCTACCTTGCCCATCATGATGAGAAAGAGGCGCGCTGGACGCCTTAAAAAGTCGTGGCTCAAAAACATCAGGGAGTGGACAGGCATCACCTCTGTCGAACAACTGTTCCGATTGGCCATGGACAGGGAGAATTTCAGGGAACTAACGGCCAACTTTCAGTAGTGAAGAGGCACTGTAAGAAGAAGAAGAAATAAATTATATTATTTTATAATAAAAAGAATAAATTCGTCAATTAACTCGGATTTAAGGCATAATAATTACGTATTATGTAAGAAATGTATACGCATACATATGCTTATAAATATGTTTATGTGTGTACAATTGTGTGTATAAATTATTTTTTTCATTTTTTTTAGTATAATTATTATAATTAGAGTTCAAAAACTTTTTTGTTAAATAGAGTGTACCACCAGATACATTATGAGATTATACACACTGGTTTTGTTAATAAACGATGTTCTATTTTTTATTGTTATCTATTGTATATACTTTGCAAACACCAAGCTAGAAAAGCGTGTTCAAAACACGTTACTTTATAAAAAAATAAAACAAATACATTAAATTAATATCATAATATTTTGATTATAACATACTCACTATGAGTACTTTTAAATAAATAACATAAAATAAAAATACAGTAAATACAGACGTAGAGGAAAGGGCGGCTCCATTGGTTGTCGAAAATTGAGGGTTCATCGATTCTGGGAAAAGGCCAAGTTAAAAGCACGAGGACTCCCCGGAGCGCATATTGGTACTCCATTCTCGTTAGCACCCCGCTAAGGATAAAGCGAAAAACAAAAAATACTACTCTACTTATCGTTAGCACTGAGTATATTTATCACCGCTTTAGAAGTATATAATACGAAGATGAAGAACTATAATTTAGAATGAAATAATGAACTTAAAAATATATAATTTAAAACGCGACAAAATAAAAGCGGCAAAGTGTTTGTTTCGAAATAAATTAATTAAAAAAATGTAAAATAATTTGTTATATAAGTGGTATTTCATATTTATAAATAAAGTATATTAAATAAACGGAAAATTTAAATAATAATTCCTTAAAAAAAATAGCAAGTACATAGCAAGTGACAAAGTGATGTACATTTTCAACATGGCAGAAGATCTGCAATAAATTAAGGCAACACTTAAATGCTATCAAATTAACAGGAGTGTAAATAGAGTTAGTCTTTACTAACAATTTAAATTAAACAATACCTGTTTCTTTTAATTTGTCTTTTCACTTTACTAACTCTTCGAAATGAAATGTTTTGAAATATTTGAACATCATTCTAGATGCTTAATTACATAATTTCATTATATTTTATAAATGTATATGGGAAACACTTTTATGAACACTTGACAACACACGGCGCTGGTATAATATAAGACAAATAACTAAGAATATTACGTCAAACCGTTACATTTAATAAGAAGTCTCAGATTACTATTTCAGATTTGAGAAAACCGAAATATTTTCACCCTGAGGTAAGCCGAAAATGGACATACTTGTACTAAACGAAGGATTTAAAAACGTGCATCTGTAATGGCAATTCACAATCCATGATAACGTTACTAGAGCCACGGACAGTGCAGTCCACGCGGTATACTATTTGAGTGTTAAGGTTATTACTATGAAAAAAAAACGACTAGTGTTACTCAAATAAAAAAATATATACACTGTTAAATTATATCATATAAATTATGTCATTTAATTGTAAGTTATTATATCATATAAACATGAGTCAACAAATTGGAAATTAGAATAAATTTATTTTGAAGCCTCAACGCCAGCCTCAATAATCTTACCACACTTAATCTTTTAATTAATTTTGAATGCTAATTAATTCTACAATTACCTAAAATCTGTATTTCTTCTCCCGGCAATATATTTATGATTGTAATATAAAACTGGAAGGTTTGTTTATATATGTCCGCATACAAACCAACCCTCTAATTTTATTGATTGGTTATATTTAAAAAAATATATTAAAATCTTTACAATAGTATCTTGGACAAGGCCTTTTATAAAATGTCTCGTGAAGTATAAAATAGAAATTTTAAATGGAATAAAACTATTTTTATATTTATCTATATTTTTCAATTTCTCGAAAAAGCGTGTGGTACCTATATATTGTGTGTTTTAAATTTGAATTGTTTTAACTTTCAAAATAATTTTGGGTACCAAGGTTTTTTCTTTTAAAATGTTATACTCAGTTATGACGTATAGAATTTTATTATAATGATTTTCAAAATTATATTCAAAACTCACTAATTATCATGGAAATTTGAATATTTTATTCGTAAGTAGTTTTTTAGAAGAAAGTTAAGAATTCAATATTTTGAAATATTTTACAGCTGACGTTTATCTAATCACTAATACTTGTAGTTTTAACATTCATTCATATACTGTTGTGGGATTTTTCACTTATATTTTTTCAAATATTATTTAAATTACATGTGTAGTAGTGACCCGTATTTAAATAACATGGAGCCAATGACCAAAGAGATCCAATTTCCAAATTGCGTTTCAACCATAACAAATACACTGGCCTTTAATGCGGATATACTTGTAGTCAACGCTTGGATGACGAAATTACAAGATCCGACAAATATTCGAAAAATGGCCAGTATATTACTATCGTCCGTATGCAGTAGAGCATGAATAGGATTTTTTTTCAATGAAAAATATATAATTTCTTTACTACAGTGTATTTTATAATATATGGTAAAGTAATTATAATAATATATATAAATATTAATATAGAATTATTTAACAAGATAATGTGATATTAATTCGACAAAACGAATGTTAAAAGTTATTTCAGAATTATGAATATTCAAAGATTCTACCATAAGTATATTTACTTCTCTTGACTTTCTTGACTAAAAGCGTTCCCTTGACTTTCTTATTATATTCTGCATACTATCCTTTGTAATATGAAGATTTCGTGAAAGGATTCGCCGGCTTATTTGCTGTAAGATACATATCTTGAGATTTTATTTGACAAGATATTCCACACGAACGTTTTACCCAATCGCAATTCACAGTGTATTTGTACTTTGCAAATAATGTTACTACAAGAAACTCGCCTGAGGAGTGAAAAGAAATATCAATGAAAATTTCCTATCCTATGAAAAAACACGTTTTTTGAAATGGCTGTTTCAAATATTTGTTTCAAATAAATTCATTTAGTTACTATACGTATATGACCAAAATAATAGTATAAAAATGATCAAGCAAAAATATTCTTAATCTTTTGAAATTTAAATACAAGTCTTATATTAAATGCTGGAATGCATCAGAGAGATAATAATCGACATGAAAGTACAAATAGACAGCCAAGAAATCAGCCACGCATTTAGGATCGGACGCTGGAATAAAGATAAAAACAGACCTATCGTAGTTACCTTTAACAGCACTTGGAAAAAACAGCTAATCATGCGTAATAAAAAAAGATGTCCACCGAATATATACATTAAAGAAGACTACAGTAAAGAGGTGCTGGAAAAACGGAGACAACTACAGCCACAACTTCATGAGGAAAGAAATAAAGGGAATATAGCCTTCTTAAAGTATGATAAATTAATAGTTAAAACACCTTCTGAAAAAGCCAGAGACAAGAGATAAAGAGAGGAATCACAGTCACCAGGGTCAACAACACAAAAGAAAGCTAACTCGCAACACGAACCGACACTTCTCCCGAAGACCACCGCAAAAGAAACCGTCAGACCGAATATACTTAACTATATAGAAAGAGTTACACTAGCTTCAACGACAAACCCACCAAAAAACTAAGAAATCTGAACAAAATAACCAAATCAAACTCTACAGCTATATCCAAACCGACAAACGACAAAACAGATCTTCCAAGCCGGCTGGTCACCGTGGAAGAATATGACCAAAACCCTCCAGTAAAACCAAAACACAACAATGAAGTTACCCAACAGAAAAAAGAAAGTAAAAGCTTCATAAAAATTGGTGCCTATAATGTTCGGTCTCTAGCATCTACAGAAAGGTTCCTGGAACTCATAAACGCGTTAGAAAGTATTAACTGCGACATTCTTGGCCTTTCAGAAATAAGAAGAACAGGATGCCATATAGACGAATATTCAAGCCACATTTTCTGCTACATAGGCGAAACAAGGAGCCTTCATGGAGTAGGCTTTCTTATAAAAAAAGCCTGGAAACATAATATTACAGGCTTTATTAGGCTCTCTGAGAGAGTAGCGATGCTTCAAATGAAGTTAGGAAACTCAAATATTTCATTAATCCAAGCATATGCGCCTACAGAAAGATCCAGTGAATCTGATATTCAAAAATTCTACCAAGACCTAAAAAGAGCACATGCAAAGGCACATGAAAAAGTAATTGTATTAGGCGATTTCAATGCGAAAATAGGACAAACCAGAGAAGAAGAAAATCTTATAACAGGGAAGTACGGTCTAGGCCAAAGAAACGATAGAGGAGAGCGGTTAATGAATTACGCATTTGAATATAAGTTGTCCATAATCAATACATACTTTAAAAAAAGGCGTAGCCGAAGATGGACATGGAAATCTCCAGACGGAAACATCTGTAACGAAATTGATTACATCATGACGAATACCCCAAAACAAGTCCAGAATTATGAAGTTCTCAACAAAGTAAAATTCCGCACAGATCATAGGTTGATAGGAATAACATTCAAACTAAACCAACAGAAGAAAAGCAGAAAAAACTTCAAAGCACTACCAAAATTCCCCAACACCGAGACCGAGATAGAGCAATACAAAACCAACTTGAAGCGGTATATTGAAAGAAATCTACAAGGAATTACAAGCGTACAATCTTACTACGATGAACTAGAAAAAGCGATATTATATGGCCTAACAAGTGTAATCAACTCTAAGAAAGGAAAACATAAGGTATTTAGTGAAGCAACAATAGCACTAATAAATAAGCGACATGAGCTAGCAACGAAAAAGGACAAGGATATTGACACCATGAAAGAGCTGACCAAATCATATAAAGAAACCAGTAAAGCAATTAAAAGAGATTACAGAGAGCACAGACGAAAAATAATTACAGAAAACCTAAACAAGTTTAGAAGCACAAAAAGAGCATTCAAGGAGTTGAATCTGCGGAAACTATGGATCCAAAAGCTGGCCAGTAAACCTAAAGAAACCAACACCAGACAAGACATCCTACATCTGGCAACCACTTTCTATCAGGAACTATACAAAAACAAGGGAAATAACAACGAAAAAGCTGAGGAATTGAAACAGGCTGACAAGACACAAACAATCATACCTATACACGAAAAAGAGATATACCTACAATTAAATCAATTGAAACCAGACAAAAGTCCCGGGTCCGACGGAATAAGCAACGAAGCTTTGAAAATAGGCGCCCCAATTTTATTGGGAGCTCTCACAGAATTATTTAATTTGGTGCTAGAAACTGAAACGGTTCCATCCCAATGGTGTACCTCTGACATTATACTGTTACATAAAAAAGGCAGTACATTAGACATCAACAATTATAGACCCATCAGCTTGCTGGCTAGTATATATAAACTTTTCTCATCAACACTTCTTAAACGCATATCGCAAGACATTGATAAGGCGCAACCTATAGAACAAGCAGGTTTTCGCTCTGGATTCAGTACATTGGACCATATACAAGCTATAGAACAAGTCATCGAAAAGTTTGAAGAGTATAATAGGCCTCTTTATTTGGGGTTTATCGATTATAGCAAGGCTTTTGACAGCATTAGCCATAGCTCCATATGGGAATCACTAAACAACTTAAACATTAATCCAAAATATATAAACATTCTAAAATACATATATAACAACAGCACAAGTAATGACAAGCTAGAGTCGAGAGGCGAAACTATCAAAATTGAAAGGGGAGTCCGACAAGGTGACCCTCTATCACCAAAGTTATTTATTATTGTCTTGGAAAACATATTTAGAAAGTTAGACTCGATATCAAAAGGCATAAAAATAAACAATCGCTATTTAAATCATTTAAGATTTGCGGATGACATAGTTATACTATCAGAAACATCAAAAGACCTTCAGGAAATGCTGTGTTCACTAGACAATGCAAGCTCAAAAGTAGGACTAGAAATGAACGCAACAAAAACCAAAGTAATGACAAACAGCTACGAAAATCTAATTACAATAAAAGCAAACACAATAGAATACGTCGACAGCTACATTTACTTGGGTAAACAGATATCATTCTCAAAAACGAACAACACAGACGAAGTGGAAAGAAGAATAAGTCTAACTTGGAAAAAATACTGGTCACTCAGGGAAATTTTAAATGGAGACTACTCAATAAACTTGAAGAAAACTGTTTTAGATGTTTGTGTCCTGCCCTGTTTACTGTACGGCTGCCAGACTTGGGTATTTAATACAAAAATTAAACAAAAGATTGTAACGATACAAAGAGCTATGGAAAGGAGTGTGTTAAATATACGGAAAATATATAAAATTAGAAGTGAAACCATTAGGCAAAAAAACAAAAGTAACTGACGCTCTAACGCAAGCCCTTAGACTAAAATGGAAATGGGCTGGACATGTATCTCGTTACAAAGATAATAGATGGTCAGCTGCAACCACAGAATGGAAAGGGCCTGCAGGAAAAAGAAGAGCAGGGAGACCAAAGAAAAGGTGGGCAGACGAGTTAGAACATACTGCAGGAAAGAAGTGGCAGCAGGTGGCAAGGGATAGGGATAAATGGAAAGCACTGGAGGAGGCCTTCACCCGGAGAGGGGCCCACATCCCAAAAGACTAATAATATTAACGTAAAAGGTAAGCGAAATAACTAACAATACTAACAAAAAAAAATGGAAATAAATAAATAAGCAAATATATATAAAATAAAATGTAAAATTGTATTTATGCAAGGGAGTTGGGAAATAAAGGCTTTTTATTTATTTTATTTATTAAATGCTTAGCTTCTTGCGCCCATTCCTCTCAGGTCTCATGCATTATTTTACTGAACTGGTTGTAACTGTTTATTTTGGATAAAAATATTTGTCTTTGAACTTTAAATCGTTATCTGGAACAAATCGTTTGTTTTAATACTTAGATATAATTAATTCCAATCATATAAATTTCTTAATATAGCTACGTTCTCCCAATTTAAATACTCGATGAACTAAACTCCACGCTGTAACAAATGCAACTTTTGCGGAGAAATGAAAATAAGCTACATACAATTATTCCACCCAATAAGAGTCACAGCCGCAACCGTCTACTACCACGTAATGCCAAAATAAAATTATTATATATAAGCGGCAAAAAATAAAAATGTGATTCTCATTTTGTCTATATATAATTGAAAATATATGTTAGAAACGTGTAGGCTATTCAAAAAATTAAGCATACATGATACATAAAATACTAATTATTGTTAATATACTGCAGTTAATATTTATAATAAATTAATAAAGACTTATTTAAATACTGTAATTCTCCTTTTATCGCCATTTATTAATTCTATACATGCTTATGGTGAATACATTGTTAATGTTGCAACAAATTAGTATTTAAATTAAATTAAATCATTATAAAATTAAAGCTTTGCTGTTTTTTACCAAATAGAGTTTTTGCTTTACCAAATAGAGTTAGAAGCACCTTTTCGGCTTTTATAAAATTTACTCAATATTCACAAATTATGCTTCATCTTAAAGTACACTATGGAAAAATATCATTTACTTAAATTCGTTTGATAAAATTACAGTCAAAATGATGTGACGTTATTGCGAATGAGTGTGATACTATTGCGAGCTTTTTGCTAAATACTCTTAAGAAACTGTAATGTTTTTTAATGTTAAGTAGAATTTTTATTTCTTTTACAAAAATAGAAAGTAAAATATATACGTTTATACGAGTATATACAGGCTTATGCTATTATTTTATATTACTTTAAAGTACTCTTTACACAATACTTTTAATTGTGCACAATAGTTTCTGAACAGTAATTCGTGCTGACTATACAAATCCTCGTTATACTTTTAAATTCAATCCATGACCACCATAACAAATGTAAATAATATTATATTTACAACTGTCAATTGAGATGCCATGTTACTTTGCTGTTACTAGTTTAGAAGTTTCCAATCAGGCTAACTACAGATGCTATTGAATAGTGGAATATTGCAATTTGCTATCAGGGCAAGAAAACAAAATAATGAATTTCCTCAAATTGTTGAGATAAAACCCACAACTATTACTTTTTTTTAGTTTGTGCCACTGAGCCACGATAGACTTTCAACTTTCAGTTAGTATAATGTCGAACACACGTGTAAAATAGCACCATACCATCACACAAATGAATTCAATATCTTACTTATGTCATATTCGACGGCATGTTCAATAAAGTGAATATAAAACCGTGAAGAATATCCAAATTGTCCCAAAGCGTATAACATTATCGCAGTAAAATCTAATTTGTGGGTGCTCCAGCCAATAAATATATGAGTGTGGTGCAAATTTCCAATATTTAACCTTTCATGAAAATTCATATAAGAGGGAGCACTGTAGTAGAATCTGTATATAAATATTAAGTTGTATATTTCATAGTTATAATTTATAAATAGACATTAATTACAGTTTGTTATTTAAACGCATTAATTTTGTAACATTTTTTTTTCGAACTAATTAGTTGAAACCAATACAAGAAGTCACATTTTTAAGTATATAATGAAATTATGAGCTGTTTAAAACGAAAGCTTTTAGTATTTCTTTTACAGTTAGTTATGTCATAAAATTTATTAGAAGAAGTCATCCATTTTGTTTCATTTATTATGGAATATTTTTAATGAATTTTAAGATATCATAAAATAGTAGTATCATAAAATAGCTCTACTATTTATTATATAATATTTCTAGCTCTACTATAATTATAGTAAGTTTGAAGTAGTAATATTTTACCATCAAACTCTTAATGTTGTAACTCGAGAAGCAGTTTAATATATAAAATATTTATCTGATATTATCTTTGTATATAAATTATTATTGACGTGACAACGTCTTAAATTAGGTTGCGGCTCGGAGTCACTTATGAAAAAGTAACGTAACGATGTGTCAACTGTCACCGAACTATGATCGGTCCGCCGCGCGTATCACTTGACACATGTACAATGTTTTAGTAAACAACATATATTTTCTATAGTTAAAATTTGTGCAATTTATATTATAATTATTAATCATATCAATAAATATTCTACCGAGAAAAAGACGTTGTCACGTAAAATTTTCGCCCGTAAAACCCACTTTACAGGCAACCATTTTTTTTATATTGATATTAAATTATTAAAACTTTTGCAGGCTAACGACTGATGCCGCTTTCTGCTTGATTCTAGAGAACTTTTTATTCAAAAAGATCACTTCAATTTCATTAAAATCCTGTAAATAAATAAATAAATAAAGTGCTCAACAAAATATCTACTCAATCTTTATACAAATCTCTCGGAGCCACATAAAAAATTAAAGTAATGGAAATGTTAGTACTAAACAAATGAAGCACCATATTTCACCCCTTCGTATAAAGCACATGGAAACAAAAGCTTCTATTAAAATATTTATCTCATAAGATATACAGAAGATAAGCTTTAGTACAATCCATCTCGGTAATACTTAAACCAGATATAAATATGCAAATAAATCTCGTGGCTTATGTCTTTTACATGGTGTCTGTCATTTTTCTTAATGAATATCGCATAAGTCATGTTAGGGAGAACTAAATGTAAAATTACTATTCAAACTGACACATTTGTTAGAAATAATGAAGTATTTTTTAATAACCAGCTTCTTGTCACATGTTTGCAATATTTTTATCACTTTTAAGTGTTATTTCACACTAAGGACTTACTTTCTCTAGAAAGTACTTGCAGTAAATGTAAAAAATTTTGAACATAGCGGGATTTGAACCCGAGCCTCTTGTTGAACCGCTTTAACCCCTAAGTCATGTGTTATCACACTCTTTGAGCACATTAGGGATAAGTGATTGTAAAAACCTCTCTACATAAACTCTAACAACGTAATTGATGTTGCACAAAACATGTACTAATTTTAACGCAAACAATCATTGAATTTACAATATAAACTATTATACGAAGTTTTACTATTTGTATTAACTTTTAAGAAAAAACCTTAGAAATTAAATACTTATTTGTATTGCAAAAATATGTGTCCATTTTAAATATTTAAAAACAGCTTTATCTTTTAAAAAATATTTTGGACTCATACGAGTATATGTCGGCGCTAGGCCAGGGTTTCGTTGTTCAGAGTCCATTTTTCATAATAAAATAACAGAGTGGTAGCAATTGGTTTATACTCGTACAATATTTAATACAGAAGAGATTGACATTACATAATTCAGTCCTTTTATATATTTTACAGCTGACATTTTCTGTTCAATATTCAAAATTAATATCATAAAGAACTTAACATTACAAATAGGTTTTACTGATTTGAATAATTAAACATTAATTTCAATATTAAATACTTTCTATCAATAAAATCATAAAATATATATTAATATGCGCCCATATATACTATTTTCATATGCTCAATTGTGTATGTATTTCACGATTTTATGATAATTTTCTTGATTATCTTCAAAATTTTACTTTTTAAAATTTCTTCTTTCTTCTTCTAAGGAAATCAAGCGATAAAACTAAGCTAAGCTAAGCTAAGGAGTTTCTTCTCTCCCTCAAGAATAAAACTTTTTAAAATGCTTTTATAGCTGACGCTTATTGTTTAATCAGTATAGTAAATATGCATTAATAGTAAGTCAGTCTGTCACGGTTTGTTTCAAAATAGATCTGTAAGTATGGAGCCAAAGACCAAAGAGATCCAATTAAAATGCGTTTTAACTGTAATCAATACACTTGCCTTTAATGCGGATACGCTTGTAGTTAATGCTTGGATGACGAAATTATAAGACCCGATTAATACTTGGAAAATAATTATGTAAGCTAATAATCTACTGGACAGACAGTACTTTATTTTCGTACTGCTATATTAAGTAGATGTAGATATTACTTTTTAGACAAGATAGCGATTCATAAAACGGTAATTCGATAAGAAAATCATGTTGAAACTATGTTAATATGTGTTATCTTAACAGCTTGGAGCATAGTTAAATGAAAGAATCTCTTTACACTTTGGATTTTATTCCACAAACTGCTTTACATATTGCTCTACCAAGCATAGTAGATAGGGCATCTAGTGTCAAAACACTCCCTGCACAAACTCGAGCCAATGTGACTTAAAGTTTATCATTTTATTATAAACAAAAGTAAAAATGAATAAAAAGAAACCTAACCTAACCTAATATAAAGTATATTAAGCTTTTATTCTACTTGCAAACTAAATTTCAGCCAATTTTCAGTTTATGATTGAACTCAAACTAATGTGTTGGTTCGTAATCAGAATTGTTATTAATCCCAAATAACTGATACAACAAAGAATGGAAGGCGGATTTCCAAACAAGCATATCAAATGAAAGGCTTAACTTGTAAATAACCATAAAAATACATTGTCCTTACCGCTTTAAACGGGAACACAGTTTTAACTGCTCTCTGAATGTGCTAACAAAATACAATATCTTGATCGTACTTATTTTTTATATAATTTTGCATAATATTTTTACATACGTAATATCACATTTTATATTTAATTTGGTAGGTTTTAAAGACACTTTTTTTTAAATCAATAAATAAATAAATAAAGTAATCGTTCAAAATTGTCAAATCGGTAAAGTCGCAACATTAAAGGAGTAGAGTGATAGCTAATGTTGGCAAAGTAATATAAGTGCAATTTACAAATCTTTAGCCTCTCCATATCCATATCTTATTTGGTTAATCATTCAAAAACGGCGCACTGAAATTTTAATAATTCTAATAAAATCTTAGTTTATATTTTTATGATTTTTAAATTGTTAATCCACAAAGAAAACATATAAAAAGTAAAATATGTTAGCATCTCTGTAGGGAGATTTTTACAAATTTCTGCTACCCAAAGACCATTACAAAGAACAATCGTTTGGCGAGAGATCCATTTTTATGTTTTCTTTAAGTATTTTTTTCTACCCTCAGTGTGGATTAACACTTTAAAAATCATAAAAATATTTAATAAAAATAGCATTCTCTCTTGTCAAACGATAGTTCTTTGTAATAGTCTTTGGGTAGCGGAAATTTGTAAAAATCTCCCTACAGAGATGCTAACAACGAAATAAGTTGTATAAAGCATATAAGAATTTCGACGCGGCGTGATGTAGAACGCATGGCTCAGTGGTGAGAGCGCTTGCATGGTTCGCAAGAGGGCGCGGGCTCGAGTCCCGCTGCGTTCAAATTTTTATATGTTTTCTTTAAGTAAATCTTAGTTTAATTTAATTTGCTTTTAGAATAGTATTATTTAAAATTAATGTACAATACTATAAAATTGTAATTAATAGTTAAGTATCAACAGTAGGTGTTACGTTATGTTACGTTCATACGTTTCAAATTCTCATCAACGCATGTGTACTTGATAATGACTTCTACTCCATAATTAAAAATAAACTCATAACAATATTTATCAATAAAAATCTCAATTCTTCGAACACAATTTATGCTCCATCCTAAATAAAAAACTACTAAATAGTAAAATGTGTCGTTGGTTTTATTGTTTGTATTAGTTGACATATTATAAATACATACTTAAATTTTTTAATCATTTTTCAGCGATTCGAGTGTTCAGCACATCGCTAATATCACATTGAATGAAGAAAACGATGATTGGATAAGTGGAGGAAAAATGTGACAAAATTGAGGAAAATTTAAATGAATAAACTTTCCAAATTGAGAGTCGAATCGAAAACGCGTCTTCCACATGCAGCATGAAAATCAGAAAGAACCATTTCTTTTACCAGCTTAATGATTCCATTCTCCTCTCCTCGATTCTATGAAATCGCTAAATATTTGCTAAATATCGATGACTATCTAAACAGTTCACTGACATTGAAACGTTTACATCTTAATGCCGGGCTGACCTCAATTTTACATAAATCACTTTGCAAACTCCGTACGGCGCCTTTGTCAAAATATTTGATTACCCTGAGATGA
This sequence comes from Dione vanillae, assembly GCA_037178615.1. Taxonomy (NCBI): domain Eukaryota; kingdom Metazoa; phylum Arthropoda; class Insecta; order Lepidoptera; family Nymphalidae; genus Dione; species Dione vanillae. Next base: position 1,743,860 of record JAZFAU010000135.1, on the reverse strand, counting down.
TTTGAATAACAAATAGTTCACTAATTCATTGTTTACGTGACGTCTCGAGCCGACAGGTGTTCAGCGTTATCTAATTAAATCTAAGTTTTGTTTAATGTAACATGTCAGTGCCATGTCTATTTCCATATTAATAAATAAAACTAAAATGTACTTGGAATATTAAAATAACTCTTTCCATTATATACTTATGCGTATATACTGTGCATAAAGCAAAAATAGCAATTTTCATTTTTATCGGTTTGTCTTTCTGTCAATGGTTAAATAAAGAAAAAAATAAGCTATATACAGGCACAATTATAACCAAATTAATATTAATTTGTTATTTATGTATAAGATATATATTAAAAGCCAGCACTAACGACTAATTCCACGGATTAATAATTTTAACTAGACTAATTAGAATCCGTAGTGCTGTGACAATGCGTTTGATTAGAAGCGCAAAAATTTTACAATCTCCTTTTAGGAAAATTTGTGTTACAAATAATTTAAAACTGTAGAAATGTTATTTTTATTACAAAAATATTAAAGAATTTATTTTAATGCTGGTGGGGTGTAGGGTACTCTTGGAAAGTGGTCAATACTCGCGGCGCCATGACGAAGTACTAGAAATTATACGTAAAGCCGTTAGTCTTTTATTAGCAAGAGCACAGAGAAACATTACAACCAGCAAACGTTTAATAGAGTTTGTGTTCTATTAAAAAACACACGCAAAAGTCTTTCTCAATATTAGATCTAGCTCCTAATTGGACTCTTTTGATGGACAGGTGTGAGAAACAGTGTACAATCCCTGATGACATTGGTGTTTCGTCATCCAGACCGGATATTTTTCTTTTTACTCGAAACTTAAAATGTATAGTACTGGTCATAACTTCAAACTTAATAAATATTTCGAGCTTACTAACGAACTGACCAGGAATAGGTTTAGAGTAAATTCATATGCGGTGGAGTAGGAGCGAGAGGTATAACAGCGAAATCTCTCTATAGCTTGCTAAATAATCTTGGCCTGTCTAGAACTATTACTAATACATTTCTAGAACGTACTTCTAAGGCGACATTAGCAGAATCATTTCGAATTTGGTTAGGAGGAGCTTGAACAGTGAAGGTGAGCGTTAATGCATTTTAAAGGGGTCCCTTTATGCCTACACTTGAGTCGCAAGTCCCAAGCGCTGATCGGAGCCTTTTCCTACAACACGATGGGCCCGTCATCCGCACGGTGAATCCATGGAATGCTAAGCAGTTTCCTCTCTACTAACAGTTATTTCTTTTTTTATTTTAAATAAGTATTAATATAATTAATTCAACAACTCAATTTCATATGAACTGAAATCGTGTACCTTTATTTCTAGATTTTTTATTGCCTCTTCTCAAAATTGTGAGGGCACAATTTGCTATATTAAATAAATTATATTATTTTAAAATAAAAAGAATAAATTTGTCAAGTAACTCACTCAGTTTTAAGATATAAAAATTTATGCATTACGTAACAAAATGCACTTTTAAATAAATAACGTAAAATAAAAATACAGTACATAGTTGAGTGGCAAGAGACGTAAAGGATAGGGCGGCTCCATTGATTGTCGGAAATTGAGGCTTCATCGATTCTGGGAAAACGCCAAGTTAAAAGCACGAGGACTCCCCGGAGCGCATATTGGTACTCCATTCTCGTTAGCACCCCGCTAAGGATAAAGCGAAAAACAAAAATACTACTCTACTCACCGTTAGCACTGAGTATATTTATCACCGCTTTAGAAGTATATAATATGAAGATGAAGAACTATAATTTATATTGAAATATTGAACATGAATATATAATTTAGGACGACATTATAAGTAATAAAACAAGGGAAATAGTAGGAAAAACGGAAACAGCACACAATGATAAGCATCGACTGTTAGTATTAATCTACAAAGAGGCAGATTCAAACGTGACAAAACAAACGCGGCAAAGTATTTGTTTCGAAATAAATGAATTAAAAAAATGAAAAATAATGACTGTTCTGTAAGTGGTATTTCATATTTATAAATTATAAATTAAGCACATTAAATAAACGGAAAATTTAAATAATAGTTCCTTAACTAATATACACAGTACATAGCACGTGACAAAGTGACGTACATTTTCAACATGGCAGAAGATCTGCACTAAATTAAGGCAACAATTAAATGCTATCAGTTTAACAAGAGTCTAAATTGAGTTATTAATTAATAACTAATTTAAGTTAATCTTTTACTACATCTTCTATCATTATTAGCCAAATCATATTGTTTTGAAATATTATAACATCATTCTAGATGTATTATTTTCAAACTTTATTTTATTTATTATATATAAACGATTATGTGAAATATTTAAGATGAACACTACGAAACACGGTGCAGATCTAAAACAAACACAAACGATTAAGGTAAGTTAATCTCACCACTAGATTCAATACAAAGCCTCAGATTGTTATTTTAGATTTTAAAAAATTGAATTGCTTTCGCACTGAGGTAGACCGAAAATCGACATATTAAAAGGAGGATTTAAAAACATGCATATGTAACGCCAACACACAATCCATGATAACGTTACTGGAGCAACGGACAGTGCAGTCCAGTTTAGGTTATTGAGAACAAAAGATGACTCGTCTTACACAAAGTAAAAAATATATTCACTGTTAAATTATATAATATAAATTGCTATGAGTCAACAAATTGGAAATTAGAATAAATTTATTTTAAAGCCTCAATGCCAGCCGCAATAATCTTACCACACTTAATCTTTTAATTAATTTTGAATGCTAATTAATTCTACATTTACGTAAAATCTCTAATTCTTCTCGTGATAATATAAATATATTATAATATAAATATGGCTTTATTTGCTACAAAGTGGTATACATAGAAATTACTGGTTTGATTTTAAAAAATGTTTCCTGTTACAATTTTTCGCTTATTATTAGAAGTTCTTTACCTACATTGTCAGTGTTAGTGTACATTTTAAAGCAATTAAATAAATTATCGAAATATTCCCAATAATATTTTTGGTATCGTCTATTATAAGTTGTAAAATATAAATTTTAAAACAAATAAGAGCTATTTTTATATTCACTATAATTTTTCAAAGTATAAAATTTATAGTGCATTAATCATTATAAAAAATAACGCCAGTAGTGCGTGGAAAGAATATATCGATGCAAGCGATGGGGCAATAGAACATTTATCAAAATAATTCACCAACTCGTAAATAACGTTAGATATATATAAGCTAATATTAGAAATCCTTTTTATACCAGTTAAATTGAATCGATCTAATAGGGACAATGATAATGTAAAAGTAAAAAAGTATCTGCTACAATGTGGTAATTATTTAGACATTTGTATGTATATCAAAGGGATTCATTCTCATTCTTTACCAATAACTCTCCCATTTATAAGATTCTTTTCTCAGCGACAATTTCAAAATAATTCTTTGAATATTTATTAATGTGAAGTACGTGCTACGAACGCTACGATCTTATATGATACGTGCTACAAGATGCTACGACGTCACCTTCTACGTACATATTATGTAAAAATACTATTGTAAATATATTAAGCTAGTGACGTTATTTTAATGTCGTAGGTATTATGCTATGTCCGTTTATTACACACTGGGACAATAGAAAAATTAATATTTACAAAGATTAAATTAATTCTGGTAAATTAAGGTTTTTATTAAAATTCATTGTTTTGTTTTTACTAATGGAGTACAGCATAAAGTTATTTTTTGGGCTCGAACTAAACGTGGTAAAGGAAAATAATCTTAGATTAGAACAAAACACAGTTAAGATATGTATACTGGGAAATACCCCTTTCTCCACCTTTTTAAAATTTGTGCGTAGTTACAAGCAAAATCATAGACATAAGAAGATTATACATCCATCATATTCCCGAACACTTATTGATAACGTAACGTAATATACGTTTATTAACCAAAAAATACAATATAAATTTCCAGAAGATAGTCCACTAAGCTTCACTTCAGAGCAGGCAAAGAGAACTTTATTGAAGCACTCTGTTCTCAATCCTCCGCCCAATTTTATATAAATTGCCTATTAAGTGGGAGAATTCAATGCTATGCTTTGTCTAGTTGCCCGAGCAACAAAATTAGAAGAATACATTCCCCCAGGAGGAAATGAACTCACGTCCGGTATGCTTACAGACTATGCCCCCGTACCCTGACGGCGTCTGAAATTAAGAGCACCCATAAAAAATATACATTTTGACTTTGTGGCCGTCTTAATTAGTTTATTAAGTTTTCAAACTCTAATAAATAGTATTTTAATGTTTTTACTACCAGCTCTGGTAGTTTGAATTTTGTTAATTATGAGCCTCATTTATTAAGTGCTTAACGAAATAATTATAGTAATAAAAACATTATAAAAAGAACACTGGTTGCCTGTAAAGTCGGTTTTACGGGCGAAGATTTTACGTGACAACGTCTTTTTCTCGGTAGAATATTTATTGATATGAATATTATTAAATTGCACAATAGGAACAAGGATTGAATGAAAATAAGAATTACACAAATTTTAACTATAGAAAATATATTTTGTTTACTAAAACATTGTATATGTAAACTTAAACTAATCTAATTCCTAAACTTAACTAATTCCTATTTGAGTGATTTTGTTGAGGATAGGACGATGATAGGAGAAATATGAAATGAAAGGAAGTGTTTCTGCTGTAATGTGTCTTGCGTAAGTCAAGTCGATGATTGTTCCTATTAACGTAGTTGACTTAGAAACGCTTGAGACGCAATCAAGATTATACGCATATTTCATGAAATTAATAAACGAGTTGTCAGATTTTACGTTTTTGTTAAAATCACCACACAGAAGAATCTACTTACTAGAATGAACTTGCACGAACGAGTATAAACTTGAAGCTAGTATTAGCGGTGAAGCAAGTAACGTCAGTCATGCACATGTCACCCTTGTAAATGACGAATCTAAGTACTCCACATTTTCCGATCCGAACCGAATCCGACCGATCATAGTTCGGTGACTCATCGTAACGTTACCGGGCGTTACACTTTTTCATGAGTGACTCCGAGCCGCAACCTAATTTAAGACGTTGACACGTCAAAATATGTATATATTAACTTTATAGTTTTATAGATTAATTAGGCGATAAAACAACTGCATTTAATAATGTTTGTATTTATGTATATATATTTTTATATACATATATATTTGTATATATTGATTTTTTTCTGTAAGTATATTTACTCAAATTTGGTTTGTAATGTTTGTACTCTTGCGTCTCCTATAATGCTTACTGTCATTTAATGGTTGCCTGTAAGATATCTCTTGTGATACGGGCACCATTACACTTTGATGGATAATGATTTGTACCATTTTTGTTTGTTGTATGTGGACTACAATATTAATGCTCGATGTTCTGAACGTTAAAAAAGTATGCTTGTACAATGTTTGCAAACATGGTTGTATTTCATCTTTTCTATTTCAGTTTAATCAGTCCAGTAATTTGCGCATTAATCATAAGCCAGTTACCTTCTTTGATTATAAAAACAGCTTTGTTTGGTGTCAATAGTTCTCTTTAAAATTTTACTGTTAGAAAAATTCTAGCCAATTAATGAACACAACGTGAGCCTTATTACAATATTTTAATATACCAATAAAGCTCATAACTTGCAAATAAATTGTTATAAAAATGATAACATATGATTTTAAATTCAATACACTGCTATCGAGATTGACTTACATATTAAGAAATAAAACGTTCCCACATAATAGTGACCCGTATTTAAATGAAATAGTGCCAAAGACCAAAGAGATCCAATTAAGTTGTGTTTCAACCGTAACTAATACACTCGCCTTTAAAGCGAATACGCTTGTAGTCAATGCTTGGATGGCGAAGATCCGATAAACATTTGGAAAATGTCCAGTACATTACTGTCGTACCGCTCCATTGAAAGGAGGCAAATATTACTTCTGTTATTACTATTGACTAAATTTAGTTTTTGTATTACAATGCATTGTAAAATATGTTAATAATCTCCTTCAATAGTAGTTATATGATAAAGACTATAAAGCGATGAAATTATGTCAATCATGGCTGTTGCATGCAGACAACGGTTAGTATTGGAAGGGTACTATTGCTGTAAAATATTGTTATTATGTGACTTATGTCATTTACTACGTATGTACGTTACGTAGAATCTCTGTCCGAATATATTTGAAACATATGGTCTACGAGTGTTTAGGTGATTCTCTTTAAAGTAAACTGTAAACACTTCTGGCTTCCAAAAATAGTTATATCATTATATAGGTTATTGTATTATAATAATTAATGAATTCAAAATAATTAAACTATAGTTAGTGTGCATAAGTCAGTTACTTGAAATTTGAGTTTAATCTGAATTTCAAATAAATATAAAATTTGTATGAAATTAGTATCTATAGAATGTTCCTTTCACTTTTTAACAATAAATGTGCGATAAATGGAAGATTCAAATTATTTTTTTAATATATAGAGCAAGTATCTACCTCTGTCTGTGAAATAGAAATACTACGCGGAGCACTTTGTGGACGACAATGAAACTGTATCAACACAACTTGTTTGCTCACCCGCCTATTTACAAGCGCTAATGATCATGACTGGGCTGTGGCATCGTTTTTGATGTTACTATGCCTACTTGGTCTTAATATCAAAAACACGATGTTAATTATATAATTCCAATTAAGTTGTTAAATTTTCACTCTTCTATATCTTATATTTTTTCATATAACAATTAATAAGGTAGATACTATTTCAATTAATGTAAAGTGTATATGAGACGTAAAAGGTTTTCATATTTTACTTAATAAATCATGCTATAACCAGAAATTGAAGAAAATCAAAATAAATGCAGATTTCGTCATATTTTTATATAAGTAAAGACGTACGAAATCGTAAACTATGTTTAGCAAAAGTTCATAAAAGCCTCCAGGGAATATTTAAAATACTACTTCCTAACGTAAAAGCTATACATACAACGTTACTGTCATTACTTTCGTAAAACAAATACTTCTAATGTGGATATGTAATGTACTATACATATATGTTATGTTACGCAAAAATCGCGTCAAGTATTCCGTATATATTTATATTAAAAGACAAAAAAAAATATATCACCGACGTTGTATGGTAAAAAATAAACGACATGACGACTCCAGGACTCAAGTACCTGAAGTACATATGTGAAAACTATGTTCATAATAATTTGCAAACTTTTCTCGAGCATTCGCTTGGAAGAAAAATGCTTTTTTATGTTAAAACATTTAAAAAGCTAAAAAACTTTAGCTGGCAAGTTGGCTGGCTTTTATTTGGCATCTTTGTGTTATTTTATAAAGAATGATAAATGTAAATAAAGGTGCATATAAATTTTGATAAAAGTCAAATACTGACAAGATGATGAAGATGATGTTTATTTGATCAGGTGCTAAGAATTTAAGCCGAGACCGTCGGCGTTAGGTTGATAGCATGTAAATGCGGTGATTATTACATGTAATTGCGAGTTCGATTCCAACTTGGGGGAATGAATTAATTAATTTGTTACCTCTGGCAAGTGGAAAAGTGCAACGTTAAATTCCACCACGCACCGGAAAGTCTTTTTACGTAACCTTGCCTTGCAAATCTAGGTAGTTAGGTATATTGTTTAGTAGTAAAGCATAGATATTTTTTAAATATCATATAGAGTGAAAATAACGTTATTTATAATTATATTTTCTGCCGTATTCAGACGCTGTACATATAATATAACAAAAAAATTACGATATTGAAAACTCGTCAAATTGTTTCAAACAACCTTTTTAACGATATTCCGTTTTCCAATCAGAATTTTATTTATTCCCATTTGACCGTGGACAACGAAATTGTAAATGGTGTAGCATTTTTATAGCGTTTCTTCATTTTACACAAGATTAACATTGACAGTTTTGACGCTTATGTATTATATGTTAAAATACTATCGTAAAGTTCAAAAGGCTACCTTGTATATACGTGATTATAGATATAACTGCTATATATGTGATTACAGATGTAAAAATTTTTAAAAAATATGAAATTTAAAGTAATTTCTTGGATCAGTGAAAGAGAAAAGGAGATGTCGACTTATATAATATATTATCCTGAAATTCTTAAAAAATAGTAATAGACCCAAAACGTTCTTGCTTCTATTTAATTAAACAAGACTTAATAATTAAACAAGACTTAATTACTTAAACTCCATATCTGACTTAGTAATACAGTTTTTCTCTGAAATTTTATGGAAAAAATGTTGCTTGAGGGTGAAAAGATTTTTCTGTGTTTAACGATTTTTGAATCATATATTGTAATGTCAATATTATTTGTTTGTGATTTGAAAATGTTTTACACTTTTGAAATGGTTTTTTGTTTCAAGTGTTTATCTATACTTTACAAATTACTGAAACACAAACAATAAGTATAAATTGTATTAAATGTAAACAGCATGACGATCTCATAAGGAAATAATACCTTAATATTTCAAAAATTATTACCAATTTTCGACATTCTAGTTTTTTCAAGTGTCCATGTTTATTAAAACACGTCGTTCTTCATTTTTATTTCATTAAAACTTTTTTTATATCTGTGTTCCTAAAAATTTAGCCATAAAATTATGAATCCATAATCGCTTATTTATTAGCTGATAATCAAGCATTTCTTAATTGCTGATTCAATCAGTCAACTTAATAACTTATTATAACATAAGGTGAAAAATACATTTTATTTTATGAATCGGTTATATAAGATCAACACTATCATAAAGTAATCATACGTTCAGATAGTATCGTGACAAGAAATGTTTGTATTAGCAGTATCTCTATAATTATTTGATATATTACGAAATAATGGTCAATTTTACGCTGGACGTCTTTAAATATCTGTATAGTGAAGTAACGGGTAATGTTTCCTTTGTTCTTTTTTTCTTTAGAGTTTAAAACTTTTTCTTTTAATCACTTAAATTTAATAAAGTAATCACTTAAACGAGATGTTTGATGAATAAATAATTTGTGGTTGTCAAAGCAAAATAATTGTGCTTGGTTTGACTGTACACACAGATTCGTGGGTTCAATCTTTTATGTTTAAATACTTTTAGCCGTTTATAGTTGATCCATTTACAGAAAATCACACTAAGATCTAAACTCAAATAAATTTTCACCACACGTACTTTATATAAGTGAGGTGTATTTCATACCATATAACCAAAGTTATCTACCAAAAATCGTTCACATGAGCCTCGTAATCCCATTCACGGCTCAACGGTTTAGGATGGACTTCGAAGTAAAACAATAAAACGTTTATGTCCACTCCAATACAGAATCAAGCGTTTCCACGAGAACACTCGTAAACAACAGTAGTTCCTTTTTTTAAATTTTCCCCGAACAATATAAGCGATGAACTGTAGAACGAACCATTGTTCGGACTTTATGAATACGGTGGTCTATTTGTTGCTATATTTTATTTTAAAGTAATATTTTAAAGGGATTTTACCTATTTACAAAAGTTATAAATAATTACGTACAACGATTTACGTATATGATCTTTTGCACCTCTGGAACATTTTCGAAACAAAAGTAAATTATTAATGAATCATTTATTTAATTATTTTACGCTTAAAACAAATTATTAACAGATATTTAAATTTAATATGCCTAAAAAATGTTTCCAAGTATTTATTAGAATCCTGATATAAATTTTACTTACACCTAAAATATTTTTACCTAAAAATTGTACGTATATGTCGGCGCTAGGCCAGGGTTTCGTTGTTCAGATGTCCATTTTTCATAATAAAATAACAGAATGGTAGCAATTGGTTTATTTTCGTACACTAACTAATACAGAAGTGCTCAAAAATATATAATTCAGTACGTTTATTTATCACCTGAAATTTCTGTTCAATATTCGAAATTATTATCATAAAGAACTTAACATTACAAATAGGTTTTACTGATTTGAATAATTAAACATTAATTTCATAACTAATTACTTTCTAACAATAAAATCATAAAATGTATATTGATTTGCGCCCATATAATAGTTATTCGAATAACTACTACATTCAGAATGTTGGAAATATACTTAAAATTTTATACGCGATATGTAATTATTTATTTTAAGCGCGAATAATAAAATCAGCAGCAATAATGTGTTTCCCGAAACGTAAATATTTGGTTATAGTCTAACAACCATTGTCGAAAATTGGATTCCACTTACAAGCAAAACGAGCTGGGAGAAGATTGACGGCCGACTCTCGCTCGATTTATTCGAAATACATTCGTTTGTAATAAGTAATGGGTAATTCTAGGAATGGAATATATATTATGTTTGTATATGTTTAATTCATAGTTAATTTAAACGAATTATTGAAGCCTGTTTGTCAAATTCAGTATTAGCGAAATAACTAGTTTGGGAAAGCCTCGCTTAACCTTGAAAAACACATTTTTAAAGATACTGGAGGAAAGTTACATTAAAGCATGAGAACCTGGTTGACGAAATATTTCAAGCCGATACTGACGAGCACCAGCACAAAAATAAAGCCAGTATTTAATATAAGAAATAAATTGACTATACAAAGCGAAATGGACGGTTATATATTGTCTCGCTCTCAGTGACACCTAGTGTTAAATGCGTAAAAAAATCAAAAACATGGAACCAAAATGTTTAATTTACCACAAAAACAAAGAAATAAACTTAACGCTACAGCACTCGAATCAGCTCTCTTTACACACTTTACACAGACTAATTTTCTTATAGTTTAGTTGGAGTTCAACTATTTTACCCTCTCTTAAGTTTGATAGCACTTCAAAATTTAATTTCAATCAGTCCAATTGTGTCCAAAAGTCCTAAGTTATGCGCGCACAGAGCATAGCATTTATCCTGTTTTATTATATATAAAATGTAGAAAGTCTTATTTATAAGCCGTAATACAAAATGATTTAACATGTTTTCTTTCCACATAGTAAATTAATGTTCAAGCAAGTATTCATGTCAAAGTTTCTTTCGGAATAATTTGGCCTTTCCTTCCTTCCTTACATCTACGTTTCACGCCCTGTTGCTTCAGAAAACATTTATATTTGCGGGTTTTATAAGACTTTGGCTTTTTTCTTATTTTATACATGATTTTTGTTTCTCTTTCAATATATTCATAGTTATATATTAGTTATTTATCAAGGACCGTCGTGTAGCAGAAGCGTAAGCATCTGCCTGTAAACGCGACGGTTTGAGGGTTCGGTTCCCACTCGAATTTTTCTACTTCCATTTTTTTCGCTCTGGAAACTAGGCAAAGCCCGGCGTTGAGTTCTGCCACTCAACACACAATGCCTCAAAAAAAGGCGGAAAGCGGGGACGGAGAAAGCAGGGACTAAGCAGGACTGCGATATGCGGGATAAAGCGTGAAGCTATGAAAAAAAATAGACAAATACTACAAATGACAGATGTTTTTGTTATAATTTTTTTGTTAAAAAATAAAATTATTACACTAGTAGCTTGTATATAGGAGAAGTACAGAATGCAGATAAGAATAATATTTTAATACTAATAATTATATTATTAATAATTATATTAGCCTTATTCATAAAAAGTTATAGCACGCTTAAAGACTCGATATAGTACAGTTGTCAAAAAACGTTATTCATAACAGCATTTTAGTGCCAATCAGTCTATAAACCTATCATAAAGTTATAGAGCCGAGAACCCTACTATAAGAGTGTTTTAACGTCGAAAGATGGCCGATTCATATAACAGCTGATTACAGCTCATACTAATATGAGCAATGATATGACGTCGTCGAGTCACTTGTCATCAAGAGTGTCAATTTCAGTTTCGTAAACAAAACAATATAACAATTGACATTTTGTTCGATATTTATTAACTATATTTAGTTATTAACAAGTTTATTAATAATAAATTCTACATAAGAAAGGTGCACAGAACATACTCGTAGATAATACTTGTCCACGTCTAAACAATTTTCAATTCTTTGTCGTTTTACTTCTTTTGACTTTATTTTTTAAAAATTAAGTAAGTTTATAAACTAAAATAAAATAAACATTCGTGTTTTTGTGATAACAACGACGTAAATCAAGCCGGTATATGTCAAGCTGATCCAATAATATATTTTTGTACGTAATATTATCTGTGGTCATACTATGTCAATGCGTTTGTCACTTATCGTCTGTGGATTTACTGGTATTTTCGGCAACAATTCGACCGACTTCAGTATAGTGGCAACATTGTGAACGTATAAATCAAATTAGTGACACTTTAGTTATAGAAGGCTTATAGAGCGTTTATGAATACAAACATTTATCGAACGTTCTATAAGCCTAAAGAGCGTGTTAACTAAAGTATGCTTAAAACGTTCTATAAGACTTTTTTATGAATAAGGCCGTAAGTCTATAAACAAAACATTTCTTTTTTCGTTTCTTTTTTTATTTTGCGGAGACAAACGCAAAATATTTTGCCGATGTCATGTATAGTAGAAAAATCACGAATGCAGCTGATATCAACAGCTGATAAAATGGTCTGGATCCAACACTAAAACATATAAAAGATATATATTATCAATAGTAAACGAAAAGAGATATATAATTGAAAAATGAAACAAAACTATAAATATTATATTACACACACTGACATACATTTGACAATTTACATTGCTGTATGTCGTGACATATACGTCGCTATGGCAACACGTTTACATGTCAACTAGTGTTAGCTACCTCCTACTTTATTTAGTTATTATTCCAAACAATTTCATGAAAGGGGGTAGTTTTAGATCATAAAGACTATAAAAGTTAGTAAACTAGTTAGTAGCAAATGTTAAAAAAGCAGTTTAAAATTCGTCTATAAAAGCAGTTTAAAATATAATATATTTTAATTAAATTTATCCACAAACTCCAGCCTCGTGCGCAGTATATAATTTATATTTAAATAGCACAATACAAATAAGTATAAATTTTCACAAATCTATTTCAATGTACAAATAATTATTTTAGTCTTGTTTCCGAATCAGGATAACGGTTTATTTCGCTTAATTAAATTTTAAGCAGATAATTTACGGAACAAATGAAAATTATTACTTTACTATTTTTTTTATTTTTTTTGTTTAATGATTCAGATTTAGCGTATATTTTGTTGTTGTTATAGTAATAATAGAAGAGGCATCATACTTCCGTTTCCTCCTAATTGGAAATTTTTCTAGACATCGCTAGAGTTGTGGCGGAACACAATGCCACATTTTGTCTATCAAAGAGAAAAAATATTATTTAAATTTAATAACTCCCCAAGAGGGAATTGAACTTATGACATAAGACCAAGTGAAACTAAAAGTAACTATTATTTATAAAAATCTTTCTACAGAGATGTTAACAACGGAATAGTTGTAAAAACATAAGAATTTCAACACGGCGTGAAAAAGAACTCATAGCTTGTATGTGTGTGTATGTGTCCAACTGGTCAGTGTGCTTACACCTCATGGAAACCATGTACAGGTTCAAATCTCGCCCCCTTCTTTTTATGTTTTTGTACGTGTACAATTTTTATGCTTAATTTGGAATAATACTTGAAAAATATCAACCAAAATAGGTTATTTTGACAAAAATATTTATAAGTGACTTTAGTCTTACTATCTACTCAGTATACATTCTGTAATATATTACAGAATGTATAGTCCAGAAATTAAAACAAAAATATACTTCTACTAATATCTGCCACAAGAATTCGAACAATTATTTTAATAAAAGATCCATTAAAATGGAGGGCGTGAAGTGCACTTGAATCTTTAACTTGATTGTAGGTTTTGCATTGTGTTTACTTTAATGTTGAAATATGAGTTTCGTCGTTAATATGCTCACCTCTACTATGTTACGAATTCTCGAAATTGTTAAAAATCTCTACAACTTAATGTATCTAAAAAATAAAAGAAAATTGAATTGTCCTTGTCCTGACATAATGGGAAGTAAGAAGAAGGGAGTGAAGATTTCACAAAATAATCATTACATTTACGACGCTCTCCAATTATTTTTGCGGTATGGAAATTTATGTGGGGAAATCCGCGTTTACGTTTTTGTGCACAAGCATTTTTTGCTCAGAAAGAAATATTTTTCTATATACAATGATTACTTTTGTATATACATTTTTTTAGTGACGTGAAATGTAAAAATGATAAGTATTTATATGTATATATATATATATATATATATATATATATATATATATATATATATATATATATATATATATATATATATATATATATTTATATTCCAAAGTAAATTTGTGACAATCGACCAAGCTCCGTTATCACGAATTAATCTCAATTAGTAATAATAATACACATTATTTTTCATTAATCATATGTTCACTACTGTCACTGAAGTTACGATACAAATGCGTAACGTTGAAATAAGTGAGAACATAAGGTAATAAATTGGATATTTGTTCTGGTAGGTCTAGACTGCCTCGTTACTTTAATTGCACATTAATTTACCATGTTTACTTAGCAATACAGAGACTATTTACCCTCTGCGGTATTCAAGCTATTCAAGTAATATACCGAATTATTAAAAAATAAGTATAAGTTTGAAACATTAATAAATCACAGAAGAAAACAGATAGAGACGTGAAAATTACAAACGTGGGGTTTTAATAGAATGAAAAAAATCATTCCCTAAGAGAAGCAATAATGATTGCTTCTCTTATGGAATGAGTATCTTATGGAACCAACTATCATTCTTCAACCTTGGCTGTAGTGAGGGGTAATGTTGTGAGGAGTAATGTTGTGAACAGTACTGTAAAGAATGTCCGGAGAGATTTTGTCTTTCAGCTTCCTTAGAGGTGTCAGTTGGTCACGATACTCTTCTACACACACGGAGTGAGCTCTTGAGACCTGAGAAGCCAAGCATGACATAAGTGGCGACTGAGCACACAAACGTCACCAAACAACTTGCCCTAAAGGTCTTTCAGACATTTAGCAATATGAGCTCCATCCTGTAAAAATGCTAAGTTCCAGTAGATACTTATTAGACAAACTGAGGGTGATACGATTTGTGATTTATATTCTAATAAAATCCACTCTATATCGCCTTTATCGATTACACTAAAGCATTCGACACAATTTCCCACGATGCCCTTTGGGAAGCGCTGAACAAATACAAGATAGACCAAACTTATATAAGAGTGCTTAAAAACATCTACGAAGGTAGCGTAAGTCAGGTGAAACTGGAGACACGTGGTCCAGATATACCAATTCGCAGAGGAGTAAGACAAGGAGACCCTCTCTCACCTAAGTTATTCATAATAGTTCTACAACACATCTTTGACAGCATCAAATGGAAATTAGAGGGATTGAGAATTAACCGAAACCGACTTACCCACCTCAGATTTGCGGACGATATAATTATATTCTCCGAAACAAAGAACGGGCTGGAAAAGATGATAAACGACTTGAACATAGAAAGTGAAAAAGTTGGTCTCAAAATTAATGAGAGCAAAACGAAGATACTAACAAACAGTCACACAAATACGATAACATTGTACCAAAATCCGCTCGAATACGTTAAAAAATTCATATATTTGGGAAAGCAAATATCATTCGAAAACCAGAATGAAGAACAAGAGGTGGAGCGTCGAATTAATTTGGGCTGGAAAAAGTTTTGGTCTTTGAAAGAAATCCTAAAAGGAGATTTCCCACTTAATCTAAAGAAAACAGTACTAGATACATGTATTCTACCTACAATAACCTATGGATGCCAAACATGGACGTACAATACAAAAATAAAATCGAAGCTAGTGGCATGTCAAAAGGCAATGGAGCGAAGCATCTTAAAAATAAGAAAAATTCAAAGAATAAAAAGCATACATATAAGAAAGAAAACTAAAGTTATAGATGTCTTAAATTTCGCACTGAAACAGAAGTGGCGATGGACTGGCCACATAGCAAGACTTTCCGATAAAAGGTGGACATTAGAAGCGACTATCTGGGAAGGACCACCAGGCAAAAGAAATAGAGGACGCCCCAGAAAGAAATGGATCGACGACATAAAATCAATAACAGGGAAGGAATGGCGAAAGAAAGCAATAGACAGAGAAACTTGGAAGCGGCTGGAGGAGGCCTATACCCTAGAAGGGGTTCCAATCAACGAAGAGGACGACGAGGACAACACTTGATAATAGTGATTCTTAATATTAGTATACAAGCAGCAGTGAAAATTATCAATAACATGTTCAAATAATATAAAATAAAATTAAAAGGAAAAAAAAAAAAAAAAAAAAAAAAAAAAAAAAATCAAATATATATAAAAAAAATAAATTCTATGAAACAAACTAGTGTTGATTGGAAATAAATGGGCTTTATTATTATTATTATTTTTATTCTAATAAAATCCCATGTCATTGCATGTAAGCATGTGTGTCAATGTTTACCTCTCCATCTACATTATTCTGTATACCATAGAATTTTTCACAAAGAGAAAGATTATAGTGTATATATGTCTTTTTCTTCTGTTTTTTTTAGATGCTCATGCTTTATACCTCTTATAACAGGCAGAGTCACCATGAAAACCTAGTGTTAAAGCATTCGGTTCCCCTAATCATCAAAAGTTCCCGATTCAATGTATTATTTTATGTTTTCCTTGTCATCATTCTACATTAAGACGTCAGGATCGTGTAGTTTGGTTATATGTTTAAATAACACATATTTTAATAAGTCCTAACATATATATATATATATATATATATATATATATATATATATATATATATATATATATATATATATATATATATATATATATATATATATATATATATATATATATATATATATATATATATATATATATATATATATATATATATATATATATATTATTTTATGTTTTCCTTGTCAATGTATTATTTTATGTTTTCCTTGTCATCATTCTACATTAAGACGTCAGGATCGTGTAGTTTGGTTATATGTTTAAATAACACATATTTTAATAAGTCCTAACATATATATATATATATATATATATATATATATATATATATATATATATATATATATATATATATATATATATATATATATATATATATATATATATATATATATATATATATATATATATATATATATATATATATATATATATATATATATATAATATATATATATATATATATATATATATATATATATATATATATATATATATATATATATATATATATATATATATATATATATATATATATATATATATATATATATATATATATATATATATATATATATATATATATATATATATATATATATATATATATATATATATATATATATATATATATATATATATATATATATATATATAATAATAAGGGATAAAAGCGTGAAGCTAAACAAAAAAATACATCTACATAAATAAATTTACTTACTTTACTTTTAATTTAAGCAGATAAATGTTATCTTTTAAGAAGAATTTTCAAGCGATTCAGGCATTTGCCCATTTTACTTTGATGGAAAGGAAATTTCATAATCACAAGACGGTAGAGGTTAGTGAAAATGATGTAATGAGAATGTTAATGTGTAGTGAAAATGAAAATGTGTAGTAATGAAAATGATGAATTGTCAGAGATTTTGAGGATAAGAGGATCGGAGACAGCAAACGTATGAATTACTTAGAAATTAAAACCGTTAGTTTATGTATTACAATGCGAAGTTCCACCAAAAATTTAAGTAGTTAATGCAAAAAGAGCACAGGCCGCTGTCCACCCTGAACATGTAAACCTTAAGGAATCTGCGAGAAGCCACTAGATTTGAAGGCCTATTTCCAGCAGTAGACCTCAAAGAACTGATGAATATATAGATGGATAGATGGATGGAAGTGTACTATAATTATAAAATTTTGTGTAAATTATGTGATCAATAATAAATAGGCGATATCTAAATAATTTATTTAGGGTACGAACGAGCGGCTCTTGTTTCGATAATTACAGACTCGAAATGATAAATAAAGGCCACAGATTGTAGCCTACTTTTGAAATAACAAGTACCTTTTATTACAATGTTTATTATATCCCTTTATTGATATTATTACTTAACTAGCCACATGCCCACGACTTCATACATTTTTTAAATTTATTTTGGCGATAGCAGCTCATGTGTTATACTCTGCTTAAATTTGATATTGTGAAAATTCGCGACCTCGTGTGAAAGTCTCTGAAGACAAAAGAATGACAGGCAGACAAATTTTATATTATCGTTTGTTTGTAAACTTTAAAAAATACAAAAATTTTGATATCAGTAACAAAACTTTGTTTATAAGTATAGGTATAAAGATATTAAAAATAATCAAGCACTTAAAATTTACTTGAAACAAGCATTGTTAACGTAGAATTTTTTTATTTAAAAACATTTTGATTATTGATGAAAATCAAAATATTTTTATAGCCGTAATAATATGAATCAAAACGATTATATGGTTTATTAGAATTGAAAACAGATTTTCCTATGTTAAAAATAATAATAACAGTAACATTATATTTTGAGGACTGTTGTGGCGCAGAGGTACAGCGTTTGCCGGCTAATAAGACAAAGCGCGGTGTTAAGGTCTGCCACCTTACAGCACAAAGTCTCACAATGTCAAAAATGGGAATTGAGCTGTAGGTGTATTTCTAATCTCAACACGTTAGGTTCCCTCTGGCTACCCTGCTATGAGGAGGGTGCAGGATGAACTTAAAATCATATCTCAGGCGATTCTATCCCTGCACTGCGGCGACCTATATGCTGAAGATAACTTTAAATATTACTAATTTTCACCTAGCTATAACATTTATGATAATACTTATAATATAATACTTACCTTACTAGTTATAACGTTAAATGGATTTAGTATCATCGGTTGAGCAGAATTCAAATTAACAAAATTCCGTCCGCACCGCCGGCTACTATGCAATTCGCTCATTCCTATAATAGCCCTGGAACATTACGCTTTGAAGTTGAAATAATGAATGTTGGAAACTTGAATTAAATATATAAATATTTTAAATAAATATTTTAACAATTTAAAGTAGGCGCTATTTAGTTTATTGTTATTAGTAGTTAGTTGCTTATTCAGATTGCTTATATACAATTTTCTAATGAAGAATACGGAAATAAAATTTGTATACAGTTAATTTTTATGAAGTTCGTAAGTATATAAATAACAATATCTCTGATTTACGCTTCTAATATAACGTAATGTTAATTTCGTTAGGATATCAAAGATATCAAGTATGTGCAATTTACAAGTCTAGTGTATTTTTCATAAAGTGACTTCATTATGACACTAATTCTATTGGTCTTTAGTAATACTTAACTACTAAAAAAAGTAATAAAAAATATAAATAACAACATGGCTCGTATCCTGCCCAATATTTTAATCAGAAAAAATAAACTTAATTGTTTTTTCATATAAATATACAATGACTAAGATTATATCTGACTAAGATTATATAGATTAGTGTCTTCATTTTTATGCAGACCGCCGTGGCACAGAGGCGTAGAGTCTACTTGTATCCACGATGGTTTGTGAGTTCAATTTCCACTTGGAGGCAGATGGATTCTTCTACTTTCTTCGCTCTGGAAACTAGGCAAAGCGCTTCGTTGTGTTCCGCCACTCAACATGCAATGCCTCGAAAATGACGGAAAGCGGAGACGGAGAAAGCATAGACTAAGCAACGGAATGTCTTAGCACCTGCAGGTTCACGCAGTTCCCTCTGCCTACCCCGCCATGTGCAGGATAAAGCGTGAAGACATAAAAAATAAAAAAGAAGAAAATCATTTTGTGTGCATTTAAAGCTGTCAAAGTAAGTAACCCTCTTCAAAGTAAGTAAGATAAGAATCGCTTTTGCTTACTTTACTTTATTAATATAGAAGCTTAATTGCATATTAGCTAATGACCGTAGTTTTAAAATATTCATAAAAATTTGAAAATACAATCCAGTATATTTTTTAATAATAAACTCTAACACTTGCTTGAATCCTTTGCTATATAAGTTCAATACTTAAATTTGAGATAGGAGCATTACAATAAATATTGCGAGATGAAATCCCCCTTCAAAAATGTACTTGATTTTGCGGTGTATTAAATTTAACGTCAGATGCTACCAACTCAGGCATAAAACAGAGAAAATAGTAATATGTCACTTAATTATCCACCTTTCAACAAAAAAATTAATAACATCTATCCTAAAACACAAAAGCTTTTTAATTTTATTAAAAGAAAAATTATACAAAATCTCTCAATTAATGTTTTTCTTAAACATTATTACATAACGAATATATTTCATATAAATTACTTTGTAACAATTTCAATTAATTCAATGTACACGAGATAATAATTTTACCCCGTTAGATGTGAACGCAACCAAGAAGACTGTATCAGTAATTGCCTTTGCAAGGACCAAGAAATTTCCCAGAGGATGATCTATAAATAAATCAATTTAGATAACAATTTTATTTTATTATTCTACTTTTCTATTAAATTTCATATATAGTTTTGATTTACTCGTCTTATCTCATAGAATAAAATTTAAATCTAAAGTAAGTTGCTTTAATAAATCGTTATATAACTTTAAAATTTTTCCTACCGGATAGTTTACTCGTTAACCGTTAAAGATTTTGGTTATAAACTGCTCCGTTTTCGTTTATGAAAATATTGTGGAATATATTGCAGAAACATAACGTCTGTATGTACAACGGTTGTAAGTTTAAATCTAAGACAGAGGAATGAAACTTCCCAAAGTAAAATAAAGCCGTTTAGCCGTACAGTTAAGCTCTGCAACTCAAAGCATTCTGACACGCCAGTCCATTTTTGTGCTTGAGAATTTATATGAACTTAAGTCTTAAAATCGATTTCCAGAGAGTACATTTTTTTAAGCTTCACACTTTATTCGTACACAGCAGGCACATAGAGAGAACTGGGGAATATGGCTGCTTTTGTCTTCTCGAGGTATTGTGAGGCGGAATTCAACGCCGCGCTTTGTCTAGTTGCCAGAGCGAAAGAAAAAAACCAAGTATAAAGGCAGATGCTACAAATTTGCGCCACGACGACCCACAAATGTATGTGTGTAAATTTCTAATTTGTAATATTTTCATACGTAATACATAAATATATAAGATAAATTTAAAGACATGACACACCACAAAGGTATAACATAAACAAAATGTTTAATTATTTAACGCCAAGCCCTCAGTTAGTTAACTCGGTTAGCGAAGGCGCTACAAACAACGTACGTATATGTAAATTAATTAGAACACGTGTCTAACCGAACGCTTTTACTGCTACCGTGAGGTTTGGTAAAGCTTGTACGGACATATTTTGTGTATAGTAAAGTAGTTTATGGTACAATAGATTTATTCATATAAATATTACATATTATAGTATAATGAGGACTGAATTTTTTCATTTTTTGGACAACTGATATTACAATTTTGGTAAAATAAGTTGCCACCCGCTATCAGCCAACCTGCACAATGCCTCGACATTGACGTGTCTCCGCCTACTGGAGAGGAAGTAAAGGAGGCCATCTTGTCACTTAAGAGTGGCAAAGCTCCAGGAGCTGACCTCATTACGGCGGAAATGCTTAAAGCCGATATCCCTACCGCCGTAAACGCGCTTACACCTCTCATACGCAATATCTGGTCAGCCGAAGAATTGCCCGATGACTGGAACAAAGGCCTTCTCATCACCGTGCCCAAGAAGGGAGACCTTAGTGAGTGTGGCAACTGGAGAGGCATTACATTGCTCTCGACCCCATCCAAAGTGCTCTGCAGGATTATCCTGGATAGGTTGTCGAATGCCGTTGAACCCCTCCTTCGTAAAGAACAGGCTGGCTTCCGACCCAACCGATCGTGCACGGACCAGATCAATACTCTACGTATCATCCTCGAACAGGCATCAGAATGGCAGAGGGAAATATACATAACCTTCGTTGATTTCGAAAAAGCCTTCGACACGCTGAGGTGGAGCAGTATCTGGGCCCGTCTGCGGGAAATTGGAGTCCCCGAGAAACTCACTAACCTAATACAGGCCATCTACAAGAATTACTCTTGTAGAGTGACACATGACGGCCTCGTCTCGGAGGACATTCAAGTACGAGCGGGTGTAAGGCAAGGGTGTCTTCTCTCTCCTCTCCTCTTCCTTGTCGTTCTCGATGGCATTATGCGTAAATGTACCAGCAATAAGCGCCGCGGCATAGAATGGGGACTTTCCGGCACCTTAGAAGATCTGGATTATGCCGATGACTTATGTCTGCTAAGTCACACACGCGCCGATATGCAAGCCAAACTGGACGACCTACGTGGAGAAGCAACGGAGATGGGGTTAAAAATTAACACCCGGAAGACCCAGGAGATGAGGTGCAGAGCAACTAGCTTTCTACCGCTGCTCATCGGCACAGAGGTTGTGGAAAGAGTCCACAAGTTTACCTACCTCGGAAGTATCGTGACTGAAGCTGGAGGGACCGAGGAGGACATCGCCTCGAGAATCGCCAAGGGAAGAGCAACCTTCGCACAGTTGCGCCCCGTGTGGCAATCCCGGAAATTGACTAGGAGAGTTAAGCTCAAAATATTCCGGTCCAATGTTAAAACCGTTTTGCTATACGGGTGTGAGACCTGGAAGGTCACAAAAGACATCTCGCGCCAACTCCAAGTCTTCGTTAACCGTTGTCTTCGCCGCATTCTCGGTATTTACTGGCCCGAGAAAATTTCCAACATACAACTCTGGGAACGCTGCGGCGAAACTCCGATCGACC
Source organism: Dione vanillae (assembly GCA_037178615.1). Classification (NCBI taxonomy): domain Eukaryota; kingdom Metazoa; phylum Arthropoda; class Insecta; order Lepidoptera; family Nymphalidae; genus Dione; species Dione vanillae. The sequence continues at coordinate 1,721,027 of JAZFAU010000135.1, read as the reverse complement.
AGCAAATCAAGCGTCGCAAGTGGGGATGGATTGGCCACACGCTCCGAAGAGATCCAGATCACATCCCTAGGCAAGCCCTAGACTGGAATCTCCAAGGCAAGCGAAAACGTGGCCGCCCTAAACTGAGCTGGCGTCGGACGGTCGCTGCAGAGGTGGCAAACATAGGGAGGACCTGGAGCGAAGTGAAGCGCGATGCTCAAGACCGGACGGGATGGCGACGCACTGTGGATGCCCTCTGCCCCATCTAGGGGACTTAGGACCTTAAGTCAGATATTACAATTTTAAGAATAGTTTAAAAAGTTGTTTTTTTTTATTTTTTTTTATAGCTTCACGCTTAATCCCGCATATTGCAGGGTAGGCAGAGGGAACTGCAGGAACTATTGGAACCTAGTGTTAAGACACTCCGTTGCTTAGTCCCTGCTTTCTCCGTCCCCACTTTCCACCTTTTTTTTTGAGGCATTGCGTGTTGAGTGGCGGAACTCAACGCTGCGCTTTGCCTAGTTGCCAGAGCGCAGAAAAGGGAAATAGAAAAATCCATCTTCTCCGAGTGGGAATCGAACCCTCAAACCGTCGCGTTTACAGGCAGACGCTTACGCCTCTGCGCCACGACGGTTAAAAAGTTATTGTTCAGATATATTATAAATCATATTATTATTGCCTTTAAAGTGTTCAAATCTCTCATACTAAGAAGAGAAAAATAAATTGAGAAAACGTATATATATTTTTTAAACACAGCATGACTTGGGCCAGTAATTCTTTGATATTTTCGAAAATGTGTGTAATATGTTTCTTTAAATATAATCACACTGCTTTATTACAATTTCTTGTATATTTCGACATGGATAGTCCTAATGTAAGCATATCGACAGTAATATCGATGTTTCATTTTAAACAACATCAAATTATTGAGGACGCCTTTATTGCTAGTCATTTGTCTTTATATGTCAATTTAGATTCTAATCCAGGCGTTATGACCCAAATTCTAGACAACTATTTATGGCATGGATTTTAATATCTGGTTCTTGTAATCTTTTGTGTTCTGTACACGAATTTTGAACATATAAAACGTAAAAACAACTAATTTTATAAACAATAGTTATGTTCCCACGGTTGCGAGTTTGATTTCCACTTGAGGTATTAAATTATTTTATCTTTTTTGCACTGTTAAGAAAAATATCTCAAACGGAGTGAAAACAAAATGCTTTGACACACACACCATTTTCATTAATAAAAAAATAATAATTTGGATGATCATTTATTAATAAATTATCTACTTAATTTATTTCAAAATTCTATTACAATATAAATAACTATGATGACTAATTTTCACAGAACAAAAGTCTCTTACATCATAAATGTACTAATATGTATATAAGGTATTGCTCTAATTTGAATCACATCGTGTTGGTTTTTAGGACAAGTACAGTGCTATTTAAATATGTAATACGCTAAATTATGGTTTCTTATAAATATGAATGTTTAAAAAGATATTTTATTTTTTAAATTTATTACAATTTTTATTAACAGATAGTAAATATTTACTAATCAAAATTCGCGTAACGAATACTAAATTTATTTGTCACTTAATTTAAATATATTACATAAAACATAATAATAAATAACATAAAACAGATATAGTATTATCAAATACAACCTAAATATAATCTTTATAACAAAGTATGATGTCAAAATATGTATGGTACATATGTATTTCATATATATGTCACATGAATAGGTATTATAGGTAATTATGTGTATCATGTAGTATTAAATTTTTATGAAATATAATTTTGATGTAATTTTTTATTTATTTATATATATGTATATATATATATATATATATATATTATATATATATATATATATATATATATATATATATATATATATATATATATATATATATATATATATATATATATATATATATATATATATATATATATATATATATATATATATATATATATATATATATATATATATATATATATATATATATATATATATATATATATATATATATATATATATATATATATATATATATATATATATATATATATATATATATATATATATATATATATATATATATATATATATATATATATATATATATATATATATATATATATATATATATATATATATATATATATATATATATATATATATATATATATATATATATATATATATATATATATATATATATATATATATATATATATATATATAACATATATGTAAAAAATTACTTTTACTTGTCACTGACGCAATCACTTTCATGCTCATAGTGCAGTATGCAATTCCTTTATAATATTCTCATAATTACACACGTTGAAATTTTTTTCGTAAGTCAATATGGAGTCGTAAGTCAATATGGATATGCATTATAAACTACAAATACGTAAGGATAAAAATACAAACTTAATTCTATAGTCAAAAGACAAATAGATAAACAACAATTAATTAGTAATATAAATATATTGTTATTAGTTCTTCATCTGTATTTTAAGTATAAAAATTGCCCCCAATCGATGATGATCCACAAATTCTGTAAAAGATCAGTCACTCCATTTCATACTAAAACTAATTATTAATAAATATAACATAGTTATTAAATAAATTCAATGTGTCTTTGTATAAATATACAGCATATATTATACGTATATGCTTTTTAAAAATGTTATTAACACGTGCATAATTTTATGTTAACTATTTCTGTCATAAAATTACTGTTAACCATTAAATTCTTAATAGCTAGAATTTTCCAAAGACTTAATACTAAATAATGCAGAAAATTTCAAAGTTATTTTTTTTATATTGTTGTTATCTTTATTTAATATTTTATTGAACGTTTATATTGTAAATTAATTTAATTCAATAATATAATGATTTAATAATTAAATTGAATAATATTATTTAATAACTTATAGATTAATTATGTATTAATTATTTATTTTACTAATATATCTAAATAAATTGATGATTTACATTTTCACAGCAAGTTTTAGTCTAGAAGAATATTCATAAGATTAGGTATTTTCACTAATTTAAAATACTTTACACTAGGTTTGTGCACAAATTTTGTTAATTAAATTTAAATTCGTAAGAAACGTGTCAAGTTGTGATGGAGGTTCAGAATTTTCTTGTCGTATATCTGATCTATATATAGGTATAAATATTAGTATTAAATGTTCACTCACTTATAAGTTATGAAGAAAAGCTTAATTAATAATCTCTCTCTTAATCCAAAAGATAATAGCCACCTATACAATTTATTCTTACAAAAATATCTATTGTTACTACTACATACATACTTTATATTGCAAGTGTAAAAAATATTAATAAATGAATTTAAATCTAAAAATTTATCAGAACATTTTCGTTTCACCATATATTTTTCCAACAACTTCCAGTTCTACCATATATATTTAAAATTTTAATAATTAAGTAAATTTTTTAATATACATAGATTATTTTTATATTTACTAACGAATAAGATAATTTAGTAATTTCTTTAGAATCTCTACAGTAATACTAATTTAGTAGGATTTGTTAGGGCTATCTATGACATGATAAGGGACCAAGTGGCAGTGGCTAACAATTAGTGCATCTAATCTTAAACTCTAAGAACATTCACACGATAAGTTGTCATCAAAATTCATAAGCGTATTGAAGTTTCATAGTCAAAATTACAATAGCAAAGTCATTCAGTACAAAAAATATATTCCAAAAATATTGGGATCTATCATTTTAATTGTTTTTCATACTTGGGAACGTCCGCGTCGCATTGGCCGTACCTGCAAGTTAAAACATTCTTAGCGTAACAGCTTAATGTCTAATATATGAATATTATGAATATTAAAATAGTGATAATATATAATAATAATAATATATTTTTATTATATACACAATATTCATATAATATATGATACGTTATCTGAAAAATATTTTTAATAAAATTATACCATAAAATGCCATAAACTATTACTTATTTTGTGTAATTATTTTCTTGATTTTCAATAGAATACAATATTATACATTTAGTACTAAAGATATGTTTATAATACATATATATACTCATTTATACCCATCAATATGCGTTTATATATTTAGTAGTGATTAAAAAATCTTACCCATGAAATCAACCGTTAGAACTGACTTTGTGTCGGCGAACCATCGAATGACTCCTCATTGATCAGCCGCAATTTAACAGACTCTCGTCTCAAGTTGTAACTAGTTGAGATATGGCAATGCTTCACATCAACAGTCAACAAGTCTTCATTTAATTCGACCCCACTCTTTTCCACGTCCGCCGCAGCACTCGGTTTCCTCTTATGTCTAAATGAAGTGGACCTTTGAGAGCTAGATCCAAGATAACTATCGGTTGTAGTGTTTCCATTGAACGTCTTCTCAGACTGACCGACGCCTAATTGCTCTAATGGAATATTGCTTCGGAGATGGCCAGCTGTGTCAATACAAGGAATCAATTGTTTGAACTCCTTTCTAAAATTCTCGTTCATCCAAGCGTAAATAAAAGGGTTGTAACAAGTAGACGACATTGCGACTATATGGCAAATGAAAAATATAAGAAAATAATATTTGGAATGAATTGCGTATATGTAATAGTCATTGTACAAGTTTGTAGCGTTCAGAGGCAGCCACGATAAACCGAAAATAGTGACCATAGCAATAAGCATTTGGTTCGTACGACGTTTTCTGTTCTTATCGAACTCCTCCTTTCTAGCATTTTTACTGGCCGCTTTGGCTTTAGCGCGATCGTTCAATTTGAAGCTGACACATGTATAACAGAAGGCAATCACTGTGAATGGGAAGACAAATTGTAGCGTAGATGTGACTGAGCCGAATATTCTCCTGAGCTTTTCGCTCGGCCACGTTTCTTCACAAAATCTGCCGAGTTTAATATCGTAATATGTCATAAATATGGCATAAGGTAGAGTCACTGTTACTGAGAAAGTCCAGATCATGACTATGACGGAGATACAAGTTTCAATTTTCATTCTTGGTCTAAACGGGTATATTATTACAAAAAATCTGTCGATAGCAATAGACATAAGAGTTAGTGTTGATATGTATACGCTGCAGCCCTGAGCGAAAGGCATCATGTGACAAAGAACGGAACCCCAACTCCAAGAGCCATGGAAGGAATATAATGGAGTGAAAGGAACTGCAAATATGCAGAGCAATATGTCAGATAACGCTAAGTTGGTTATAAATAAGTTGGTAACAGTTTGCATGGCCTTGTTCCTGATGACGACGAAACATACTAACAAGTTTCCCAAAAGACCCAGTACAAAGATAATCGTGTAAATGACACAGAAAATGGCTTGAACCCATTTATTATCAATTATGTTCTCATATCCTGGTATATGAGGAGACGATGTCGGCACGTTCGTGTCATTTCTAAATTTTTCTGTGTCATTAAGTATATATGGGTAGGTTGCGTTCGTTTCGTTCATTATTCCCAAAGTAGGACTCCCCTACGAAAACAGATAGTATTTTCTTCACCTGTCAGTTTTACGAGCTTCGCCGAGATTTAACGTTGGACCTGTAACAAAATATAATGAAATTTAACGTTTCTATTTCGCGGAGTTTAGACATAAAGTCCCTTTGGTAGCATATAAATACAATAAATTGACCAAGTTTTTGTTGTTTACTTTTGGGTTTGGTTTCAGTAAAGATAACTTATAAGATAAATATAATTTACTCGTAACGATGATATTGTTGTCTGAAAAATGTTATGTAGATAACATTTTCTGTATATTTATTTGTTTTTAGTATTTAATATTTTTAGCTCTGCTTTATACCGTACGTAGAAGAGTAGGTAGATTCAACATCCGATTTAAACAATATATATGCACTAGTCATTTCATGAAAAGTTTTTAAATTATTATGTTCGCAATCAAATATTATAGAAGACCAGCTCAACGTTAATGATGATAATTCACTTTTACATTATATGTGAAACAAATCCCAGATAAAACAATTCCAAAATATTTGTTAAAATACTGAGGGTAATATGACACCACGTTAAAAGCTGAATTTACTCACAAAAACACACACTGCACTCAATACCGCCACCCTCTTTTAACAACAAATATTTGTAGATAAAATACGACTTTAAGCCATCGTTACAATATCTCAAACTCCATGCTCGTGAGTTCTGTTCCGAGCAACTAAATATGGTCATACTTCACTCTAGCTACAAAACAATTCACGGAGTATAACTCCGCTATGCAATATACAATATATTGAATATTTGACAGAAAAAAAAATTGATGGAAACCAGAGTGTCTTAACACATAGTTGTCTAAAAAGGTTTATACAATACAATATTTTTGTAGCTTCACGTTGTAAAGCTACAAAAATATTGTATTAATTACTACGCAATATGTAATAATTTAACATTTTAGTTTAATATAAAATATGTAATTATAAATCTTTCCTACGCTACGTACAGAAATTATATTATTAAAAATTATAAAGGTTGTACCTTCTTTGTAATCATGGAAATTAGTAAGACTTATGTTTGGCCCATACTAATTGCTTTAAGTAATTTTAGCCACAGATAATACACTGAATTGCATTGAGATTGTGTTCATATTTTCATATTATGTTTAGGACCGTCGTGGCGCAGAGGCGTAACGTGTGCCTGTAACGCGACGGTTTCTGGGTACGATCCTCAGTCGGAGAAGATGGATTTTTCTATTTCCATTTTCTTCGCTCTGGCAAACTAGGCAAAGCGCGGCGTTGAGTTCCGCCACTCAACACGCAATGCCTCGAAAAAAGGCGAAAAGCGGGGACGGAGAAAGGAGGGAATAAACAACGGAGTGTCTTAACACCAGCTTCCTACGGTCCCTGCAGTTCCCTCTGTCTACCCTGCCATGTACGGGATAAAGCGTGATGCAAAAAAAAAAAAAAAAAAAATATTATGTTTATTTGTAACGCCGAAAATTATAATTTTCAAGTACTAATTTATTAACATTCAGAGTAAACTCAAAAACTTTACTATTAAAATTTTCTTAGTTTTAATTATTTTACACTAAGCTACGTTAGCAAGATTTGAACCCACGCCTTTTGGAAGCCGTCCAAGTCACTAAAAATAGTCGAAATAGTAGAAATAAATGAAATATTCACAAAAAATATATTAATCATAATAATTATAAGTATTCAGTACCATAAAGAGCAACAAATTAAAATTCCATTGAGATCAACCTGAGAGGTAAACAAAAAACATATTTTTTGTGTTCTTTATATATAGAACAAAAAAATCTGTATAAAAACTGTAGTGTTTATAACACAACATAAATATATTATAATATATAAGTACTTTTTTCAGTGTTATAATGTAAATGAGTCAAATTCGACACGTTACGTGTTGATTGGCGGAACGAAACGATGCTCTTTGGATTTACAAAGCGAGAATACAAATTGCTTATATCATTCCTAGTATAAGGATCTAATTTGTAACAGTCAATCGCTGTCTCGCATTACAAAGATGGAATAAAAATTTATTAAGATATTTTTATAAACATGTAATATGTATGTAAAGGACCGTCGTGGCGCAGAGGCGTAAGCGTCTTCCTGTAAACGCGACAGTTTGAGGGTTCGATTCCCACTCAGGGAAGACGGATTTTTCTATTTCCATTTTCTTTGCCCTAGAAACTAGGCAAAGCGCGGCGTTGAGTTCCGCCACTCAACACGCAATGCCTCGATAAAAGCGGAAAGTGGGGACGGAGAAAACAGGAACTAACTGAGTGTCTTAACATTAGGTTCCTACGATTCCTGCAATTCCCTCTGCCTACCCTGCACTATGCGGGATAAAGCGTGAAGCTAAAAAAATGTTATATTTAAGATTTATACTCATATTAATGTATGCAAAATCAAGAAATATAAAACTTTTACACGTTAAATAAAGTAAATGTTGAACATCAATTGATTAAACGCGCGTTACGAAAACGATATATCATCGAACAAAGGAAAAGTTGGGAAAAAATCATCCCTCTAACTTCTAAATATGAAAGTTCCATCATGCCCTATTGACAGGATTGAAATATGATGTATCTTTAATAAAACAAATTTTATTTACCTCCTAGCTTTAAAAATGAACGCATCCATATAAATTGATACAATGAATTCAAGCAATATATATTATATATGGATATAAAATTTACAAAGTGTATTCTTATCAATTATTGGTATCTGATTCAACTAATTAATGAGTTTCAATACTAAATTTTATATTTTTATTATTTTTAAAGTGTGTGACACGGAGGAAATAATCAAAAGCAAAGCAATCTTGTGATGAAGGAAATGAAAAAGAATGTGAGTGAATAGAATTGTAAATGCTACCTTATAATTTACCTTAAATAAATTGTAAAAAGCATATAAGCCTTCGATATCAGGTTCAAAGTTACTGCAGGAAGGTCACGTAAAAAGCACGAGGACACGAGCATACGAAATCATGTATGAAAAAGTTATGACAGTGGACGAGACAAGACAAGACGAAAGATTAAGTAGGCATCGTAGCTTTTATCGCTCTGTTTTCTCTGGCTACTTGGCCAAACGAACTTTACATCAAATATAGCTGCTTTAGGACCGCCGTGGCGCATAGGCGTAACGTTTGCCTGTGACGCGACGATTTCTGGATTCGATTCCCAGTCGGGGAAAATGGATTTTTCTATTTCCATTTTCTTCGCTCTAACACCTAGGCAAAGTGCGGCATTGAGTTCCGCCACTCAATACGCAATGCCTCGAAAAAAAGCGGAAAGCGGGGACGAAGAAAGCAGGGACTAAGCAACGGAGTGTCTTAACACTAGGTTCTAATAGTTCCTGCAGTTCCGTCTGCCTACTCTGCCATGTGCGGGATAAAGCGTGAAACTAAAAAAAATAGCTGCTTTACAAAAATGTCAGTTCTTTTATTTTTTAATGTTTCTCAATAAGTTCAAATAACCGTAAGAAAGCTAAGAAACAAAAGTGATTTATTATTAAAACATCTAACCCAAATATATTAAAAGAATAAGAAAAAAACTACTTATTATTAAAGTAAGCTTTATTAAAATAGTTTTCTTTGAAGTTATATCAACAAGAATAAGCATATTTACGGTAAACAAATACATAAAATACATAGTACGTGCAAAATAACGTAATCATAAATATTATATAGAACTCATTGTATACAGTCGTGTCATATTGTTTGTTATTTTTGTAGGAATACCTATATGTTACCGTTACTGTTATTTCAATCTATAAAACAGCTAGACTAGAATCAAATAAATAAACATCTATACAAAACGAAAACGTGGTCTCTTACTATGGGCCTCATAAAGAAGCTCAAGGTCGCTCAACGAGCTATGGAGAGAGCTATGCTCGGAATTTCTTTGCGAGATCGTGTGCGCAACGAGGACATCCGCAAACGAACAAAAGTAATCGACATAGCTCAACGAATTAGTAAGTTGAAGTGGCAATGGGCAGGGCATATAGTACGGAGAACTGACGGCCGCTGGGGCAGAAAGGTTCTCGAGTGGAGACCACGTACCGGCAAGCGCAGCGTGGGACGGCTTCTACCAGGTGGACGAACTACTTGGTCCGGGTTGCAGGCAGCCACTGGATGCGAATAGCATTAGACAGGGCGTACTGGAGGTCCCTAGGGGAGGCCTATATTCATACGGCTGATATGACGATGATGATGTATCCAAAAAACATAAATTATTTTATTTGTGAAAGTGTTGTAATTGTGCATACTTAGAAAAGCTAGTTACTTATAATTTTACTAACATATTATTTTAATTCTGGTACTGTTTTAAACATATCGGAAATGTGAATTGATAAAACAATTTAGCCAATGTTCGAATTTCAACAGTTAAATTGATAATTGATTAAACAAACTCTACATATTAGCCAATTTGAAAAACATTAGCGCATGCTTTCAGTCAATATTAAAAATTTGCCTTTTAACAAATAAAGATTTATAATTTTATCCATCCTAAAAAGAGAAAGGAAGTGCACGTTCGCCAACTTATATAAATTATTTTAATATATTGCGTTAAAAATATTTTTAGATTACGCTGTTTAACTAATTTATGAAGAAAAGCAAAAGAAATGTTATGAAAATAATTTATAAAAATGATAATGGCAATTGACTCCAGAACGTGAGGACCATCGTGGCGCAGAGGCGCAACGTCTGCCTGTAACACGACGGTTTCTGGGTTCGATCCCCAGTCGGGGAAGATGGATTTTTCTATTTCCATTTTTTTTCGCTCTGGAAACTAGGCAAAAGCGCGGCGTTGAGTTCCACCATTCAACACGCAATGCCTCGAAAAAGGCGAAAAGCGGGGACGGAGAAAGCAGGGACTAAGCAACGGAGTGTTTCAACACTAGGTTCCCACGGTTCCTGCAGTTCCTTCTGCCTACCCTGCCATGTGAGGGATAAAACGTGAAGTTAAAAAAAAATGAAACTCTAGAACGTCTAGTCTTCTTTTTATTCTTCTTATTTCTTTTCTTTATTATTTATATGAATACAAGTTGTTTTTGTTAATATATTTTTTTAACCGTAAGACATAACCTAGTATTGAGACACTCCGTTATCCGCCTGTTTTTACAATATTTTTCCTTTTGTACTTAAACATACGATCCCATGAATTGCAGGCAAGTCTAAATTTAGCTGGAACTATAAGTAATCTAGGTTTAATTTAATCTAACTTTTCTTTAAAGGCTTCATTTTAATAAAATATTTTCAAACAAACTTAAATTATAGGAATTCGCTTTCTTAACTACGTTCTTCTTTAGATTCATATTTTATTTATAAAATTTATTAAAAATGCGATTTTTTTGTAAACTCTTTTTATGTAAAAAGAAAGTATTGCTAATAAATAACAATAATGAATAAATAAATAATTAACTTCACACTATATTGCACATATGGCAGTAGTTACAGTGGGAAACTAGTGCTAAAACTCTCCGTTACTTACTCTCTGTTAAATATTTAGATATTACATATTGAGTGACAGAACTGAACGTCTTGTTATCATAACGAAGAAATGAAATAATCATTCTCCTTAAATGGGAATCGAACTCACAAACGTTGCGTTTACAGTCACCAATAAGCTACGAGGGCGTTAATAATAATAAATACTTCATACATACTCTCTAAGGGTGTTGCTTCGTCCAGTATCATTGACACTGAAGTCCTTAACTCTCTTGACTCCCCCGTTAACCTTTTTTACATTTTATTATTGCTTGCTATTAAATTTTATAAATCTGCTCACTATAATATTTTTTATAATACACATATTTTAACTGTTGTAATTTTCTTGCTCCTAAAATTGATTTCCGCTATAAATGTATAGCAAATATTTCAGTCTATCTAAATCTTATAATTTTAAATTAATTGTTTCAATAGCATATCCTAGAATGTGTAATTTAACTTTTTTAAATTTTAAGAATTTATATTAAACAAATTAAAGCAAATATTTTGAAAGCGTACATTCTCTATAGTTGAAAATCCGAAAGAGTACTAATAAAGTGTCGTTACGTTACCAAGGTAAAGTATTACGTAGATTTATTATCTGCAGCAAGTTTATTAATATACAAGCTTCCATGAATAGACATCAAAGTACTCTGTCACGTTAAATGTGGAGTGTAATACTTAAGCGCTTAAGCTTTAAGCTTAAGCTTTCTTTTCTAATTGTATATTTTTTTTCGAAACTCTCGGGACGCTGCGTCTGGCTCTAAGCGTAAATATTGTGGGCTCGTATTGAGTTGCGGAACTTAACATTGGTAAAAACGTTTTATAATTATAAAAATTAACGAAAATAACTCGCTACCCCGACTTCAATAATTTCCCCGAATTCAATATTTATAAAAAATATCTTATACCTGTATAACTTTTACTGAGAGAGTAGAGTCAATAATTCATACTCCCCAAAGAAAAGGAAATGAACCTACAACAGCCGCATGCTATGCCAATGTTCACTTTTCTTTTTTTCCTGCGAACCTAATGGGAAAGACTAAAAATTTTTTTTTTATTTTTTTTTTTAGCTTCACGCTTTATCCCGCACAAGGCAGGGTAGGCAGAGGGAACTCCAGGAGCCGTGGGAACCTAGTGTGAAGACACTCCGTTGCTCAGTCCTAAATATAATTATCTCAAGTGGATATCCAACCGGTAACCAACTGCTATACATTCGTTTCTTGTACTTATAAAGGGACTAACTGATATAAACGTTTTATAACATGTAAGTATAATAATTTGTTTCATTAACTACAACCGTATGAATTTTTAAATATGCACTTAAACTGAAAGGCGTATAACGTAATATGTTAATTTTAATTTCACAAATTACCCTCGAAAATTGAGACTTAACTGACTATGAAATTTAAATGTAAGTCTTTCAATTTGGTAAATTATATTTTACGCTAAAGCTCATTTATGAAGTAGGATCTGAATGTAACATAAATAAATTATTATATTTATTTCAGTGTTAAGCTTCACGGTGATTCGCGCTAACTACCAAGCAATAATACAGTACAAAAAGTTATATACAGCACCCTAATGCGAAATTGAGGACCGTTGTGGTGCAGAGGCGTAGCGTATGCCTATGAACGTGACAGTTTGTGGATTCGATTCCCAACTCGGGGAAGATTTTTCCATACCCATTTTCTTCGCTAGGCAAAGCGTGGCGTTGAGTTCCGCCACTCAACACACAATGTCTCGAAGAAAGGCGGAAAGCAGCGATGCCTCTACCTACCATGCTATGTGCGGGATAAAGCGTAAAGGTATAAAACAAATTAAATAATATTTTTCAAAAACAAAAACTATATTGTCTATAAAAGCGTCGTGACCTTCGCGGTAAGTTCAATTCTGACAATAAACTTCTGTAGACGAAAATATGAAATAATATAAAAATAGATAGTCTACATTTATAGTAACATATAAGCTAATGCTTTATTAGCTTATCATTAATTTTATTTTGGCGTAGCTTAACGCTGGTATTTTTAAAGGGGGGAAATTGTAATAATTAAAGTATACTTATTTTCCTGAGTAGAGGTCAAACCGACAACCCCTGAGCTTAGAGTCAGGTGTTGTTTGTTCTATTAGGACACGACGGCCTGTCATATATTTACAGTCTAGTATATATTTTATGTCAGATTATATTCCAGAGTGACTCAAAGCAAAAGGATACAGAAATAAATGGCAGTCTTTATAAAAAAACAAGCTGTTAACGAAATACATCGATTATTAATAATTTAAGTGATATAATAAAATTATTAAAGCATAGATACAGACCGAATATATGCGTGTATATAGTTTTATTGTTTTTATTTTATGACAGTAAAATATATTCTCTGAAAACTTCAAGTGGTGTACTTGTCTACGAACTCGATATATTTTGTTTTATATTAAATATCTATTGTGTTTCAAATTACTTATTTAAAAAGTTGTTTAATATTCTATTTCAATCTTTACTCTGAAAAACTGGCAAATGAATTAATTTTATTTCTATATATTTATAACAAATTGTATTATTGAGTTCCGTAACTGAGCTTAACACTATATTTATTCTGTCTACCCTGCCATATGGAAAATACGACATGAAGCCTATGCTTATAATTTAAGATAACTTTTAAATATTTTTACACTATTCCTTATATCTTATTGAGAATTAATTGTAGTATTTTGTTAGTTATTGCTCATAATAAAACTGTGTGTTTGAAATTTGAATTTGTGTACTTAGTAATTTGATATTGTAGTAAGGTTGTTGTAGTATTTACTTGGCGCCGACTTCAAAATTATAAAATATTTTTTATTTACTTAAGTAATCATTAATTTAATTTAACAAATAAAAAATACGAACGTATTACTTTGTGCCGAAATTTATTTTTTGCTTTTTAGTTAACTTTTTTGCTTTAGACTAGAACTTTTTTGCTTTTTGAAGTCGGTTCTTTTTTGTTAAAAATTACTTTATTTAACGATTTTGAGTGATGGGTAGACCGAGCAAGGATGATTCTCGAATGAGGAAACGACCGTACGACCGTAGTCGGTGTTTTTAAGAACGACACAGCTATCCGCGAATAGACATAGGTAATAAATGTTTGCATTGATATTTGTTTTTGTTAATTATCTCCAAAAGTGCTAAACCAATTTCGATAAAATTTTAATGGAACAATGTCTGATGTAAGACCTACGAAATACAATAATAATCATCCAAATCAGTTCATAAACGACACAGTTATTCGCGAACAGAAATAGTAAATGTTTGTGTCGATATTTGTTTTTGTTGATTATCTCCAAAAGAACTCAATCAATTTTGATAAAATTTTAATGGGACCACCTCTAGTATAATATCTACCAAATACAAAAAGAATAATCAAAATCGGTTTATAAACGACAAACTTATCTGCGAACAAACATAAAAAAAAGCATATATACGGTCGAATTGAGAACCTCCTCCTTTTTTTGAAGTCGGTTAATAAAACTGTAGCAAAAATTAAGCGTTACACGTAGACAACTGCTTTGACATCCATTATTATCTACGCATAAAACGTAGACGATAGCTACTTAGCATTTTATTAAGCCTTTTTGAAAATGTATACTAATTATAGAAATAATATGTAATAATAATAATAATAATAAATTTAGTCATATTTAAAATATACATAATATAATAAACATATAGGATGAAAATATTATTATATGCATGTAATATTATGAGATATATTTAAATTACAACCTTTCAGTCATGTTTAAATATAAAAGCTATAAATACAACCGAATCAAGAGCTTTACGCATTGGGAAGCTTTCGAACTTCTTAGAAGCTTAAAGACGAACCATTAAATCACTGTTATAAATGAAATCAATATAAATATATAGCAATATTTATATGACAGTAGTAAATATATAGCATCCTGTTATAACTATCGTTAATCAATCGAATAGCGTCTTAACGAAGCTAATCAGTTCGCTTAAGTTTAAGGTTAGAATCAAAACGTGACTTACCTGCCATCAAAAATACTTATTTTTCTTTCACAATTTAACGTAAATCTTCAAAAAACTGTTATATTACGTGGAAATTGTTTTAAAAAACGTAAATATTACGTGAAAATGTATTATTATTTACTAAGTGTACGCCGCACGATGCCATGCGCGGGTAGGGCTGGCACATGCGCAGTGGACAGCCGTAGATACCCTGGTAATTATTGCTGTTAAATTTCCGCCTCGACAGCCCTGCCTTTAGGGTTTGGCCTTTTTTATTTATCGTGAGATAGCACATTTTTTTGTTTACCAATTAATTTTTGAAGCATATACAAAATAGTTTAAAAATGACTGACCACTTCTTAATCTATATTATGTAATGTTACCATCATTTAAAAAGGAACTTGTTTTCTTTCTTATAAATATTGTTAGTTTAAAAAACGTATAATATTGTTGATTCTTTTATATATAACGTAAATTTTGTGTCTATATAGTTATATAATAATGTCAGCCGATTTTCACGGTGTAAAACGGTAAATGCATACAAAAATGGTTATGGTCTTATTTTGAAGGGCCCTAATCGTAAATATGCTGAAAAATAAAAATATATTTGATTGCAATATACTAAATTGTTACAATTTTACATATAATTATTAAGGAAGAGCGTTTACCCACTCTTACTGTCTGGTTAAAAAGTGGCAATATGGTCGTAACAAATGCAAAATTTGAACCTACTACGACGTAAATATCTGTGGATTTTGATTTTGATTTGCATTCTGCAAAATTTCGTGAGGATTTAGATGACATTTTAAAAAATATTTATTTGCAGGCAACCATGCCTTTGTAAATATACAACGGACTGTAAGGATTTTTTTATTTTTAGCATCGGTAAGTTCACAAAGAATTGGATGAATCTGTTATTAAAAATCTCTTGAATAAGCAATATTAGCCGTTTATAATGCCATTGAGATATATGTAGATTTTATATTTGAAAACGAGGGTATGACCGCGGCTACGTCCGCTTGAATCACACTATTCTTTCACTCCTTTTGTTTATTAAATTTTTATATATTTAATTCTGTCTACATATATTTATTAATAAATAATGTATATTGTATATATGTGTATCACTATCATAGCATATCTCAACAAATATCCCAGCTGATTTTATATTCTTTAATATTTTTAAATAATATTTATAACACACTTTTAATTAAAAGTTATATTTTATGACGAGATAAGTAATTTTATAACCAAAATGAACAATTTTTGCATAAATTGGCTTCACATTGGTTTCACGTGCAAGTAAACGAAGTAATTTGAATGTGTAAAATTTTTATCGTACCTACAATACTGCATTTAAAACCACGATGAAAATTATAGTATATATTGCTTTAGGTTATAATCATAATAAAATTCATCCATTTTTATAGTTATTAGTAATCATATAGATTTAATTTTACCTTTTTTATGGGAATTACATAGAATGCCAGCAAATGCCGTTCTCGAATTTCACTATTCATTCATTACTCATAGTGTGTCAAAAATTAAATCGATCTACTTTCCAAATGGCAGGCAAAACGATTTAACACTAGGTTTCTTCTTTCTACTAAAATAAACAATAGGTACTATATAAAAATAGCACTAGCAACACTATTGAGGTCGTCATCATCTAGTCAGTTAGTCTAGTCATCTAGTGAGAAACAAAATTATATTGAATTGATTTCAATTTTGATACAAAAAATAAAACAACTACTTTTAAATAATATTAATTTAACAGCGTGAAAGAAACGCACTCAAAGCATAATATGTAGAAAATAAGATAGAAATATGCAGAATACAAATTAAATTATAGTAGTATTTTTTATTTGTTCATTTCTATAATAAATTCACCATCGACATTTGAAATCCCTCGCAATGCAATTGTTTGGTCTCATTGTGCAGCGGACGCGGCGCGGAAGTTGTGACAAATGTATCCACAGGCTTATATTGCTTTACGATAAAGCGACTGGCATATTGATATATGGAGCTTATTGAAATTTTTTTTTGTAGCTTATAGACCTAGTGTTAAGACACTCCGTTGCTCAGTCCCCGCATTCTCCGTCCCCGCTTTCCGCCTTTTTCGAGGCATTGTATGTTGAATGGCGGAACTCAACGCCGCGCTTTGCCTAGTTTGCCAGAGCGAAGAAAACGGAAATAGAAAAATCCACCTTCCCCGACTGGGGATCGAACCCAGAAAATGTCGCGTTACAGGCAGACGTTGCGCCTCTGCGCCACGACGGTTCTTATTGAAAATGTTATTAGAAAAAGGCTTTTACCCGAACGTAATCCATACAAAGGTTGAATATTACAAATAAATAAATTTAAAGGCGCATCTTAATTCTTATACAAATTATAAGTATTAAATTCTTTATAAATAAATTAATAATTTGTTTATAAAGATTTATTTTTTTAATAAATTTAACTAACATTGTACTTTCCATTTATTTTAAAGACGTGTTCAGTGGCAAGATCCATGATGATCCGCCTGTAAGATTGCATACTGAGAAAATAATAACAATTAAATATATGTATATTTTATTCAGCTCCAAGCAAAGAGAACCTAGTGTAAGACACTCTCTATCTTCACTTCCTGTCTAAATGAAATATATTGTGTGTTAATTGGCGGAACTCAACGCTGCATATGTTTTACCAAAATAAAATATGAAAATCTTTGTACTGTAACATTACTCCGAGATGGACTTCAAATATAGTAATATATATTATGACATGTGGGCATAATATTATTAAACGTAAATCGTAAACGTATTTTTTTACGATAGAAAACAACTAAAATACGCCTCGCCTTTAAAATTAGACGCTTCAAGAGTTTAGGAAGACGTAAATATTAATTGTAATATGATAAATTAACTAAAATCATGGAGATGATTAATTAAGCTATTTTCGTGGTTTAATAGTAAACACGACGTTTGAGGCCATTGAGTCGTACCAGCACAACTTTAAAATGTGAACGCGACAACTGTGGGTTTGATTCCCAATTGCGGAGAATAAATTATTTTATTTTCCTTTGCCTTAATAGCAAATACAAACTGCGGTGTTGAGTTCCGGTACTAAATACCCAACGTCGCAAAAGATGAAAAAGCTATACAGATTGTCTAATATTCTGTTATTATTTAACTAATTCATAAAGAAGTTAATATAAAGTGTCACGAGTTCCACCTTGCTTTACTACCGCACTTGTTTAACCAGATGAAATACATAAAAGTCACCAAATATGGAATAGTATCCTAATATGGAATTCCTTAATTTCTCTAAGGCTATAAGTATGAAACGCAACACTCGACCATATATTTTTTCCATTTGGTCTACTAACTATCGCATTCACACCATCGAAACAGTTGCGCGAATGTTTCACGTATGGTAAGTGTGTTTTGATTTGTTATGTGCAATAAATTTTAAAAGTAAGTAATAAATAAGTATTACCAACTATTATGTTTGTATATATAAGTGTCAAAATATATTTAGTGTATCGATATAAGGTTTATTTCACAATTTTGTGATCTTTTGTCACTAAAATGTTGTGACTTGACAAAATATTTAGAAGAGTTTGAAATAGTATAAAAATCCAAATATGGACAGTCGTCGGTGTCTAATTATGGAATAGTCCATAATTCGATTTTAATATTTTATATGATAGATAATTGATATTATTTCTTTATACAATATATGGAATGACTGTTTTTAGAATGTCCACTTCACAATCAACCAAACGAAAACCCTGGAGTGAAGAAAAATTGACACAAGCTACAAAATTCGTCCGGGAAAAGAAAATGGGGTGTTTGAAAGCGGCACAGTATTTTCAAGTGTTTAGGATAACTTTATTACATCTCTGCCAAAAAGATGAACAATCTCCAGAAGTAGCAGCGGCTACTACATTAGGAAGAAAAACTATCTTGGGCTCCGAACTAGAATATGGATGATAGTGAAGAACAAGACTTTGAGGAACATGTTCACTATCTTCATTAATCCAGTTTAATGAAGATAGTGAACATGATGAGTTGATGGACCACATGTCCACTCCTGACTTCTGATGCAGAATGTATTTTCTGTTCAAGACTTTTTCCCATAAAAGTGGAGAAAGCTGGATTAAAAGCTTGATGTGTAGGCTCTGGATACATTATGATTGTGCTGATCCAAAGTTTGATACTTGGATCTGTAACTTTTGCAAGTCATTGTATTACGTTTTTCATTTATCACAAGATATTAGATATTAATGACCATTTTGTTATTGTTATGTTGATTTATACTTATATTCCATATTTGGGGTCCTATTCCATATTTGGTTACTCATTTGTGATTTTGTTTTTTGTGTTAGATTTTAATTTGATAATTAATATATTTGATTAAAGACTGTTAATTACTTCTCACAAATGTATGCCTGGTCAGTAAAAACATTAAACTAACCAAATTTATGTAAAATTTTTTTTATATATCCCAGAAACAAAATGGTATTCCATATTTGGTGACTTTCCTCTACATAAAAAAAAATACAATTTTGAATTAAAATTCAATTCAATAAGAAGCTGGTCTCAAAGGTCTCAAAAAATCTTTTATGTATAAATTGAATATAAATTGAACTCGAATCTAAAATTATAGACGACTTCTTAATGAAAACGTAAATAATATAATAATTAAATTTATGTATATATTTTTTTTTATATAATAATTAAAGTTAAATTAAAAAAGAATTCACAATAATTTACAAGCCAAATTAAACTTCAAAAATTTTTAATACACGTTGCGAGCAAATTTTTAAGCTTTTTCCATATAAAAACTTTTAAACTCTACGTTATAGTGTAACACGTGTACGTATATTCACCGTCCAGCGAAATCAGGTTTCATCGAGCTTTTGAACGAGCTTTTTTCATGTAAACTATATACTGTTGAAACTTTAGCTCGCTGCTAAATTGCTGTTTACGGATTTCGTACTGTTTACAAATAAATTTTCGTTTAAATATAATATAAAGGCTTTTAATTTCCTTAATAAAAATTAGTAATTACTCAAAAAAACTCACATTTAAATCGAGTAGTACAGACGAACCTTACAATTTTCGACCAATATCTGTGCTACTCTTTTTCAATAAACTTTTTTACATTTACTTAAAGAAAACATATAAAAATTTGAACGCAGCGGGACTCGAACCCGCGCCCTCCTGCGAACCGTGCAGGCGCTCTCACCATTGAGCCACGCATTCTACATCAAGCCGCGTTGAAACTTTTATATGCTTTCATACAACTTATATCGTTGTTAGCATCTCTGTAGGGAGATTTTTACAAATTTCCGCTACCCAAAGACCATTACAAAGAACAATCGTTTGGCGAGAGAGAATGCTATTTTTATTAAATATTTTTATGATTTTTAAAGTGTTTATATGTTTTCTTTAAGTATTTTTCCTATCCTCAGTGTGGATTAACACTTTAAAAATCATAAAAATATCTTTTACATTTTCTTACATAATCTTATTCATGACAAACTGTAGGTTTTGGGGTAACTCCACTGCTGATGCTGGAATAACTTTAATAATGAATACATTTGAGGCCTAGGAGACTTCTCACAGGATGGGCTAACCTATCCAAGGAGTTTGAAACACACGTCGACCATATGTATAAGTATTAGGATAAATATAGTACGTAACTGCATTAAATAACCAATCACTTAAGAACAACATTTCATTATAGTTCCCTTCCAATATGGAAGGCCTGCACTGAAGCCATAATTGACACGGTTTATTTCTTTTATAATCCTTGTCATAAAAGACTATCCTCTTATACAAGAGATTCCTAAGTACATATTTTGTTATTTTTTTTAACTTGAGTGTAAAATAAAGCTGTAAAACTCTATTGACTCCACATCTCGTAGGGTGAGTCAAATATTTTTTTCCCTCACATTGGCATTAAGATATACAAGTGACATGTTCGGGGACGGAGAAAGCAGGGACTAAGAAACGGAGTGTCTTAACACTAGGTTCCCACGGTCCCTGCAGTTCCTTCTGCCTACTCTGCCATGTGCGGGATAAAGCGTGAAGCTAAAAAAAAAATGTTCGTAAAAAAATGATTCTATAAATCTTTATATGAAGATTTTATCAAAAGCTTTAGTAAAAGGCTTTCGTCACGTAGTTCCGGAGCAATCATAACATGTGTATAAAATATATAAAAAAGAGGAAAAATATCACCCACTGGAAACATTCTTGATCTGAAACCTAGTTGTTCTGCAGACAGGCAATTCTTATGTAACGTTAAATCAGGGTATATATTCGCAGAATTAAAATAATACATTTCAAAATGTAAACATAAATAAATCAATGTAAATATTGTTACATATCTATTTCGAGGACCGACGTGACGCAGAGGTGCCACGTCTGCCTGTAACGCGACGGTTTCTGGGTTCGACTCCCAGTCGGGGAAGGTGAAATTTTCTATTTCCATTTTCTTCGTCTTGACAAATAAGACAATACGCGGCGTTGAGTTCCGCTACTCAACATGCAATGCCTCGAAAAAGGCA
This sequence comes from Dione vanillae, assembly GCA_037178615.1. Lineage (NCBI taxonomy): Eukaryota > Metazoa > Arthropoda > Insecta > Lepidoptera > Nymphalidae > Dione > Dione vanillae. The sequence continues at coordinate 1,699,463 of JAZFAU010000135.1, read as the reverse complement.
GAAAGCGGGGACGGACAAAGCAGGGACTAAGCAACGGAGTGTTTATATAGCTTAGCTTCATATAGTTTCTCCAGTTCCCTCTGCCTATCCTGCACATGGCAAAGCGTGAAGCTAAAAAAAAATATGTCTATTACATAGAGCTGTACAAGTGATTTGAATGTCTCAATAGGAATTTTAGTGTTAAGGTACTCTTTTGTTCTCTGTTTACGTCCAATTTTTAGACATTTCGTGTTGAATGTCAAAACTCCAGTCTGCGAACTTAATTTAGCAATGCATTTACTTGGAAGATGGAAGGCTTGCACGCAGCGATCCCTGCCAGCCCTACCTAGGGCTGCAACATTCCATCAGCCACGAGCACCATACGGGAGCACAATGCTAGGGCGTCCCCCCGAGGCGACGCGCACCAGTGCGTCCCCGCTGGTGTGACAAGTGGAGACGAATGCGGCGTTGGGGACCGCCACCCAGCAAGCCATGTCCGGAACGGCGGGAAGTGGAGGACGGAGCTACAAATAGCTGCGTGGAATGTAAGAGGAGGGATGGACTAGAAGATGAAGGAGCTATTAGATGTGATGGATGAGCGAGATTTGGATGTCATTTGTATGACTGAGACCAAGCGAAAGGGCAATGATGCAACCGATTTGCCGGGCAGCCGCGTCGCTCTCTGGGCCGGCGTTCCAGAGAGCGAACGCGGTTGTCAAGGTGTAGGTGTGTTATTGTCCTCTCGATTGGTTAGTGCAGTGGTAGAGTACGAGGCGATCAACCCTAGACTGATTTGGGTTCGCTTCAAGCTGGGGATTACAAGAATATTCTTGTTGGTGGCATATGCGCCGGTATCCTCAGCTTCATTGAGCGAACTTGAGGGGTTTTGGGAGTGTGTCAGGGATGTTCTAAGCAGTGTTAGAGGAAATGAAAAATTAATATTATGTGGAGACATGAATGGATGGGTCGGAACCGCGAGAAGTGGTTACGAAGGTGTGTTAGGTCAATATGGTGACAGAAGAGTGAATGAGGCTGGAAAGCTCATTTTGGAACTTTGCAAGGAAAGGAATTTGTTTGTGGCAAACACGATGTTTGACCACAAACAAATTCACATGTATACGTGGGAGCGCATGGGAGAGAACAGTATGATTGACTTATTCCTAGTGGATCAGCGGATTCGAAAACAAGTGATGGACACACGTGTGTTTAGGGGTGCCGACTTGGGAACGGACCACTATCTAGTAATTGCTAGATTTAGGGGTTTGTTCGTAGGATGGCGTAACCGCACGAGGTGTTCATACTTGGAATCGAATTATCGCATAAGAAGCTGGAAGCTTCAAGATCCACCGATCAGAGAGGAATATATAGAAAGGGTTTCCGAAAAGCTTGACAGTTGTGAAATAGGAAATGAAAGTGTTGAAGTATGCTGGCAGAACCTTAGGAGCTGCATGGTGGAAGCTGCGACAGAGGTATGTGGTACAAGGAAAAGAGGCTTTAGTAAAAAGCGTGACGAATGGTGGGATGATGAAGTGAAAGATGCTGTAGAAAGAAAGAAGAAGGCATGGCAGGATTATAAAGCCTCGAGTAAGAATAAAAGTATGAGAGAGATTAAAAAGAAAGAGTATAAGCTGCAAAAGCACCAAACGAAAGCACTGATAAAGATGAAGCGTGAAAGAACCGAGAGTAAAAGAGATGAAAGGTTGACGAGCAACTTCCGGGATAATACGAAGCTTTTCTGGCGAGAAGTTAGTGATTCACGGAGTTGTTCGTCAACCTTTAAAATGAAAGGGGTGCTTTCGAAGGACGGTGAGATACTCACAAACAGATCACACGTTTTGCAGCGATGGGCGGAATTCTATAAGGAGATGTATGAATGTGATGACGCTTCTGCCTCAAGTGACAGCGACAAGCTGAGTCTTGATGTAGCAGATGGCGAAATCAGTATAAAAGAAGTTGAGAGTGCAATAAGAAGCTTGAAATGTGGTAAGTCAGCGGGAGCGGATGGAGTTACTGCCGAGATGATCAAATATGGTGGACCTCGCATCTTGGACTTGTTCTGGTTTCTGTGCAATTTGTGCTGGAAATCGGGGGAGGTCCCAGATGATTGGCAAGGTGCAGTCATCGTGCCTTTGTATAAAGGCAAAGGTTCACAGATAGACTGTGCAAGCTATAGGGCTATCAGTTTGATTAGCTTAGGTGGTGAAGTATATGCAAAAATTTTAGCGAGAAGAATGCAAGACAGATCCGAAAGGCTACTGTGGGAGGCCCAAGGAGGTTTTAGACCTGGAAGAGGATGCATGGATCAGATCTTTTCCATCCGTATGATCACAGAGAAGTTTTTGGCTGTAAACCAAAAGGTTTTCTGTGCTTTTGTGGACTTGGAGAAGGCGTTTGACAGGGTTGTGAGAAAGAAGTTGTGGGAGATACTACCCCGGTACAATGTGAACGGACCCTTGCTGCAGGCTGTAAAATCTCTTTATAGAGATCACTCAGCCTGTGTGCGAGTAGGAGCCGACATGTCGCCTCGGTTTGGCATCCAATCGGGTGTCAAACAGGGTTGTGCCATGTCGGCTTGGTTGTTCAATTTGTATTTGGATAGCTGTCTCCAAGGACTGAAAGAAAGTGACATGGGTGTAAAAGTGGGTGACTTGAAGGTAAATTGCTTGCTGTACGCAGATGATGCAGTGCTTATTGCATCATCAGAAAGCGAGTTGCAGGCATTGGTCACCATTCTGAAAGACGGGTGTGAAACTAATGGTCTAAACCTGAGTGCAAGTAAGACAAAGGTTCTGGTATTTGAAAGAGACGAGGAAAGGACGGAATGCAAGATTTTCGTGAATGGAAAATTATTGGAACAAGTGAACGAAGTAGTATACTTGGGAAGTATGTTAAGTAGAGATGGTAGATACGAAATGGATGTGGAAAGACGTGTTGCTGCCGGTAACAGAACGAGCTGTGCCTTAGCTGCGTTGTTGAGACGGCAGAACGTCAGCGTCGCTGCACGTTTGGCCGTACACAATGCAGTTTTGGTTCCGACGCTGTTATATGGCAGTGAAACGTGGGTATTACAGAAGAAGAATGAAAGAAAGATGAATGCTGTGGAGATGCGATCTCTTCGAAGGATATGCGGAGTCAGCTTAGCTGACCGAATCCGCAACGAAGAGGTACACAGGATGGTAGGTACCAGCGAGGATGTCACAGTAAGAATGAAGAAGAACGTGCTCAGATGGTTTGGGCACGTCGAAAGAATGAGTGACGAAAGAATGGTAAAAAAGATATATGATGGAAAAGTGAGTGGTAAGAGAGGTAAGGGGAGACCTCGGTTGACTTTCGAAAACACAGTATCGAAGATACTGGAGGAAGGTCACGTAAAAAGCATGAGGACTCCCCGGAGAGCATGCATGAAGAGGTTAATGACAGTGGACGAGGCGAAAGAGGTATGCAGGGACCGCAGCGTTTGGCGCTCCGTTCTCTCTGACTACCCCGCTAGGGATAGAGCGTGAAGCTATGTATGTATGTATGTATGTATTTACTAGGGCGGCGAAATGAAAATAATAAACTCACGCGTATCTTAAAACGGTAATTGAAAACTGTCGTGTTTATTTTCATGTGGTTATTAAAACAATAGAATAATTCACCAAAATTGTAACAAAATTTTAGTTTGTGTTATTTTACAATATAAACTCTCAAAATACATTATACATTAAAAATGTTCTAACAATTCTAGCAATAACGGTTGTCAGTAATTGCAAAGTATTTGGAGAACATTAGAAATAGAGTGAATATAAGTTTGTTTAGTTTATAGAATTTACTTGAAAATATTACTATACCTACCTACATAATAATATCTTCTTCATGTTCTTCACGTTTTTGTAAAAAGGCAATAAGTAATATTTTTTTAATATGTATCTTTACACTGTGTTCAGCAAAATCTATCAGGCTTGTGCAAAAGAAATTAAAAATATACAATTTAAAATAGTTCATCGAAAGTATTGTATAGGTTATTACGTTTCATGAATACTACAATTACGTATTTTATTTATATTATGAGTCTTCATATAAGTAAGCCATTTCGCCTTAAGAAATGTCAAATTAATATATAAAAAAAATAAAATTTAAACCGTTATTTATGTAAAAAAGAATTATTTATTTACTCTAGCCTCATTTCTGTGGTTCTTGTACAAAAAAGTGAAAAAGCCTAGCCATTATAGAATCGATTTTTGTCCATTTGTATGACGAGATAGAAATACCAATCGTACATCCTATTACGATACATTATTTATATTGCCTACAGTTCACTGTCACGTTGAAATGGCGTCCAACTTTGCCATTAGCATCGAGATTCACAACTTCTGGGAATCCGAGTCAATATTAAACTTCATATTTACTGATCGCTAAGTCACAATTTCTAGTAAGAAATAGGACGCTATATTGACGCAACACTTTGTTATATGACGGTAGCAATGTCTCCCAATAGATTAAAAATGTACATCACTTTATTTTATTATGAGCAACGTAAAAATATTATAGTTCTTAGTTCTTTTTCTTTTGAAACAAACTAGGCAAATGATAGTCAAGCATAAAAACACTGAATTCTATATTACCAGAGAAAAACAAATCATTAGTTATATACATTATATGATAGAAACCAGAGTCATTGCGTTTACACTAAGGCGGTTCATATATGTGTTTAAAGTTAATATTTTTCATTTGACAAAGGAATTGTATTTTTTCAGAACTAGAGTAAGACTTGGGTTGATCTTCGAGAATACAGTGTCAATAAAATTGGAAGAAAGTGAAAAGGCCCACCAAAAGGCATATATAGAAAAGTTGATGACGAAGCGAAATATGTATGCAGGTATTATTGTAGTGCTAAGCACTTTGGTCTTTCTATCTAATCTATCTGTGAGTGTGTGTGTGTGTGTGTGTGTGTGTGTGTGTGTGTGTGTGTGTGTGTGTGTGTGTGTGTGTGTGTGTGTGTATGCATGTGTCTTTTTAAAAAGTAAATTTTCTTCGTAATTCAAATTTAAAAGTGTCATTATACATTAAAATATTAAAAAAAGTATACATAGGAAACATATATATGTACACAAATATATGCACTCTAAAAATATATTGCTATGTTTAATTTAACATTTTCTCTCAGTTAATTTTTAATTTAAATTCTTCCTTGTTTCAGTTCGCCATTAGGAAACACAGTATGGCGATGACGTCATTATGCCAAAATAACGACCTGTCGTTGAAAATTGAAAGCCTCAACCGCTTAAAGAGCACATTAAACTAAATAACATCTAAAGCTCTAAAGCTTCGTCTTAAATGTGAAATTAATTTGACAGATTTTGTAATATATTAAGAAGTATTGTGTAACGGCTGTTTTGACCTCGTTCTTTATGGTTATCACCCTCCGCCAACAATTAAAACTGTTTCTATATTACAATAACCCAATGGCATTAATAAAAAAAAGAAATTTTTGTAGATCTTCTTTAATTTTTAACACTCACATCGAAGATATATAAAAATAATTTTAATTTTGGGTACATATAAATAGGAGCTGGTAAAATTAATATAAGCGTAAATACGTATTTTAAAGAGATACTTAGGCATATAATGATATGTTTTAATTTTATTTAAATAATATATATTGACTACGAGAAAAGAAATTCATTGGTCACGAAAACCTTTGAAATTCAAAAGGTTGAAAATGTACGAATGCGATATTGCAGATATAAGTACGATGTGATGTACTTCATAAAAATAATTAATATTTATGCACAGAATCTCCATAAATGATAATTATTGTCACTACATATTTAAGCATTGATATATCATATATATATATATATATATATATATATATATATATATATATATATATATATATATATATATATATATATATATATATATATATATATATATATATATATATATATATATATATATATATATATATATATATATATATATATATATATATATATATATATATATATATATATGAGGACCGTCGTGGCGCAGAGGCGCAACGTCTGCCTGTAACGCGATGGTTACTGGGTTCGATCCCCAGTCGGAGAAGATGGATTTTTCTATTTCCATTTTCTTCGTTTGGCATCTAAGGCAAAGCGCGGCGTTGAGTTCCGCCACTCAACACGCAATGCCTCGAAAACGGCGGAAAGTGGGGACGGAGTAAGCAGGGACTAAGTAACGGAGTGTCTTAACACTAGGTTCTTATGGTTCCTGCAGTTCCCTCTGCCTACCCTGCCATGTGCGGGATAAAGCGTGAAGCTAAAAAAAATAAAAAAAAAAATATATATATATATATATATATATATATATATATATATATATATATATATATATATATATATATATATATATATATATATATATATATATATATATATATATATATATATATATATATATATATATATATATATATATATATATATATATATATATATATATATATATATATATATATATATATATATATATATATATATATATATGTGTCACTTACAAATGTTAACAGAAGTTACAATCACGTTAGGCAAATTCAATGGCCTTAAGCAAATACTATTAAGAATCTATACAAATAGATAGAATAACAATATTGAAATAGAATCCCCATGTTTTATTTGTCTTGTATTTCAATTAATGAAGGTACCTCCCCTTAGTATTAATATGCGTTACACTCGTATATGTATATTATTTTTACTGGTATATGTAATATTATTCTTACTGGTAGTCCATGATTTTGGGTACATAATTAATAATTTCTCATTTAAAAAAATACACACTTAACCTGACCTAATAATTAAATAATTTGACCTAATAATAGCAAATACACATTAGTCGATGACGTCTTCAGGGCCTTTTGAGGTCCAGTAAAATTAAGGTACATACGCAACAAAAATTTTTATATGATAATCGCCGCATATGTAAATCCTATATAGTACTTCCTGTTTACCTAAAGTTATAAAATTTGGTAATAAGGCGGAGTTTATAGCACAAGCAAAGATAATAATTTATAGATATATCCAGGAATTGAACCATTACAAACTTATACAGTAGTTCAATTCATATAAAATGTGCATAAAAACGCAAAATTAAGTTTGTCGACTCTTATTAGTTGTATATTGAACTAAATTGCACTGGACTAGATATATGAAAAAATACTTAAATAAAACATATAAAAATTTGAACGCAGCGGGACTCCTGCGAACCGTGCAGGCGCTCTCACTACTGAGCCATGCGTTCTACATCACAGTTTTTATACAACTTATATCGTTGTTAGCATCTCTGTTCGAGGTTCGAGTCCCGCTGCGTTCAAATTTTTATATGTTTTCTTTAAGTATTTTTTCTATCCTCAGTGAGGATTAACACTTTAAAAATCATAAAAATATTAGATATATGAAATTTGTTGGAAAATAATAACTTACAATATATATAAATTAAATTATATATATATATATATATATATATATATATATATATATATATATATATATATATATATATATATATATATATATATATATATATATATATATATATATATATATATATATATATATATATATATATATAAATTATAATCATTCACTGTGGGTAGCGTTTCTAAATAATATATTGCTAAAATGATGTATGTATATATAATATAAAAACAAATTGCTTATTTATAAGAACTTAATGAATATAAACTGTACACAAAAGTCATGAATACAATACCACACAATATCACCCACCTACAATATACCCAATACATTGCATTGTAAAAGAGGATCCTAGAAGCTTTATTTCAATTTTATAAAATGTATTCGTAATATGTTCAATACACGTAAAAGCTGAAACCTTTTAGTATATTTTAGAAAAGATTTGCCTTTTAAAATGTTGCATCTTCAATCGAGAATACATCAATCTTCCTCCATAGGAAACCTTTCTTATAATAGAAGTATGAAAGTTTTATATAAACAATACAGACTTGTTCGAACACACTAATGCCTCACTGATATGTCGAACGAAACTTCGCTTGTCATTTAAATTTGTACCGAAAATGACTTCTAGGTTATTTTTTGGGGATTAAGTAAGAGATATCCATATGCATAATTTATGCCATGTGTGTAAATACATACATATGTAGTCTTCAGTGACGACAAACCTCTTTCACCTCTTCCACTGCTATTAAACCCTTCATACCTACTGTCTGGGGATTTCTTGCCTTTTACGTACTTACTTTCAGTTCCTTCAACACAATGTCTACCTGAAGGTAAATCTAAAATTTTCCAGGGACCTTTAAAATCACATTTGATATTAAATTTATTTCAAAATACCTATATTTAATATAACAGACCACTGATTTTGTGGCAATTAAAGTTACATGCAGCGTTTTAAGCAAAACGCATTCTTGATAATAAATTAGAATTATTTAGAATAGTGCCCATATTATTGAAATTTATAGCAGTATTATATTGATTTGTGGCAGTTTCAGCGGTTAGTGCTGAATTATTTCGAAATAAATGCCTAAATTAATTTAAATTATAGTTTTACTTAACATTAAATTGAAAACAAATCTCAGGCTCTAAGAAATAAGACTTTAATAATTGTGAAAGGTATATTCTACAAAATAAAATAAAATAAAAATGAAGGAAACTTACGTCAGTTCTCATGTAATATCCTCTTATTACTGCGGTGTAATTTATTACCACTCGTACTTACGCTTTTATATACATAACTTCTACTTATACCCAACTGTATAAGAATACTTTTTCTTAATTTTTGAATATCTATTGCATAGCAAATTGGAACGATGTTGCCAATATCATGGAAATAACAAAACTGTAATTAAATATTATTGCTTCTCAAATTGAACTCACGACATCTGCGAACATCCAAAATACTATTATTTTGATACAACACACAGACACTTAAATTTACTTGTACATACGATATATTACTTGTACATAATACAATACAATTGCATGCTGATGAATGTTTGCGATAGCTCGAAGCAATAGAAGCAAAAAACTCAATATAATACGTAGATATGTATAAATTTCAAAAAAATCTTTGGTCCCTTCTTCTCCAATACCAAAACTTTCATTACTTTAAATATCAACCTTTTATTCTACTCACAATAATGAGAGAGTCCCTAGAATCTAATTTGATACAATTTTCCCTCTATAACTTGAGAAATTAAGCTAGACTTCTGTATCTTAAACGTAGCAATGTTTTATTTTATAATATTGACATTTTGAATTTGATTTATTTTTTTACAAACTTATTACCTAAATAATTAACCTTTCGATTTAACGATTTCAAAAATTTTATTTAAATTAATATTTATGTTACTTTTAGAACTTCAAATTTATAATAAAGAATATCAATCTCCTTATGTCGAATAAATAAATAATCCGCCTAAACCGAAAACTCTATAAATAGATTTTTGTTTTATATTAGTAGAAGTTACTTTACTTACTTTGTTATAATAAGTACATTACTTTCATTAAATGAAAGTCAAAAGTGATGAAACAAGTCTTCTAGCTCGATTGACTGAATGTAATTGATTAAATCAATTAACTAATTTACTAGTCTTAATCTTGATATCTCTAACTCCATCCTAAGCAGCATATCTCGTTTAGAGTTTGTTTCAGATTAACACATCTCTAAAATTGGGCTTACTTTAATTATTTAGAGGAATTTATTTTTTAAAATATTTCGTTCATTGATACAAAAACGGTGGAACTGCAGAATAGTTAACGCCTTTAATAAGTTTAATAACTTTATTTAAAAACATTCAAATAGTTTATTTTATTAATATTTTACTACGAAAATCTCATAATGTAACAAAAAGAAATATAAATATTAATAGGCAAGGCAAAGTATTGCAGCAAATGTAGTAAATTAGTAGTAAAGCTATTAAACTAGGTGCTTTTTAAGCACTACAAGAGATGTGTGGCTAGTGTACAGTGACCATGAAGTCGAATTGTACGTAAGCGGTGCCGACCGTATACGTAATTCCCTTTTTTACTATTCATTTTTACTATTCGAAAAATAAATATTATGCGTTCTTATTATTAGAGCGAGAAAATACGGCCGTTTAGTACATTTGTGTATTTACAAGTTTCAATGGCTTAGCACATTAAAAATAGATATTGACATATACATAATTGATACTCTGGATTAAAATATAAAATATAGGCTTCCAATAAATGACACAGCTTAACGACTGTTATCAATTCACGTACAAAAGTACAATTTTCATTCCTGTTCGATTGAAATAACCTAATATTTTATGCATGTATATATTTACTATGCATGCTATATGCCATTATAAAGCTTTGAAATTTTTAAAATATATTGATGATGATAATTTGATTTATGAACATTTTTGCAGCAATGAAATAGAGAAGTGTTACTACACTAGAAATGGTAGTTAAATTTGTGTTAAAATTAAAAAAAAGCAACCTACAGATAATAATTTTGAAAATGATTTGAAGTATTACTTCTACTAAATGTTGAAAATTTTATCTACAGGAGCGTAAAATAAGAATTAATTAAATTGAGTTCAGTTGAGCTTCTATATGTCTACAATTCAGAATTCTTTACGTGTTAATGAGATTGTCATTATAGATCTGCCATGGTTGATAGAAAACGTCACAGATATGCAAGTACATAATTTACTATAGTCTAAAGATTATGATGAGGACCGTAGTGGCGCAGAGGCGCAACGTCTGCCTGTAACGCAACGGTGTCTGGGTTCAATTCCTAGTCGGGGAATATGGATTTTTCTATTTCCATTTTCTTCGCTCTGGTAAACTAGGCCAAGCTCGGCGTTGATTTCCGCCACTCAACACGCAACGTCTCGGAAATGGCGGAAAGTTGGGACGGAGAAAGCAGGGACTGAGCAACGGAGTGTCTTAACACTAGGTTCCCACGGTCCCTCTGCCTACCCTGCCATGTGCGGGATAAAGCGTGCAGCTAAACAAAAAAAATGATTGACATACAAACCTCTTAGATCCAAGATCACAGAGCATTCATTACCACGGGGATTCAAATCCACGTTCTCCAATTCATTGTGAGTTTTCTCAGAAAGATATACTGTATTGGTTTATACAAAACTACGGAACAAAATATCAAGACAAATTTATTTTAGAACCTAACTAACCCTACTGTCTATTTTCCTGATAATTTTCAAAATTTTATAGGGTGCCCTCACCCTCAAGTAGAACTCAACACTATGTTTTGTTTATTACTTATTATTTTAACAACTATTCACCATTTACGTTCTCTGTTCTTTCAGCTTCACACTGTATCTCGCGTACCAGGATAGACAAAAATCGTGATAAGAAACTCTGTTCCCATTTATATTCTTTTAAAGATTTTTTACATAATAACTATATACACAATAAAAGTCAAACAAATAACGCAATACATATTAAATATGTCTTTTTTGAACAAGCCAAAATAATCAAGATATCGAAACCGAAATCGATCACAATGATGTTATCAGTTTTTTATCACATCTACAGTTGAGGTAGTTTATTTTTGTTAAGCTTCACGCTTTATCCCGCATGTAGCAGTGGATAGAGAGAACTTCAGGAACCGCGGGAACCGACGTGTTAAAACACTCCGGTCCCTACGTACCGCTTTTCGAGTCACTCAGCATGCCTACTCAACCATCTTTAATAATACATCGTCTCCTGGTGCTAAAATTAGAGATCTTCCCCGAGGTTTAAAATGTGTTAAAACTTTCTAATTATTACAGAGAGCTTATTAATATAATATTCATGAGTTCAAATCTCCGCTACAATCATATTTTAATAAGTAAACTTGGTAAACATATTTTTCGATTGTCTTATAATATAATAATAATTAGAAATATTTGTAAGAACCTTATAAGCTACCGGATGTAGTTGGAAATATCATTTGCGTGGACTACAAAACGTAACATTTCATTTTTTCTGCTTCTATTGGAATTTCCGGTAATTTCCTTTAGAGGGACACACCTACACTCCCCAAAAACTTCCCTCATTGCCAAATTAGGTATGTACGCTGAGCTATTTCTTGTGTGCGTAATCTGTGAGCTTTAATAATATGTTGAAAACTTTTAAATTAGTAAAGCTACATTGTTTTTTATTATTTTAAATTGTATGAAAATTTTCAAAAGAGTTTAAGTGACCTTATATAAAATAGAAAGAAAACAAGATAGGATCAAATCCCCCACGTTGTTTGTCGCACGTGTAAAAAATCAACCTAACAAGACTTGCGAAGTGTATTACCTTACTTAAAAGTTAGAAAAATATTGAGATTACTGATATTTGTACTTATAAAGCTTTTTCGTTATGTGTTAATCAATTTGTAATAAAAAATGATAATAATAAAAGTATTCTCTTTGTTCTTGTTGAGAATTGACAATTTTCAGATGTCAGTTAGTTAAAAGTTTGATCATTAGAGCGAAAGCTTACCCGAGCGTAGAAATAAATATATCATATATTATCTTTACAAAAAGTACAAATATTAAAGAACATTAAAAGCTAAGCTGCAATTAGTCATTGACACAGGCATAGACTAAGTTTAGTAAGTATACAAAAGTTGAAAAGTAAGGTCTAGGATAGTAATCATAGGACTTTCAAATAATTAATAGGTATCTATTTTGCAAATGTCCATATTTTCATTATTTTTACTTTGTATTTTTTTAACCTTAAAGTAATCTACATATTGTTTCCATATTGTCACTTTTATTTGCACGTGCAAAAGTCGATTTAATTTTTATGTTAAATATAATTTTCTTTAAATGTTATCAAAAACGGAAACCTAAAGGCGGGTTTTAATTTTTTTTTGGATTTTTCCTGTATATCTCAAATACAATAGTAATACGTAAATTTTTTACTTATAGTCAACAGTAGTATCAACCAAGTCATCAACGTCCTAGAATTTCCTTTCATGTCATCACTAGCTTAATTCAAATTAAATGTATAGCTTCCATACAACTACTTTGAAAATAAAAGAAATACCTTCAACTAATGTAGCTTACGTAAAACTCAGGCTACAGCTCGAAAAGTTTTAATATAGTAGTTCCTAAGTACCATCTGGCGTAAAAGTTAGATAACCCAGACCAACCATTAGCCGCCTTAATGTGTGAAGACGCCATTCTTATATATCTCAATAATAGGTATAAATTTAACTGCAACAGTATATACTATTAATTTTCGAACATACGAGTCGTATGCGTAAATATGCAAAAAAAATATACAATTTATTTCGATTGCTCGATAGATTTTTTGTTTTTTAAACCGAGTTAGAAAGTATTGTAGATTGAAATCATATACTGCATTAAAATTTTCACTATATATTTATATATACACTATATATGTAAGTAATACAATTATATACTATATTATTTTTCTTATTATAAACAGCGTGTTAAAGTGACATGTAGCTTGCTTGCAGAGTAAAGGAATCATGAAAGTTCCAAGTTACGACTCGTGTTGAGGCACAAAATATATTTCTCAGTACAAGCGAGGTGTATATGGCAAACCATAAATATTAAGTATAAATTTTTTTTCAATTATTAAATTACAACCAGGTTTTTATATAGCGATGCAATTAATCAATAAATTACGTCTGAAATTCGTCCAAAAATAACTACATTATATTCAAACTAGAAGTGGAAATATTTAAAATGGAACATTTAAAATACAATTTCCAAGTCTTACTTGAGAAATAATATACCGCAAGAAGCATCCGTAGCATCCCATACTGAATCGCAATGCGACCCTTCACACGAAAACGACCCAGTTACTGTAACATTCCGGATAAAATATTTGCTTAGAATGGACACAGTTGGAACTTTATATTTTAAAAGTCTTTTAACTGCTTACATTTGTTTTTTTTTTAAATTAAGTTTCTACTAGTATTGATATATAGTTTAAATAAATGTAGTAAAAACTCCGTTATCTGCTGTTCAGTCATTCAAGAACAACAAAAACCCCTAAATAGAGCTATGTAAAATTAATTCCAAAAGCATTTTAATACGATAAAATTGTATTTCACCAGATAACGAAACTTAATAAAAATTTCAGAAATTATCTAAACACCCACAGACCGAATTTTAATTTAAAACTTCCAGTAGTTACATTAAGGCTAAATGTTTATTCTCAGCTAATGGTTTAAATTTTTTATATATGTATATCTTCATCTTATACTATCGATTACATATATATAACATGTTTTATATAAAAAAAAGATATAAACATTCTATAGAGTGACTTTTTAACCGGAAACCAAGGAAAAATTTCTAAAACATACCATTAATTACGCTATATTCTTCTCAAGATACACATATACAATATACATATATATCTATATCTGTGTAATAATTTTAATCACGAACATTTACATGTTACGGAAACAAGCTAAGTGGAAAACCAAGGCTCTGCCCAAGCAAGCGTCGAGTACTTAATTCTTATAATATATTCATATGAAAGCTTCAAATGATACTGTTTTAAATTTATTAAGGACTTGCTTATAGTGTCTGAATACTAGTTTCCCATGGTTCTTGTGGCTTCCCCTGCCTTATGAAGCTAACTTGATTTTTTTATTTATATTAAATATTTATCAAGATGAAAACTAAAATTACAATTCATCTATATAAATCAGTAAAACTATAAAAGACTTTATATATACATGCTAAGACAGGTGTTGTTTGCGATCACGAACCCAAATGGTAACGAGTTCGCCTTCAAAGAAACGCCGGAGAGCATGAAAGCTGTGATGTCGGCGATATGGCTGCTGACGGAAGCCGTCGGCAACGTCATCATCATTGCTCTCACGAGGGTGTTCGTTTATTATACTTACTACGTTTATTTATTATTTTGTAGAACAATTTGTATACTACTTGGTTTAACAATGTAACAAACTCAAACATAGGTATTAAGAATGGGACTTATAAATTGAATTTACTTACTATGAGTTCCACAATTGAAAAAGGACAAAAATATTTAAGAATACATTAATATTTTTAAATATTATTTAATACGAATCAGACAATACCACAACATTGTAGATCAAGTAAGCCTTTTCGAATCAAAGTTTCCAAACTATATTGATTTAAGTGCATTTTTAATTTGGCAGGTCTTATATTATTACTTCCATTGGTTACTTTAAAATTGTTCATATTTTTTTAAAATATATGCGAACTTTAAAAAAAAGTCCATAACCAATATTATATTGCTTTTTCAATACTGTCATATTTGGTTTAATGGTGTCTCAGTTATTAAGTCTGTCAAAAAACTAACCATTTCCTTTCTGTTACAAATAACTTAGGCTTAAATAAGATTATATATGGAGTAAAACATATCAACATATCTTATTTAATATATTTCTGTTTAACTTCCAGGAAACCCAATCATTCATTTACACGGGAATGATGTTTGTATCCATTTCGTTATTCCACTTTATGTCTCGAGGCTATCAATTCGGTCACGACGACAAAGTGAAGAAGCAAAGCAGGAGTGGCAGCGAAGTGTTGTATGAGGAAGTGGACTGTTTAGAACATTAATTGGTAAAAGCTGTATTTATTTATTGTACACTTGTAAGTTGTATAACTGTCATATCTATAAGGGCAATGAAAATGTTTTTAATCGTATAAAGTAAAGTATTATTTGTATATTGTATGAATATATGTTAAGAGAATTGTTATTGTTTTATTTATTATGCACCTGTTTTAGAAACATGTTTCATCCTGTATATAGCAGGGTGAGTAGACAGCCTGGTCAATCCATGTTGGACGAAGATTATAGTAATTAAAAAACGAAAGGTATATCGCTCTCTCTTACATAATGTTTATTCATTTAAAGAAGTAGACACACTATTCTTTCCTTTTCTCGATTTGATAAGACATACAGCGTTGAGATCCGTAATTCAGTTCTAATAATAATTATTTTTAAATCCCTTAGTCGTAGCTTAAAAACTAATTTTAATTGCGCATATCTCTCCAATATACGAAATGTTGTGACATTTTAAAATTTACATTTAAATTACATTTACAAAAAACCGGTCAAGTGCGAGTTGAACTCGCGTGGAAAGGGTTCCATACACAATATAGTGAAATATTTCCCCTAAAAACATTTTTTATCGAATTTACCATTTTATTTTCAATTTATGAAATCCCTAGGTTTTACTGTAATCTACAAGCCATAAACTATATTCAGTAATTTTTTTAAATTTTGGCCCAGTAGTTTCGCAGATTAGGGGGGGGGGGTGGGGGGTCAATGGTCAATTTTCGGCTTTTTTCATGAATATCATCGAAACTATTTTAGAAAATTAAAAAAATATATTCGAGATCTTGATAACAAGCCCTTTCATTTTATATATGAATCAATAAGGTTCACAATTTTTTTTTTTAATTACCTAATTTATTTCCCGAAAATTACCCTTATTTCAAAAAAATATTTTTTACGTTACACATCTGTGTTCGGGTCAGGGCATTACACCATCCTGCCAAATTTCACCTGATTCGGTCTAGTAGATTCAGAAAAAAATGGCTGTGTCAGACGGACGGACAGGAACATGAGTGATTCTATAAGGGTTCCGTTTTTTTATTTTTGTACGGAACCCTAAAAATTATGAAATTTCAAGAGTGTTTGAACTCACTACTACCATCCGGCACACAGCTCCACTGAGCCATGTTGTCCATAAATATAATTGTATTTTATTATTATAACTGAGTTATTTTAAAATATTTAATTAAAAATTCTTTAACTTTCAGCTTATTAATGAAACAACTTCAGTCTATTAAAACTGTAAATGTTGTAAGAAATTGCATGAAAAAAATTTAACTAACTTGTAAATTAGTTAGCGTTTCGTTCAAAGCTATTCAGGTCGGAGTAAATAATATCTAGTAATAAATTATGTTTTTTTCTTCTACCGGTACACTAAAGCGTTTTAGTATTACTTTAGCTTAGTACTTTACTTAAGTAGAAATTGAATGAATTAAAAATAATATATGTATGTAACATACAGCGACAGCAAAATTTCATACGAAATCGTTAATCATTTATATATTTGTAATTATGTAGTTTATCTTTATATCTATATATGTACCTATGTATATTCTTATATATATGATAACTATTTAACTATTTAATAGACGTTATAAGACATAGTCTCAGTTAAAATTTTTAAACTAGCAGACTCCTCCACACGTGACATACTCGTTGCCATAGCAACGTGTTTCTTCATTAAACAACATATGCTTATTAATATTCAACATATAATACAATATCTTAGTTCACAAATGAGAAAACTTTACATAATATAATGCTCTACTGTACAGTCTACAATCCGCTTAGAAAGCGACCGACCCGTAAACCGCATTCGTGTGACGGATTCACATCAAACGCTGATTGAAAGGTTTTTGCTTTAAAAGAACTTAGCATTACTGCTAGCTGTAATGATTAAGCCTGACTAATGATAAAATGTCGTTTGTGGGAAGAAGTATTGCAAGACTTTTTTAGTTTTTAGTGACACAAGTTAAAGTATACGTCAAAGACGTACACAAGTACGTCAAAGACGTACACTTTAACTTGTGTAATTGCTAATTACATTATCATTTTGTTTTATTTTACAAAATAAAATAACCGATATCATACATTCGATAAGCTCGTGGCAACTATTTCCAATTTTCAATTTCTTATTTCTCTTACAACATTAGTTTAAAAATAGTTTCGGAAATCTTATTTTTCACGACCTATTTCTCTACAATGAAAATTATCTTACATTGTAGCAGCGGACTCTATCTACTCTCTAGATAAGGTTTTAAAATTATATTTGGTGTGCTGGCATTGATAATGTGACTTTAGAATTATTTGAAACATATAATAATAGTGTTTTATGCTATAAAAATGTTTTAGTACAAAACGATAGAAAAGAGGAAACAGTTGGTTGAGGTCTTAATTAAGTCTTAAGAGTCCTCAGAAAAAGTCCAAGATCTCCAAGGTTACTGTCCTTGTAAATAGGCTAAAATAAATAAATTCTGTTGAATAACCTGTAATATTGCGTAGTGTCCTATGTCATTATTTTCTAATGAAACATTTTATACGAAACACTTGACGTGGTCGTAGCACAATTGAGCAACATTTGACTGGAAACGTAATACTTGTGATTTTGGTATTCACTCTGAGGAACCAGCTATATCCGCTTTTGAAAATTGCCAACTGGATAAGGGCCTTTTCTCTCTCCTGCCTCGCGATATAGAGTGAAGCTAAAAATAAAGAGATCAATATGTATGAAAAAAATTTAGATCCACCAACTTTATATCAATAAATAAAAAAAAACGTTATTTACGTTATTATTATATCTTTATAATAATAACGTAAGCAAGTAACGTAAGTTACTGGGGAACTGTTATATAAAAAAAATGCGTTTAATTCTGCAATACACGTCGTTAAAGTGATATGTAATTATATCCTCTCCACTTTCTACGCTAAAGTAATTAGATATTAAAATATACTCTAATAATTTCATTAATTTTAAATAATAATTCGATCAAATAACACCAAACAGAACATGATCAATATTAATGAGAAGAAAACTGCTTAGTAAATATCCGAAGTTAAAACTGGCATACGAAAACTGAAATTGCAGAGATTTTCTAGCTTAGATATTATATAATATGCTTCGGAAACGTTTATTAATATCTAATTGGCTATTTTGTTGTTTTAATAAATAAAGTACACACAAATAAAAATTACTTTTAATTATTATTTAATAATACTCTTACAATAACAATAATAAATTAAAAGCTATCTATATTTTTGATCAAAGGAAACACGAAATCCAAACAACTTAATGTTTTTAATGTTCACTTGACAAATGAGTTGTCAGAATTAGGGATAATTTGGGGTGACAATTTATTGATTGATTAATGTTGTAGGACATCATCATTAATCTCAAAAGCTGATGGACGGGAGCGTTCTCGTCCACTAACGTATGATTGTTACATTACAAATTGTTAAATTGTTTAAATCATATACATATTTAAAACTAAATGTCATATAATTTCAATAATATTAAAATTTAGTACAATATAAATCATATAACATTTTCAAATGGAAACAGTAAATAATGACTATCTAAATTCTAATATATGTCAAGTAGCTAATTTATTGACGCCGTTGTAATAATAATAGATCCATACTGTTTTTTTTTAATCTGTAAGTTAAATTTTTTAATTACTCCAAAAATAATAATAATAAATCTTGCCCTGACAAGTTTGCAGGCACAGGCTACAAATAAAGCGAAAAAAGAAAATACTAAGTTACGGACGAAGTAGAATTTAGAATAGCACCTTCCGAGTGTAAGTTTAAAACGAATGTTGTTACAGAGGACACAGCAAATATAGTGACTTAAATTTCAAACGAACTTTGTCTTGTTAAAAAGAGAAAATTATTTCCCCCTAGTCTATATCGAATCTACAACTGTTTTGTTTACAGTCAGACGTTGTGTCACTGAGCCACAACGATCGGTTGTTTTTATTATAAATAGAAATAAACTAAAGCGTTTTAGATGGAATCAACCACTTCAATAAGTTGTTGAAGATCTATTATGTGATATTCGAAACTAATAAATATGCTATATTTGATGCCTAATGTGACGTTATGGTTAAAATAATTGGAACTATAAATTGCTTTCTGTGTACTAATTATAATATTATACGAAGATAAAGAAATGTTATTTATATTGCAGTCAGACATGAGTTAAACTACATACTAATGTCATAAGAAAGATATCGTGTATATATGTAATGACACTTTCAAAAAATTAAGTAATATTGAGTTTCTAATTCATTATTATAAAATAAATGCAAGTAGTAGTATCTATTTTTCTCGTTACTTTAGTTTTTACAATTTTCCTAAAGGATGAAGAGCGAAGGAAAGGCTTGCCAAGGTTATTTGATGCTTAACAAAGGTGCTTGATTATGACTACCGTATTTATCAACGGATGTATGTGTGTACGCCATATAAATTACAGCTACTAAGCCTAACGATGTCTCTTGAGACAAAATATCACGTTAAGAAAACTTATGATAAATATATACAATCAAATATGTTAATATACTATTATATTATATGAAATAGAGAAGTAACTATCAACCATCAAAATGCAAA
Source organism: Dione vanillae (assembly GCA_037178615.1). Classification (NCBI taxonomy): domain Eukaryota; kingdom Metazoa; phylum Arthropoda; class Insecta; order Lepidoptera; family Nymphalidae; genus Dione; species Dione vanillae. The sequence goes on along the minus strand of JAZFAU010000135.1, from coordinate 1,679,310 downwards.
TGGCGAAATGAAAATTAGAGTTCGGATACCATTTAAGTTATTAAATATAACTTTTTGAGTTTACCTAATTTGATAAATATAGAAAAGGGTAAATAGATATTAAATAAATTTCTAAATAATTTATATAAGTTATATTATAACATATCATTCTGATACAATAATAAAGCTCTACATGAATATGTCAAATATCATTCTCTACACGTGTCCCTTCAGGTCTATGATTCATCTCGGCGAATATTTTTAGTACTCGTTTGTTTCTACGATTAAAATACATCTGCAGTTTATGGAAGAAAAAGTCAATCTCAGTTTCTAGGATTTGAGAAGTTGATTCGTTTGATTAAGTTAAGATTGCGTTTTGCTGAAACATTGTATGTCAATTGGTTTAAGCTCTTAAAGTGTTAAAACTGAATGACATTTTAATTACTTATATTAACGTATATTAATAATACTTAAGGAACTACTACTATTAAAAAATACGAGTAGGACCACTGACTTACAAGTTGTTATGACTACTGAACCAATAGGCCAACTACGAACGAATGTTTGTAGCTTTTGTATGTAAATTGGAGTTCGCAGGTAATTAAGCCTGAAATATAGTGTACTTACAGTGAAATATAAGAGTCGTATGATATATTCTAGTGGCTTACTTTTGTACAATAAGTAGGTAGATAATACTAATATTTGAACTCCATAAAGTAGTTTCTTCGTATACACTGAAAAATTTAACTTTAATATAAATATTATCAATGTTAATAACAATCTTTAGTTAAATTAAACAATAGATAGCTTCTAGTGTATGTTTGTTCTACTACAATGAAATGATATTAACATTAAAATGGAAAGGCTTTACTTAGTTACTATGTATGAAATAATAATTACTTCGTTGCGGAAAGATTTGCATATGTAATTTGAAAAAAAAAATTGTACTTGCACGTAATTTCGATTATTTTGATATTAAAATATTTCATTTGCTAGCAAAGACTTTTTAAAAGTTACGCCTTACTGAAATATATTTTCTCAATTAAAACAATGTATCACATTCGTTTATTTTCCATACATTATTATTATTCTTACCTCCTACGTTTAATCCGCTACAAGGTCGCATACATATATGATTAAGTAGTTAAGTAAACGCAACAATAATAACACAGAATCAAAATTTCACAGCTTAAGCTTACTTTTGGTATTATATTAATTTTGTTAAGGTTATAGGCTTAAGATATTAACATATATAAGCCATATCTATCTGAATTTTAATTTTAAATTGAGTAACATTATTTCTTTTACCTTCATGCTTGAGTAGATATAACAGAAAAAATCACAGAGAGCTTGGTGTTGATGTAAACGCTTCATGAGTGGTGGAACAAAGTCGTGTTTTATCTTAGTATGTCCAGATTTCATGTAACACAGAATCACGAATAGATATCAAACGTGCCTTAAAATGCATATAGCAGGCATATGCCATCACCCTGCGCTACGATATTACTATTTATACATTAAACATATAGTTTTCGATAAAACCTTTTGCTATTAACCAAAGGTTTTAAAAAGGTTTTATAAGTTGCCAGACTTGAATTCGTGTTCATATGAAGTGCTAGTTGCTAATAAAAGTATATGTGAACGGAGATTGCGCTATAGGTTTTGATTTCGCAACGATTTTCATATAAATTTCAGTAAAAACGAGCTTATTCTTATTGACTTCGGAATAAAAAGAAGGAGAAACGATTGAAAAATCCTATAAGGCTCGAAGGCGTAGAACTTTACAGTTTCACATTCTTTCATATATAGGTACATTTCAATCTGCTATATGAGCAATTTTTGACTCAGTCTCATTAGACATCCTTCAGTACGACGTTGACAAACGTCAATGAAATGGGCGGAAATTGGCTTGGATTGCGTTTATTTTCTATTGAATTGCCAATATCAGGTGATGTGTGATGATAAAAAATAATTCAATGTGTTTTTAAGGTATACATTTTATCATGGATTACACACCCAGTAATTGATACCGCCACAGTGCTTACAATCAAAAGTCAGCCCGTTGTGCTATCCCGACCTCTTGAACGAAGACCTAATGACTTCAACTTCGTAATTCTATATTTTATTTAAGTGTAAAATGAGAATAAATTTACATAATGCGTAACGTAAATCAGTCTCGCTCATAGTCTTCAAAATAAAAGTCACACTTATTAAAATGTATATGGTTACTTTTACTATTTATTTTTATTACTTTTATTCTTGGCAAGCGCACACTTTATTCTTATGAACTCGAGAGTTCAACGTTATTCAATGCTATGAAATATTAATAGAAATAAAAAGTTAGCTTCACGCTTTATGCCGCGCGTAACAGGACAGGCAGGGAGAACCGCAGGAACCGTAAGGAAGTATTAAGACACTTCGTTCTCTGTTTTTCACAACATTACTTGTGGAGTGCCAGAACTCACTTAAGTTACATAGAAATATACAGGATATATTAAAAACAAGTGGTTTAATCGTTTTACTATTCAAAAGACCTTATATGAAGAATAAAAATATAAAGAATTATCTGTTTTACACTTTTTTTCCTACAATTATAATCTTTAATTAAAGTATTTTATTAGAAGCGACAATATTTTACTGTGCTAAAATACAATAATATCAACTAATGCAACATTTGGTACTTTTTGTCTAAATATTTACCATTTTAAAAGACCTAAAAATTAATTAGTTTTAATTTTAAAATAAAATTGTAAAAATGCTTTTAGTTTAAGCGTTGTGACGAAATATCCTCTGAAAGTTTAAATTGAATTGAAATCTTTTAAAATAAAATTGACTTGTCAAAAAACAGCAGGCGAAATTTTAATAAGTTTCCACAGGAACCGATCGCTTTGTATAGTGTGTGTTCATATGGCAGTCTGCTCGTTTTTTATTTCCGAATTCCTAATAAAAAACATGGAAGGAAAATCCTAACAAAATATTTCATTTAAGAAAAGACCATTCGCCTTTATCTAGTATCTTAATGATTATATTGAAGATACTCGTCACGGAAAGAAACGAATAATATCCAATTTTTGAGGCATTTTGGCAAATTCAATGAAGTGCTTTTTAATTGGAATAACAAGTAAAGAGTATATATTGCACACTAACATATATGTATATATTGAACTGATTTTCTCCTAAATTATAAAATACATTAAGGCCGGCTTTTACCTACAAGAGATTTCTTCTAGGCAACCAAATAAGAAGAAACTGTCAAAAAGTACAGTATTGCCACTAATTCAAAACAAATTGTTTAAAAAAAATAAAATTTTAAAGCAACCGAATTTGAACTCGCATCTCGTGGAAACCTTCTAAGTAATTTTCAATCCAAGTGTGGACTAATACTAACAAAAATATAAAATTCAAATAAAATCTGTTGAGAGCGGATCGATCTCGCGTACCTTTTTTACGTACCATTAATTCTCATATCTGTTGATTGCATTAAGTTTTTCTATATATCCAATAAAAAATTTTTTACTTAATCATTGACAGGAAACCTTTGTAAACTAAAACAAGTGAATCCGTATCTATTATTTATCGACAGTTAAACAACGAAAAAGTCTACCCTGCTGTCCGTCCTGATATTACCGTACAGTCGAATGAACAAACGTATTGACAATACATATATGTGTATCAAAAAATGATCTTTAGGTTTTCGACATAAAGATCATTTTTAAACAGCACAATTTGTAGAAAATAGTCATACATTTTTCGTTCAAACTAATTTAGTTACGCCTCTGTGGTTTAAGAAGTTTCTGTTACACCTAACTAGAAACTTTCTATAGAGGTATAAACATTTCACCCAGAGCTATTTGTTGTATGAAGTATAATTGCTTCTCTATTAATTCTGTACTTCAATAAAACAAATGTAATCCGTCTGTACGTTTGTCTATCTGTGTAAATTGTTCTTTATAAAATATTGAAGCCTTCAATCCTCTTATTGCACAAAAATCAAATTGATTTCTCGCTTTCTGTTGTTTCGTAATACTAGGTGTATTACGAAATTGAGCAAGAATGTAGTGAGTACTGAAGAGAGTAATTAACCTTCCTATACCCGCGTGAAATACAATAACTCATATACCCGCGTCGGTCTCCGGGACCTATAGTTCTAACGTTTACTAAATAAATAGCTATCACTATAATCACACTGAAATGTCATTTATGATTAAAAAGGACTTTCACACAATAAATATAAACGAAATTTATGTCAATATTAATGTTTATTACTGACTATCAGTCTTTTTATTACAGCCTTTGAAAAACAGTACTTATTCTTATAAACTATATAAATTATAACAAAAAATAAATCTTCTTAAATAAAACAAAAAAAAAAACACTTAAATCTTGAAAATAACTAAATAAACAATAAAAGGCTATAGATTAATTTTCCTCTGATGGTACACCATAGCAGTCAGTGTACACCATAATTGCATGTTCCATACAAAAGTATTTCTTGCAAGTAGTGCAGTTATATTTCGTCTTGCGTTTTTTTTTTGGAGCTGCAATAATAGCAACGACCCATTTTATTATTATTTGCAGTTGCTGTGGACTCTGGACCGTCTAATTTACAAATTTCAGCAAATCTTTTTCTTATGAGTCTTGGTAAATATGTGTTTGTACTACGTCGCCTCAGATGAGGATTTATGAGATCATATGATAGAGCTTCAATAATTTAACCTGAAAATAGTTTGAAAGTTTATTATAAAATAGTAATCGAATAACAATATAAGAAATCATTGAAATTATAGGACTAATGAAACACAGCACATACCTTAAACTGTAACGGCTATACCCGCGTCGGTCTCCTGGACCAGCCGGTGTCATGAACTGTCACAAGTGTTACCCGCACAAGCGCTCGCACCACACTAAACAAACGCCGGCGACGATTCACGCAGCTAGCAGTGAGCCCAATGTGCTAACATTTCCCGTTAATAAGCAAACGATGCAAACTTAAACTGTCGGTCTGACAGACCAATACGCGGGTATAGGAAGGTTAAGTATTCGTTGACCTAGAATTAGAAAATTAGTACAAAATCCGCATCCGCAACCGCGTATTCACAGCGAATATAATTCGTACGTGACTGACCTTTTTAATTTTACCCTAACATTTCATATTATTAATCATCCCTTACACTCTAGCTATTCCGTTAACAATAATACATAAACACATTAATTCACAGTAATATTGTAGAACAATCAGTACAACAATCAAGTATTTCGATGTGGACATTTCAACGTGATCTCGACGTGGCGTGAAATGATTTCCACTCCGTTCAATTCGCCCCTATTGACAGCTCGCAAATCTCGGAGCCTATCTCTGGCGGATAGCTCATTTGTCATTGCACGTTTCTTTACATAGTTCTCATACGTTTGCACTGTGTTAAACTATTTCGTTGACTGTTGTCTAGGAAGTTTTAATTTGGGTTTAAGTTTATTTTTTAATAAGATTAAAAGGAATTCTTCCATGATTTGCCAATGACAATGTATGTGCCGATCGAAGTATAAGGAGATCTCGGAGCCTATGATTTGATACTGAAGTATAACGTTAAGTAGGCTTAAAAGTATTCCTCAAAATCCCCTCTCTCTTTTTATTATTTATGCAACTGAAAATAATTCTACTATTACTATATCACCTTTATTAAGGTTAAAATTTAGTGTATTTTAAAACGTTTGTGATTATGACTATGCATGTGTTATACTCAGTTATCCTGACCAAGTCTAAATATACAAAAAAAGTAATTTGCTCATACATTCTTATATAAATCAAAAACTGTAAATAAATTTACATAATTTGAAAGTTATATTTCAAAAAATCTAATTTGTTGAATTGATCCATTGATTGATGTGGTCCAGTCTTCAATATACCAGCAAGTAAATACGAAAAATCGAATCAGTGAGAGATGTATGTTTATTTCAAGGTTTTACTTCAAAGGAAATTACAGGAAAAATTATAACAACACAAATTAGAGAACTTGTTTCTTATATTTTTTGCCAAAATCTCGGAACCAGATCACATCGAATATTCAAAGCAATAGGTACATTTTTTAGTATATTATTATTTCCGAATTGAATTAAGCGCGGCGTTGAGTTCCGCCATTCAACACGCAATGCCTCGAAAACGGCGGAAAGTGGGGACGGAGTAAGCAGGGACTAAGTAACGGAGTGTCTTAACACTAGGTTCATATGGTTCCTGCAGTTCCCTCTCCCTACCCTGCCATGTGCAGGATAAAGCGTGAAGCTAAAAAAAAAAAGAATTTGTCATTTTTTAGATTACGTTCAGTCCCATGTGTTTTTCGTCATGCATATAAAGCTGGATGTGCAGATAGAGAAATATAGAGAGAAAAAAGATCTTCTGTTCCACTCAAATTTTACATACCTATTGCGTGTTGAGCTTAACGCCGAGCTTTGTATTACCAAAGCGTAAAATAAAAATAAAAATTTTTCGAGTAGGGAAAGTTGTGACCTTTGTGAACCACAACTAATTATGTTGTGAAACACAATTAGTTATGTTTAAATTTCTATCACAAAAGTTTATTTTAAAATCCAACTCTTTTTGTGTATCCTAATAAGAGACATGCAAGTAATCAACCGAAAGTATTTTCCCCTAAGAACGGTTCATAGTAACTTTGTTAAGTTCAGGCAGTGTTACAAGCAAGATAGCTGTAGTCGCTGAAACATGAATACGACCGAGCCTGTACAACAGTCGATTGTCAGTCTCGTCTGTTGACCTAAGTGGTACCTTTCAATTCGAGTTCTCTGATATTGCGGATATTCGTGAAAAAAGCAATTTTAATTAGAAAAATTAAGTATGATTTAGAAATTCCCGATTTCATAAGAAAAGAAAAATAATAAAATATACATTAATTTTGGAATATTACCTGAGCGATTCTTTGATTTTTATAAAGCTATGCTGGAATTCTTACATACTATACGGGATACTGTGTACCCTACATATAACATGGCAAGCAGAGGGGCCTAGAGTTATAAAATTGACCCCTTACTTTTTGCTTTCAAGACATTGTGTGTGTGTGTTGATCGCTGCGCTTCACCTTCTTACCGGAGCAAGGGAAATCAAAATCCGTCCTGAATCTAAATTTTCGAATTCACACCCGTAACGTTCCCTTGTACTATTATAGCCTAGATAATAAATAATATTTATTTTTTTTAATTTTTGTTTCTATAGGCATACCATGGAAAATATAAGTTTTATTTTATCTTAATTTTCAAATATACCCAATATATAATATGTAGGACAATTGGAACAACAGCAGGTTTACTTTTGAAACTTTAATGGAAACATCGGCTCAAGTCTTTTGTGAAATATTGATGACGTCTTCATGACCGCACGCCCGACATATGCCTATGTTTCATATTGTACCATCCGTAACATCGCGGGAGTTCGACGGAATTGCATTAATGATGCTTTGAGCCGAGCTGAAGATGACGACATCAACTCGATCGTAATGGAATGAAAGTTATTTATTGAGACACTCCCTTCACCTTTATCCCTCCAGCTATTCTACTGTGTTAACAAGTGTGACAATTAAATTATTTCTGTCTTCGTGCGGTTTTTTATTTAAAATGCTATTTTTATAAAAAGATATAGAAATTTTGTTTTTCATCAAAATTCTATACAGCTAAATGAGAAGACGTTAATGTTGTAAAGTTATTATTATTATTATTATTATTATAGAAAGAAGATATCGCTATACCTACACTCTTTCTTATACCCTACGTTTGGAAATCAATAAAAAATATTTTTAAATTACTAAACAGGTTATTTAATCAAGCACCTAAAAGTATAGGACGAACACAACACTCAAGATAAACTTCGTGGATTTTTGTAATGTCGCATTAGGAGTAAGCAAATAATATAATATATATATATACTATATATATATATATATATATATATATATATATATATATATATATATATATATATATATATATATATATATATATATATATATATATATATATATATATATATATATATATATATATATATATATATATATATATATATATATATATATATATATATATATATATATATATATATATATATATATATATATATATATATATATATATATATATATATATATATATATATATATATATATATATATATATATATATATATATATATATATATATATATATATATATATATATATATATATATATATATATATATATATATATATATATATATATATATATATATATATATTTATATATATATATATATATATATATATATATATATTTATATATATATATATATATATATATATATATATATATATATATATATATATATATATATATATATATATATATATATATATATATATATATATATATATATATATATATGTAGTTCTAATTGTGTGATCAGCTGGCGGTGCGTAGTGTGTAACAGGAGAAGCAGTAACGCAGGACAGTAGAAACACTAAGACTTCGATTTAGTAAGAGTTTTAATCCACTGACATTAATTTTACAATAAACAACAAGCAAAAGAATATAATAATAAAGATCGCGAGAGCGTAATTATTAAAAAGCCACAAAAAGCGATTAGCGTCTATTGTGCGTAAGGTGCAAGCGTGGACTTGATTGAATGCACGCACTATTCCAGACCGTTACCCGATCAGGCACATTCAGGACTTCGCCTATAAGTTGGCTGGAACAACTATTTACTCCAAAATAGACTTAGTAAAAGCGTATAATCAGATTCCCGTCAATCCAACAGACATACCCAAAACAGCTATCACGACACCCTTTGGATTGTTTGAGTTCCCATTTATGACCTTTGGACTAAGAAACGCGGCACAAACATTCCAGAGGTTCATCGACGAGGTACTCAAGGGATTGGAATTTTGTTACGGATATCTGGACGATATACTCGTATTTTCGACCACTGAACGCGAACATCTAGATCATTTGAAGCAACTCTTTTCCCGACTTCGTGAGTACGGCATACTAGTCAACTCTGCAAAATGTAATTTTGGGCAAAAGGAAGTCATATTCCTAGGACACAACGTTTCATCTACTGGGATTAGGCCGCTTTTAGAAAAGGTGCAATCAATATCTGAATATCCAGTTCCGAAGACAGTCAAAGAACTTAGACGTTTCTTAGGAATGATAAACTTTTATCGGCGGTTTATTCCCTCTGCGGCTATTTTACAAGCACCTCTAAATGAACTTCTTACCGGACCTGGCATGAAAGGATCGAAACCGATCACGTTGTCACCGGAGCAGCTGGATGCCTTAGAATCTTGCAAGGTTAGTCTCTCAAGAGCCACGCTTCTAGCTCATCCAGATATGAATGCACATCTTGCCATCAATACAGACGCATCAGACACCGGAATAGGCGCAGTTCTTCAACAAAAAAAGAACGGTACTTGGCAGCCGCTAGCGTTCTTCTCACGTAAGCTTAGTCCGTCTCAAAAAAAGTACAGCCCGTACGACCGGGAGTTACTGGCAATTTATGAATCTATCAAACACTTCCGTCATATGGTTGAGGCACGCCACTTCCCGGTATTCACAGACCACAAGCCGATCACTTATGCCTTTGATTATCAGCGAGAGAATTGCACACCGCGCCAATATCGTTATTTCGATTATATTGCACAGTTCACTACGGATTTACAATATATACCAGGCAAGAACAATATTGTGGCAGATTCTCTGTCTCGCGTCGACGAAATCATTGCTACAATCGATTATCAGCGCCTCGCAGCAGCCCAGGTCAAGGACGCTGAACTTCTAAATCTTCTTCAGAATGGTACAACTCTGAGGTTAGAGAAAGTCAGTTTACCAGGTAGCAGTGAAAAGCTGTACTGCGATTTGTCAACAAATAAACCAAGACCATTTGTGACACATGAGTTTCGTAAACAAGTATTTGAATCACTACACAGCCTAAGTCACCCTGGAGCATCAGCATCAGTCATATTGGTTACTGAACGATTTGTTTGGCCGGGAGTACGCAAGGATTGCCGCCAGTGGGCCCGAGAGTGCCTCCAGTGTCAAGGCAGTAAAGTTGGTAGGCACACATCTGCCCCCTTATCAACTTTCGAGACGCCATCTTCTCGCTTTCAGCACGTACATATAGATCTGATTGGACCCATGCCATACTCACACGGCTATAGGTACTGCCTTACTGCAATCGACCGTTTTACAAGATGGCCTGAGGCATACCCTATAACTGATATCACCGCTGAATCCTGCGCCACTGCATTTATTTCTGGCTGGGTTGCAAGGTTTGGCTGCCCAAGTCGCATTACCACGGATAGGGGCCAACAATTTAAATCAAACCTGTTTAAGGCCATGGCCAGTCTTCTGGGTACTACATGCCACGCTACCACTGCTTATCATCCAGCTGCAAATGGAATAGTCGAGAGATTTCATAGACAGTTGAAGGCTGCTATTATATGCCATGATAATCCCAGCTGGTCAGAGGTTTTACCACTCGTACTCCTGGGCATACGTACCGCATGGAAACAGGACATACAGTCAACTGCAGCAGAACTAGTGTATGGCGAGTCGCTGACATTGCCAGGAGAGTTTCTCTGCCCTAAATATGACTACTCCAGTAGCGATATAATAGACTTCGCTCAAAGGCTGCGCAGCTATATCATCAAGCTGTCACCACAACCCACCAGATGGCATCATAACAGTAATAAAACTTTCTATGTTCCCAGATCTCTCAGCACAGCTTCTCATGTGTTCATCCGGCAGGGGCAGCCACACAGATCCCTCGAAGCCCCATATCAAGGTCCTTTTAAGGTCATCCGGCGCAGAGATAAAACTTTCGATGTGGACATCAAAGGCAAAATTATTACCGTTTCTGTAGACCGATTGAAACCTGTGTTCGCTGCCAAAGATGGTAATGATAACGACGCAAATGAACTTATCACAGACACTCTACCACAACCCGCTACCGATCCAGTTGACCAACCAAATACAACGCGAAGTGGACGCCGGGTAAGGTTCCCGGACTATTATCGCCCGTAGAAACGGTCTCAGCAGGGGGGGGGTGTGGCGTGATAAATGATGTCGCACAATGACACATACGAAGATCCAGTTTTGCATACTGCTTTCGTGCTTGCGCCCGTGCCCGCGCCCGCGCAGTCCCCGCCGTCGCCTAGCCGCCCGGCTAGCCAGTCCACGCTTGTACCTTACGCACAATAGCCGCTAATCGCTTTTTGTGGCTTTCTAATAATTACGCTCTCGCGATCTTTATTATTATATTCTTTTGCTTGTTGTTTATTGTAAAATTAATGTCAGTGGATTAAAACTCTTACTAAATCGAAGTCTTAGTGTTTCTACTGTCCTGCGTTACTGCTTCTCCTGTTACACACTACGCACCGCCAGCTGATCACACAATTAGAACTACATATATATATATATATATATATATATATATATATATATATATATATATATATATATATATATATATATATATATATATATATATATATATATATATATATATATATATATATATATATATATATATATATATATATATATATATATATATATATATATATATATATATATATATATATATATATATATATATATATATATATATATATATATATATATATATATATATATATATGTAGTTCTAATTGTGTGATCAGCTGGCGGTGCGTAGTGTGTAACAGGAGAAGCAGTAACGCAGGACAGTAGAAACACTAAGACTTCGATTTAGTAAGAGTTTTAATCCACTAACATTAATTTTACAATAAACAACAAGCAAAAGAATATAATAATAAAGATCGCGAGAGCGTAATTATTAGAAAGCCACAAAAAGCGATTAGCGTCTATTGTGCGTAAGGTACAAGCGTGGACTGGCTAGCCGGGCGGCTAGGCGACGGCGGGGACTGCTCGGGCGCGGGCACGGGCGCAAGCACGAAAGCGGTATGCAAAACTGGATCTTCGTATGTGTCATTGTGCGACATCATTTATCACGCCACACCACCCCCCTGCTGAGACCGTTTCTACGGGCGATAATAGTCCGGGAACCTTACCCGGCGTCCACTTCGCGTTGTATTTGGTTGGTCAACTGATTCGGTAGCTGTTTGTGGTAGAGTGTCTGGGATAAGTTCATTTGCGTCGTTATCATTACCATCTTTGGCAGCGAACACAGGTTTCAATCGGTCTACAGAAACGGTAATAATTTTGCCTTTGATGTCCACATCGAAACTTTTATCTCTGCGCCGGATGACCTTAAAAGGACCTTGATATGGGGCTTCGAGGGATCTGTGTGGCTGCCCCTGCCGGATGAACACATGAGAAGCTGTGCTGAGAGATCTGGGAACATAGAAAGTTTTATTACTGTTATGATGCCATCTGGTGGGTTGTGGTGACAGCTTGATGATATAGCTGCGCAGCCTTTGAGCGAAGTCTATTATATCGCTACTGGAGTAGTCTTATTTAGGGCAGAGAAACTCTCCTGGCAATGTCAGCGACTCGCCATACACTAGTTCTGCTGCAGTTGACTGTATGTCTTGTTTCCATGCGGTACGTATGCCCAGGAGTACGAGTGGTAAAACCTCTGACCAGCTGGGATTATCATGGCATATAATAGCAGCCTTCAACTGTCTATGAAATCTCTCGACTATTCCATTTGCAGCTGGATGATAAGCAGTGGTAGCGTGGCATGTAGTACCCAGAAGACTGGCCATGGCCTTTAAACAGGTTTGATTTAAATTGTTGGCCCCTATCCGTGGTAATGCGACTTGGGCAGCCAAACCTTGCAACCCAGCCAGAAATAAATGCAGTGGCGCAGGATTCAGCGGTGATATCAGTTATAGGGTATGCCTCAGGCCATCTTGTAAAACGGTCGATTGCAGTAATGCAGTACCTATAGCCGTGTGAGTATGGCATGGGTCCAATCAGATCTATATGTACGTGCTGAAAGCGAGAAGATGGCGTCTCGAAAGATGATAAAGGGGCAGATGTGTGCCTACCAACTTTACTGCCTTGACACTGGAGGCACTCTCGGGCCCACTGGCGGCAATCCTTGCGTACTCCCGGCCAAACAAATCGTTCAGTAACCAATATGACTGATGCTGATGCTCCAGGGTGACTTAGGCTGTGTAGTGATTCAAATACTTGTTTACGAAACTCATGTGTCACAAATGGTCTTGGTTTGTTTGTTGACAAATCGCAGTACAGCTTTTCACTGCTACCTGGTAAACTGACTTTCTCTAACCTCAGAGTTGTACCATTCTGAAGAAGATTTAGAAGTTCAGCGTCCTTGACCTGGGCTGCTGCGAGGCGCTGATAATCGATTGTAGCAATGATTTCGTCGACGCGAGACAGAGAATCTGCCACAATATTGTTCTTGCCTGGTATATATTGTAAATCCGTAGTGAACTGTGCAATATAATCGAAATAACGATATTGGCGCGGTGTGCAATTCTCTCGCTGATAATCAAAGGCATAAGTGATCGGCTTGTGGTCTGTGAATACCGTGAAGTGGCGTGCCTCAACCATATGACGGAAGTGTTTGATAGATTCATAAATTGCCAGTAACTCCCGGTCGTACGGGCTGTACTTTTTTTGAGACGGACTAAGCTTACGTGAGAAGAACGCTAGCGGCTGCCAAGTACCGTTCTTTTTTTGTTGAAGAACTGCGCCTATTCCGGTGTCTGATGCGTCTGTATTGATGGCAAGATGTGCATTCATATCTGGATGAGCTAGAAGCGTGGCTCTTGAGAGACTAACCTTGCAAGATTCTAAGGCATCCAGCTGCTCCGGTGACAACGTGATCGGTTTCGATCCTTTCATGCCAGGTCCGGTAAGAAGTTCATTTAGAGGTGCTTGTAAAATAGCCGCAGAGGGAATAAACCGCCGATAAAAGTTTATCATTCCTAAGAAACGTCTAAGTTCTTTGACTGTCTTCGGAACTGGATATTCAGATATTGATTGCACCTTTTCTAAAAGCGGCCTAATCCCAGTAGATGAAACGTTGTGTCCTAGGAATATGACTTCCTTTTGCCCAAAATTACATTTTGCAGAGTTGACTAGTATGCCGTACTCACGAAGTCGGGAAAAGAGTTGCTTCAAATGATCTAGATGTTCGCGTTCAGTGGTCGAAAATACGAGTATATCGTCCAGATATCCGTAACAAAATTCCAATCCCTTGAGTACCTCGTCGATGAACCTCTGGAATGTTTGTGCCGCGTTTCTTAGTCCAAAGGTCATAAATGGGAACTCAAACAATCCAAAGGGTGTCGTGATAGCTGTTTTGGGTATGTCTGTTGGATTGACGGGAATCTGATTATACGCTTTTACTAAGTCTATTTTGGAGTAAATAGTTGTTCCAGCCAACTTATAGGCGAAGTCCTGAATGTGCCTGATCGGGTAACGGTCTGGAATAGTGCGTGCATTCAATGCTCGGTAATCACCACATGGCCTCCAGCTGTCATCCTTTTTTGGAACTAGATGTAAAGGTGAGGACCATGGGCTTTCGGAACGATATGCGGTTCCATTTTGTAGCATAGTGTCGAATTCTTTTTGGCTATCTCTAGACGATCAGGAGCGAGTCGCCGAGGACGAGAATTAATTGGTGGTCCAGGCGTAGTGCGAATGAAGTGGACGGTTTTGTGACGAGGTAGATCTAATTTCCCTGCAGGACGCGTTACCTCGGGAAAGTTCTTCAGAATGTCGTAAAATGAGTTGTCTCCAGCTACTGCTTTTACAGAAGAAATGGAATCAGCTGACTTTTGGTGTGGCACCTGGACATAAAGATTAGTCACATTATCAACAAGGCGCTTATTGCGGCAATCAACTAGCAGATTATAGTATCCAAGGAAATCCACACCAATGATGGCTTTGCCCACATCTGCTACAGTGAAGTTCCAGATGAATGCTCGCCGAAGTCCGAGGTTGAGTTCTAGCTGTATCGTTCCATATGTAGATATACTTGATCCGTTGGCGGCGAAAAGTTCGTATTTTGATTTCTTCCGACGCTCTCTGATAGCCGATCTGGGAAAAACGCACAAGTCTGAGCCTGTATCGACTAGAAATTGTAGCTTTGTGAATCGATCGGTGATGAAGAGGCGGCCTATAGATGGTTGACAGTCGGCTACCGCCATTAACGACTGCCGTTGTTGTTTTCCTTTAGATATGTGCAGCCTGGTGAGCATCTTACAGCTTTGTCGCCAAAAGTATTATGATACCAACAGAACTGCGGGTTTTCCAAGTTTCTGGACCGAGAACGCGACTGGGAACGACTGTTACTACGAAAATCCCGACGAAATCGGCTACGACTCCTTTGCTCCTGACGTAACCCTGACGCTAAAGCAGCTACTTGCCTGGTCAGTTCAGCTACTTGCAATTCCAGGGTGCTATTGCTGGTGCTGGGTAATGAACAGCCATGAGATGACATTGTACCATGTATTGGTGACATACTGTACGTCGGTGTAGGACCGACAGCTGCGACGTGTTGTGAAAATGTGCGTTGCGGGGCATACTCGTGAATTCGGTCGGCAATAACAGCTAGTTCCGCGGCCGTCTTATCTATCTGTGAAATGACTACTGCTTGTATGTTAGGTGGTAATCTGTCACACCAAATAGTCTTGATAAAATCGTCGCCCGCACTTTTTCCAGCTAAAGTTTCTAAATATCTCAAAAATTGAGAAGGTTTTCTATCGCCTAGCTCTTCATGACTCAGCATTTGTTTTAGCTTGCGTTCTTTAGAAATGGACAAGCGACTAATAATCTCATTTTTTAGCTTTTGAAACTTTTCAGTAGCAGGCGGATTGCGAATTATGTCTCTTACTTCATTTGCAATATTATACTCAAGATGTGAAATGGCATGATAGAATTAGTTTCATCTTTAGTAATACCAGAAATTATGAACTGACCTTCAAGTTGCGCAAACCACAAATCCGGATCTTCGGTCCAAAACGGGGGTACTTTAATGCCGACCCGACAAACTTCGCCGGCTTCAGTCATCTTGAATTCCGTGTCCTTTTCCGGGGTCACCAATGTAGTTCTAATTGTGTGATCAGCTGGCGGTGCGTAGTGTGTAACAGGAGAAGCAGTAACGCAGGACAGTAGAAACACTAAGACTTCGATTTAGTAAGAGTTTTAATCCACTGACATTAATTTTACAATAAACAACAAGCAAAAGAATATAATAATAAAGATCGCGAGAGCGTAATTATTAAAAAGCCACAAAAAGCGATTAGCGTCTATTGTGCGTAAGGTGCAAGCGTGGACTGGCTAGCCGGGCGGCTAGGCGACGGCGGGGACTGCGCGGGCGCGGGCACGAAAGCAGTATGCAAAACTGGATCTTCGTATGTGTCATTGTGCGACATCATTTATCACGCCACATATATATATATATATATATATATATATATATTATATATATATATATATATATATATATATATATATATATATATATATATATATATATATATATATATATATATATATATATATATAATATATATATATATATATAATATATATATATATATATATATATATATATATATATATATATATATAATATATATATATATATATATATATATATATATATATATATATATATATATATATATATATATATATATATATATATATATATATATATTGCAACACCGCAGATATTAATATAATAAGAAAATATTACATACTTTTCATGCTTAAGGTGAGAGCCGACGTAAGTTTCTTTCATTTTTATTTTATTTCGTAGAATATACCTTTACTTAACTCGATATTTAACAATTTTGCTATGTTTATATAACCTGAGAGCCTGATTTTCACAATTATTAGTCTTGTTTTATACTATAAAGCTAAACTTTGATAAATTGACATTTCTTAGAGCCTGAGATCTGTTTTCAATTTGATGTGAAGTAAAATATATTTTACTATAATTTAGATTGATTTAGGCATTTATTTGGAAATAATTCAGCACTAACCGTTGAAACTGCCACAAATCAATATAATACTGTTATAAATTTCAATAGTGTAGGCACTATACTAAATAATTCTAATTTATTATCAAGAATGCTTTTTGCTTAAAACTCTGCTTGTAACTTTAATTGCCACAAAATCAGTTATCTGTTATGTTAAATATACTATGAAATAAATTTAATATAAAATGCGATTTAAGGTCCTTAAAAAATTTGAGATTAGATAGACCTTCTGGTCGACAGTATCGAAGAAACTGAAAAAAGATGATAAAAAAGACATGAAAACTTTGGAAAGCAGGTATAAAGAGTTTAATGTTAGAATATATATATATATATATATATATATATATATATATATATATATATATATATATATATATATATATATATATATATATATATATATATATATATATATATATATATATATATATATATATATATATATATATATATATATATATATATATATATATATATATATATATATATATATATATATATATATATATATATATATATATATATATATATATATATATATATATATATATATATATATATATATATATATATATATATATATATATATATATATATATTGTCCATGAATATCAGGTGTATTCAATAAAAAAACGGAATTAAGTGTAAGTTCAGTATAATCACTGTAAGGGCGTAACATGAAGAGAAAAAGTTACAAAAAATGTGTCGGTAGGCATAAAAATAAATCTACAAATATTAATAAATATGAACAAGTAAAATCTCGGAGTGATATTGCTATTGCAATATTGGCAGGAGTCATAAAATTAACTAGTACAAAATATAATAAACTAAATGTTATACTATTTTTAGACATGCCCCCAGGCGTTGAAAGCACCTCTTTCAACAATCTTCAGGTTGTGGTAATAGGCATATTTTGCTGAATGCCCTCCGAACAATTCCATTTGCAGTCCTAACATCTGCTACTCGAATAACACCATCGGCTCCTGGGTACACATTGACAATTCGACCCATTTTCCATTTGAGCGGTGGTAGATTGTCATCCTTTAGAACGACGAGACTGTGTAGTTTGAGGGAGTTTTCGGATTTTTGCCATTTCATCCTCATCTGAAGACCCGCGAGATACTCCTTACTCCATCGCTTCCAAAACTGCTGACGGAGTTGCTCAAGTCTTTGATAACGCGTCAGCTTGTTGATGTTTTGAGCTTCGTAATTCGGCGCTGGCAGTGACGTGAGCGAGCGTCCGATGGTAAAGTGTCCGGGTGTAAGAGGCAATAAATCTGCAGGATCTGTAGACATATAAGTCAGTGGCCGGGAGTTCAGTATAGCTTCAATTTGCACCAATGTAGTATAAAGTTCCTCGTACGTAATTTTACAATTTCCCAGTACTCTTATTAAATGATATTTTGTGGACTTGACACCTGCTTCGCTCAAGCCATTATAATGTGGTGCATAAGCTGGAGTAAAGTGAAATTTGATGCCATCATCAGCAACTGTTTCAGATAAAACTTCACTATTGTTTTTAATAAAATTTGCAATATCGTTACTCGCGCCAACAAATGAAGTACCGTTATCAGAGTATATATTTTTAGGTTTCCCCCTACGAGACATAAATCTACGCAAAGCTAACAAAAAATAATTGCTCGTTAAATCACCAACTAATTCGATATGCATTGCCTTAGTAGAAAAACATACGAAAACTGCAATATACGCTTTTAATAATCTACTACCACGACCTTGTCGACTAACAATCATAATTGGACCAGCATAGTCGATCCCGACGTTCTCGAAAGGATAACTGACAGACACACGCTGTTGTGGCAAATTTCCCATTATAGGTGCAACTATCTTAGGCTTTAATCGAGCACAACGGATACATTGTCGATAACATAACTTGGCCAAATTCCTACCACCTATTGGCCAAAATGTTTCCTTAATCGTGCTTAGTAACAGTTGCGGACCTGCATGTAACAATCTTCTATGCTCGTAATTAAATAATAATTTAGTAAAAGGATGTTTCGAGTGAATCAAAATCGGATGTTTTTTATCAAATGTAAAGTTACCATATTCTAAACGGCCTCCAACACGAAGAATTTTAAAATCATCAAGAAATATATTTAATTTGAGTAACGCGTTTTTAGCAGGTAAGTTTTTATTATTTATTAAAAGTTCATATTCTGGAAAAGATTGTTCTTGTGAAATTTTGATTATAAGATTTAAGGCATTATCCAATTCTTCGACCGTTAAAAAATTATCATTAATTAATCCTTTCTTACAAATTCGAATAAAGCGTAAAACATAAGCTACAGTACGTTTAAGTCTAGATAAGTTAGAAAATCTATTAAAATTAATTAATTCATTGTTATCACTTTCTACAGCTATATTTGCAGTTATTACAGGACGTAATTCTGGAAGAGTTTCAGAACTAGCGGAATGTGATGGCCAATATGACATATCTAGTCTTAAAAATTTTGGGCCTGACCACCAAATCTCAAGTGACATCAGAGCTTTAGCATTAACACCTCGCGAAATATAATCAGCAGGATTTTCAAGCGTAGGTACATGTCGCCAAGTACAACCAGAAGATTTATCTACAATCTCTGCAACTCTATTGCGCACAAATGGTTGTAATTTACTTGGTAGGGTTTTAAGCCAGCCCAAAACAATAGAAGAGTCGGTCCAAAAAAACGTACGCCGTACCTTGACTCGGAGAGCACTAATAGCCTTTTCGTAGAGACGTAGCCCCACAAGAGCCCCGCAAAGCTCCAATCTTGGTATGGTAGTAGGTTTGATTGGAGCGACCCTGCTTTTAGCGATAAGCAAACGAACTGAAACTTCATCATTTTCGTTTCCGCTACAAACATACAAACATGCTCCATAAGCATATTGTGATGCATCGGAATATATATGTAAATCTATATAGCTATAACAATCAACTAAAACATTACGTGTAATCAATAAATCATTAAGAATTGGTAAATCAATAATGAATTCTTTCCATGACCTAGCTATATCACCTGGTAGTGGGTCATCCCATGACAATTTTTGTAGCCATAATTTCTGTAACATACATTTCATGATAATAACACAAGGTGTAAGTAATCCAAGAGGATCAAAAATACGTGAGATCACAGAAAGTATGCTACGTTTTGTCATAGTAATAGGAATATTACCACTTATGGAGAAACAAAGTTTATCCGAATCTGAACACCAACCTAAACCTAAAACTGATTTAAAATTAGATTCATCAGCCCCTATGTTCAAATCAAATGATTTAATATTTTTAACATCATTATTTAAATCTGCAACATTTGATTTCCACTTTCTAAGTGGCATTTGCGCCATACCTAAAGCATTAGTAACGTTTTGACGTATCTGTAAAAGTTTATCGATGGTATCTGCCCCAGTGAGCAGATCGTCGATATAGAAATCGTGTAAAATAATCTCAGCTATAATGGGATCAGAGCACTCGAGACCTATTTGCTTAAGACAGCGGACAGCTAGAAACGGTGCACTCGCTGTACCGTAGGTCACCGTATTTAATTCATAAATATCTAATTTCTCATCCGTTTTATTACGCCAGATAATTCGTTGAAGGTGTCTATCATCTGGATGTACTGAAATCTGTCTGTACATTTTCTCCACGTCAGCGGACAAAATGTACTTATGCTGCCTAAATCTCAAGAGAATACTTAAAAGATCGTCCTGTATAGTTGGACCGACCATTTGAATTTCATTAAAGGAAACTCCCGTAGTAGTAGGACTACTAGCGTTAAACACGACCCTTAACTTCGTTGTTGAACTACTATCACGCCAGACACCATGATGTGGAATAAAATAAGAAAATTCATTAAATTTTAAATTAGATTTGGACATATGGCCTAGTGATAAATATTCCAACATAAATTCATGATATTTAGTTTTTAGTAAAGATTGATTACTAAGACGACGTTCAAGAGACAAAAAACAATGTTTAGCACGCTGATAAGACTCACCTAAAGTTTCAATATTATTTTTTAAAGGAATTCTTACGCAAAATCGGCCATCAGGGAGGCGGGAAGTATTATTAATGAAGTGCTCTTCGCATATTTTTTCTTCCTCAGAATAATAGGAGGATTTATTATCAATTTCCTCTAACTCCCAAAATCGTGATAAATTCTCTTGAATAGCTTCATTTGAATCCCAAAAATCGTTATCAGACTCAATTCGTGCTAATTTACATTTAATATGGGCTGGTGAGCGATTAGACACATGACCGCCAAACATGGGTCCAGAAACTATCCAACCAAGTTTAGTTTCAAAAAGTATCGGTTTGCCGCTACCTAGCTTAATGATTTGTGATCCTAGTAAATCCCAAAAGAGATCAGCACCAATGATTAAATCAATGTCTCCGGGTGTATAAAAATTAGGATCAGCTAAATTAATATCAGATTTAATATCTAACATCGTAATGTCTATATGACTATAAGGCACTTTACTTATGATTGATGGTAAAACAAAACAAGTGACATTTGTAAAATAATTATTATTTAATGATTTCATTTGCACACGACACATTTTACCAATTGGTAGGGTGCAGTTATTTATCCCTATAACAGAACGTTCGACATTATCATAAGGTAAGCTTAATTTATTACACATATTTTCTGTAATAAGACATGATGTACTTCCGGAATCAAGTAACGCACGAGCAATATATTCCTGATTTTCGGAGTCATACAGCTTAACAAGGGCTGTTGATAATAGAACATCATGATTACCTTTATTTGAATTTTTCAAACATGCCGACAAAGAGATATTTGAGTTGGAAGTAGAATTCATATGATTCGAATCGCCCTTATCATTGTTTGATGATCCAGCATTATCTGGTGATTGCGACTTTGAACCTGATACGTGGATAAGTGTATTATGCTTACGTTTACATATCCTACAACCAGGCTTTTTGCATTGGTTTGCATAGTGACCGGTATGTAAACAATTGTAACATATTTTATAATTAGATAAGAGTTTCAATCGCTGCTCATTAGTAAGACCTAATAACTGAGGACAATTTTTAAGCGGATGCTCACCTTTACATTTAACGCAGGGTTTAGGTGTAGAGGAGGCTGTCGGAGATTTATCGTCAGCCTGAGTTGGACTCGCAATAGAAACCATGCTTTTAATTTTCGTGTTCTGTTTAATAGACTGGTGAGAATGATTACTACTTCGCGATAACTCTAATGCCTCTAACAAATCAGCACGATTACGTAAAAAGTTTATAAATACATCTAGTGTAATAGGTTCATCCTTACCAAGACGACCCTTAAGTTCCTCCCATTCGCGATACGTCTTAGGATCTAGTTTTTGTATTATAATATGTATCAACAATGTATCCCAATGCTTAGTCGGTTCGCCTAGAGAATCTAAAGCTCTTAAATTTTTATTTAGTTGATCAATTAAACGCTTAATAGACACGGACGACTCTTTAGTAATTAAATCTATGTTGAATAATGCTGTCACGTGATTTTGAATGAGTAACCGTTTATTATCAAACCTTTCGCATAGTATCTTCCAAGCAACAGGGTAAGTCTTCGCTGAAAATTCAATGGACTGTATAACTAAGGCGGCAGTGCCCTCTAGTGACGCTCTCAAATAATGAAATTTATTAATGTTGTCAATTTCGTCGTTGGAGTGAATAAGACTAGAAAAAGTATCATGGAACTCTAGCCAATTATCATAGGAACCGCTAAACTTAGGCAATTGTATAGTTGGTAATTTAACAAGATTATTGTTATTATTAACCCTCATAGTATTTTTATTACTGTCAGAACTCGAGTCACTCAATCCAGTAGAATGAGCAACTAAATACTGTGCTTGAGCTACTAATTTATAATACAGAGATTCGAAATCATTTCTTTCCAATAATTGACTTTCCATGTCTTCTGTTACACATTCCAACCTGCACTGTACCTCATCATATTGTTCAAACATGCTGCAAATCTTATTAATACGTAATTGAAGTTCTTTTACCTGAGACTGACTGACTGACCCGTCTTAATTATTTAAATAATTTCCAAATAATGTTAGCCGGCCTTTATAGGTTGCACGCTTTTTAATAAGATCTCTTTCTTCCCGTTCCGACATTATGTGAAGCAAGTGTCAAATCCTTTATATAAATCTTAAATCCTTAAATACTACCTGAATATAAGAGTACTGGGTGGAAATTAAGCACTGAAATAGCTAAATACTGCAATATTCCATAAACCACGTCATACATCCAAATCCTTTGTTCTGTGATCCGATGTCTGTTGTGATTTCACTTATTTTTCCACGAAGAAACCAGTATCCCTTTATTGTGCTGGTTATTTTTAACATTTACTATCCGGCCGATGGACCATGTCCATGAATATCAGGTGTATTCAATAAAAAAACGGAATTAAGTGTAAGTTCAGTATAATCACTGTAAGGGCGTAACATGAAGAGAAAAAGTTACAAAAAATGTGTCGGTAGGCATAAAAATAAATCTACAAATATTAATAAATATGAACAAGTAAAATCTCGGTGGACAGTGATATTGCTATTGCAATATTGGCAGGAGTCATAAAATTAACTAGTACAAAATATAATAAACTAAATGTTATACTATTTTTAGACATATATATATATATATATATATATATATATATATATATATATATATATATATATATATATATATATATATATATATATATATATATATATATATATATATATATATATATATATATATATATATATATATATATATATATATATATATATATATATATATATATATATATATATATATATATATATATATATATATATATATATATTTATATATATATATCCCTTACTTACTCTTCGAAACATAATCTAGAAGTTATTTTCGGTACAAATTTAAATGACAAGCGAAGTTTCGTTCGACATATCAGTGAGGCATTAGTGTGTTCGAACGAGTCTGTATTGTTTACATAAAACTTCCATATTTCTATAACAACAAAGGTTTCCTATGGAGGAAGATTGATGTATTCTCAATGGAAGATGCAACATTCTAAAAGGCAAATCTTTTCTAATATATACTAAAAGGTTTCAGCTTTTACGTCTATTGAACATATTACGAATACATTTTAGAAAATTGAAATAAAGCTTCTAGGATCCTCTTTTACAATGCAATGTATTGTATACTTAAGAGGTGGATGATATTGTGTCGTATTGTATTCATGACTTTCTTTTATAATTCACATAATATTGACATTAATTTAACAGACGAAGTTGTAATAAATAAAAAAATTAAGACTTTACCAATAAAATAGATTGGTACATTTGTATACATAATACGTGTATTTGTGCATTATTATTATTTAGAATTTAGATTCAAATTATTGAAATAATAAATGCAAGCTCAGTTCCGTCATCGAACATAAAAAATCTCTAATTTAGGTATCAATAAGATATTTAAAATCAGACAAAATGATTGGATTAAATAATTATAGTTTTACAGGTAAAAATATAATAAGTGCTAGTAATTAAAATGCAATGCGACTTCCTTGCCTTTTATGAAATGTAGACATAAAGAGGCTTAATTGAATTATTATCTCTTATACGCTAGTATAAATAAAGTGAAATAGTCATTAGAAATTATGCTCAAAATATTATTAAAATTTACTTGCTATTGTTTTCCATAATTGTAATGCAATAGTAACATGTTCTCATTTTTGCTTGCAACAAACGAACTTACCGAATATATTTTAAATATTACAAAGTAAAGATTTTATTGACACATACTATACAAAGTATATATATTTTTATATATATATGTGTATATATGCAAAGAATATTAGGCTATTTCATCTGAAGAGGAATGAAAAATGTGCTTTTCTACGTGAATTGATAACAGTCGTTAAGCTGTGTCATTTATTGGAAACATATATTTTATACTTAAATCCAGCGTATTATTTATGTATGTGTCAATATTTAATTTTAACTTGCTAAGCCAATGGAGGCTGTAAATACATAAATGTCATAAAGGGCCACCGTGGCGAAGTGTTAGAGCGCCTGAATGTAAGCGCGATGGTTATGAGTTTGATTCTCACCAGGGGAAACTGAATTATTTTCGTTATCCCGCTCTAACAATAACACAAAGCACGTCATTGATTCCGCCACTGAACTCTTAATATCTCGAGTTACGAATAATACTATTACTCTACTGTTTTTTCCTGTTTTTTTGAGGAGACCAATATTGTAATAATTGTATTTTTCTGAAAAAGTCTTTACCACTATTATCACTGAGAGGAATCACAATCAATTAACCACAGAATTATGTAATATGTAAAACGCCTTGCCTCTTAATTATTATAAATAATTTTTATTTGTTATTTTATGATTTTTTTTGTGCTAAAATATTAAAACATTGAACTATTTTCATATTTTGAATGAAGTTATTAAAAGTGCAGCGTTAACTGTTCTGTAGTTCCGCCGTATTTGTACCAATGAACGTAATATTTTAAATTAGATCATCCTCTAAATAATTCAAATAAAACCAATTTTGGAGATGTTTCTGAAACAAACTGGAAACGAGATATGCCGCTTAGGATGGAGTTAGAGGAATCAAGATTAAGACTAGTAAATTTATTATTAGTTAAAAACACCAGGGACCACATGATCTTAGTATTTAGACACTCAGTTGCTTAGTCCCTGCTTTCTCCAAACCCGCTTTCCGCCATTTTCGAGGCATTGCATGTTGACTGGCGGAACTCAACGCCGCGTTTTGCCTAGTTTCCAGAGCGAAGAAAATGGAAATAGAAAAATCCTTCCCCGAGTGTGGATCGAACCCACAAACCGTCGCGTTTACAGGCAGACGCTTACACCTCTGCGCCGCGACGGTCCTCATAAATTAACTCACGATTATAAATTTGGAATTGTAAAAGTGATTTTTTTTTATTTTTTTAGCTTCACGCTTTATCCCGCACATGGCAGGGTAGGCATAGGGAACTGCAGAAACATACGAACCTAGTGTTAATACACTCCGTTACTTAGTCCCTGCTTACTCCGTCCCCGCTAAAAGTGACATAAGTAATAATTTAAATAAAAGTCGGTAATTTATTTCCCTTCAAACTATAGAGACAATTAATTTAAATATTAATATTTAGGTAAAAAGTTTGTAATAATAATAAATCAAATTCAAGGTGTCAAAGTTGTAAAATAAAACATTGCTACGTTCACGATACAGAAGTCTAATTTAATTTCTCAAGTTATGGAGGGAAAATTGTATCAAACTAGATTCCAGGGACTCTCTCATTATTGTGAGTAGAATAAAAGGTTGATATTTAAAGTAATGAAAGTTTTGGTAGGTTTTGGAGAGGAAGGGACCAAAGGTTCCTTTGAAATTTTTACATACATCCGTATTGAATTCTTTTGCTTCTGTTGCTTCGAGCTATCGCAAACATTCATCAGCATGCAACTGTATTGTATTATGTACAAGTAATATATCGTATGTACAAGTAAATTACAGATACTTACTGTGTGTCGTATCAAAATAATAGTATTTTGGATGTTCGCAGATGTCATGAGTTCAATTTGAGAAGCAATATTATTTAGTAATATTTTTATTTTTTGCATACAACCTCAATCCAACTCGCTATGCACTAAATGTCCAAAAAGAAAGAAAAAATGTTCTTATACAGTTGGGTATAAATAGTTCTATAATAATATAGTAGTTGTAGTTCTGTAATAATTTCACAGTACCAAGGTCAATTTATACTTTGATTTGATTCAAAGTAAGCAATTTCAAGCTTTGTTTTTTAACCTCAAATGATGAACCACCTGTTCACTAATTTTAATTAATGCCTCAGACCTAAAAATAACGAACACAAAACAGTTTAGTTTTCATCCTGAAAGTTCAATCCTGAAAGTTCAACTTACGCTACACACACTTGCAACAGAACAGCTGAAGGGATAAAGTTAAAGGGTATTTCTTAATTAGTAGCTTTTGTTCCATTACGATCGAGTCCATCTCGCCAGCTTTAGCTCGGCTCACAGCATCAGTAATCCAATTCCGTCGAACTCCCGCAATGTTACGGATGGTAAAATATGAAACATAAGCATACGTCGAACGAGTGGCTATGAAGATGTAATCGATAATTTAGAACAGACTGGAGCCGATGTTTCCGAAAACTATGAGTTATTTTCATTTTCTTTGCTCCGGTAACAAGATAAAAGCAAATAACAATAGGTTCCAATAAGATAACGATAGGCTCTCTCTGCACCATCATTAGGTCAACAAACGAAACCCGTATCAGACTACAGACTCGGTCGTATTCATGTTCTAGTGACTACAACAATCTCACTTGTAACGTTCCCTGAACTTAATAAAATTACTACGACCAGTTCTTAGCAGAATACACTTTCTGCTGATTACTTGTATTTCCTTTATTAGGATAAATAAATAGGAGAGGTAGATTTTATAATAAACTTTTGTAATAGAATCTAAAAAATTATGATCAGTGGTTCACAAAGCATTGTGTGCTTTGTGAACCACTGATCATAATTTTTTAGCTTTAGTCCCTACTCGAAGTACGAATTATATTTAATTTTATGCTTTAGTAATACAAAGCGCGGCTTTAAGCTCAACACTCAATATGTCAAATTGTGGAAAGAACGGATGTTTTGACGTGACAACGTCGTAAATTAGGTTGCGGCTCGGAGTCACATATGAAAAAGGTAACGTAACGATGTGTCAACTGTCACCGAACTATGATCGGTCCGCCGCGCGTATCACTTGACACATGTACAATGTTTTAGTAAACAACATATATTTTCTATAGTTAAAATTTGTGCAATTTATATTATAATTATGTGTGCAATTTATCAATAAATATTCTACCGAGAAAAAGACGTTGTCACGTAAAATTTTCGCCCGTAAAACCCACTTTACAGGCAACCATTTTTTTTTTATATCTTTCTCTCTACACACCTAGTTTTATATACGGAATAACGCATGGAAATGAACATAATCAAAAAATAATAACGTCATTTAAGAAAAAAATGCATATAAAAAATGTATCCATATTATGCTTCAAATATTCGATCTGATTTTAAGATTTTGGCGAAAAATTTCAAGAAACAATTTGTGTAATTTATGTTGTTATTATTTTACCTGATACTTTCTTTTAAGTAAAACGTTCGTTTTCGTATTAACTTGCTGGTCTATTGAAGACTGGATCTCAATTTATTTAACAAATCACATTTTTTGAAGTATTTCAAATTATTTAAATATAAGAAACATGCTACTTTTTTTGTAGACTTAGGCTTGGGCAGGACAACTGAGTACTGTCATGGTAACGCACGCCTAATAATAGTCACAAACATTGTATAATACAACAAGATGTTACACATATTGAAGGTGACCTATTTATAGTAGAATTGTTTGCGTAAATAATAAAGCTTGTAAGCTAACCTTAAGTGTCCTTTCTCTTATACTTCGATCAGCACACGCATTATAAAGGCATGGAAGGATATAATTCTTTTTCTCTTATTAAAAAGAATAAAAACATGTATATTAATATTAAATTAAGCCCAATTCAAAACTTCCTAGTCAACAGTCATCGAAATAGTTTAACATAATGCAAACGTATGAGAACGTTGTAAAGAAACGCACAATGACAAATGAGCTATCCGCCAGAGATAGGCTCCGAGATTCGCAATCTGTCACGAGGGTCGAATTGAACGGAGTGGAAATCATTTCACGCCACGTCGAGGTCACGTTGCAGTGTCCACATCTAAATACTTGACTGTTATACTGATTATTCTACAATATAACTAGAAATTGATATGTTTATGTATTATATTATTATTTTTAACGGAATAGCTAGATTTTATGGGATAACAATATAAAATGTTAGAGTAAAATTAAAAAGATCGGTCACGTACAAAATATGTGCGGTTGCGGATGTGGATTTCTTACTGACTTTCTGATCCTATATCAACGAATAGTAATCTGTAATTTTTTAGTTCAACAATTAGCTCCTTTTATACTTTTATTATAAGGTGAATTTCATATAGATTCTTGTATCATTTGATTGCATAGATTTAGATATTTTATTTCTGTGCTTCTAATGGATTGTAGGCTTGAATATTTAATTAATAATAATTTACACAGACAGTCAAACAGACAAAAGAATTACGTTTTTCTTATTGAAGTATAGAATTAATAAGGAAGTAATTATATTCCATACAACTAACAGCTTTGGGTGCAATATTTATACCTCTATAGAAAGAGTTTCTTATTAAGTGTAACTGAACCTCCTTAAACCACAGAAGCGTAACTAAATTAATTTGAACGAAAAATGGACGACTATTTTTGACTATTTTAATGAAAATTTATTTAATGCAATCAAAAGATGCGCGTATATTAATCAAACAACGTATAACAAAACATTAAGTTTTGTTTTAGATCTTTTCGTTCTACGATTATATTATAAAAATGGTACGAAACTAGGTACGCGAGCTCCATCCGCTCTTAACAGATTTTATTTGTATTTTATAATTATTTTAGTATAACTCCACACTTGTATTGAAAAATACTTAGAAGATTTCCACGGGGTGCGAGTTCAAATCCTGTTGTGTTCAAAATTTATTTTCTCTTTTTAAAAACAAATTAAGTATAAATAAATTGGTGGCAATACTGAATTTTTTGATATATTCTTCTTATTTAGTTGCCGAGAAGACATCTATTTTAGGTATAAGCCTGTCTTGATGTATTTTATAATAGAAGTAGAAATCGGTTCAACATATTTACATACATATATGTACAATACAAACTCTTTACTTGCCTCTCTCTTTGCTTTATTCGAATTAAAAGCACATCATTGAATTTGCCAAAATGAAACACCTCGAAAATTGGATATTTATTGTACTGTCCATGAAGAGTACTTTCAATATAATCGTTAAGAATATTTAATTACGTGATTAGATAGGCATTTTTTTGGGCAAATCAAATTTAACTGAAAAGATTTCAATTCAATTTTAACTTTCAGAGGAAATTTTGTCACAACGCTTAAACTAAAAGCATTTTCACAATTTTATTTTAAAATTAAAACAGTCTACGTTACAATTTGAAACTTCGCCATTTTATCTGCTTTTGTAGAAGCAAACAAGTCTTAGGTCTTTTAAAATGGTAAATATTTAGATGAAAGAATATTAAATGTTACATTTGTTCATATCTCTGTATCTTAGCGCAGTGAAATTTTGTCGCTTCAAATAAAATACTTTGACCATAGATTATTAAAATAGAAAAAAGAAGTGTGAAACAAATAATTCCTCTTGTTTTTATTCTTCCGATGAGGACTTCTGAATAGTAAAGCGAGAATGGTTTGCATTCTTCATTTTGGGTGTGTACTTCTGTGTAGCTTAGTTAGTTTCGCCATTTAACACGCAATGCTGCGAAAAGCGGGAACGAAGTGTGTTTATATTAGGTCCTTACGGTTCCTTCTAATAACAGAACAGGCAAACGCAGCATAAAGCGTGAAGCTACTATATTTTTTTTCCTATTTTTATGAATATTTCATAGCACTGAATAGCAATGAACTCGCGAGTTGATAAGAATAAAGTGTTGTGCGCTTGCCAAGAATATTAAATGAAGGTAACCACATATATTTTAATAAATGTGTATGAAAGAGATTGATTCACGTTACGCATTATTTAAATTTATTCACATTTTACACTTAAACAAAAATATGTAATTATGAAGTTGAAAACATTAGGTCTTCGTTCCAGCGGTTGGGATGGCACAACGGGCTGATTTTTGGTTGTAAGCACTGTGCCGGTACTTATACTGTCTGGATTATGCAGAATAAAGTGTGTAGCTTAACACATTGAATTACCTTTTTGTCATCATACATCTCCTAATTCTGGCAATTCAAAAGAACATCTACGCAATCCAAGCCAATTTCCGCCCATTTTATTGACATATTTCGACGATGTGTTGAAGGAAGTCTAATGAGACTAATTCAAAAATAGCTTATACATATATTTAAAGCAGATTAGATAGAGAACACACATATAAGAATGTAAATCCGTAAAATTCTACACCTTCAAGCCTTATTGGATCTTTCAGGTCTTTTCAGTATTTCCTGTCTTTTTCTATTCAATACAGCCAACGTCATTTATGCTTCGTTTTACTGAAATTTATATGAATATCGTTGCTTAATCAAAATCTATAATGCACTTTCCGTTGACATACAGTTTTATTATCAAGTAGCTGAGCCTTAGCTCTGTGTTACTTAAAAAACTGTATAGCGAAAAATACAATTTATATAACTGTCCCGGGACTTTCAACTATCTTCAATACCGTGGCGGTAAGTCGAGCCCAAGAGATTTAAAAGTAACACAATAAAATATTAAAATCATCCACTGAGCTATCGTGATATTCAACCACCTGTTATATACATTTTAAGATTTATTTAGCTCTACATATTTTTCATTTCATAAAACGCAACTTTGTTCCGCCACTCAAGAAGCGATTGCCACAACACCACCTCTGTGGCTTTTTCTGCTACACCTACTCAAGCATAAAGCTAAAAAGGAATGTTATTATTCTGTGTTGTCATTATCGTGTTTACATTACTACTTAATCATACATGTATATATGGGCGCAAATCAATATACATTTTATGATTTTATTGTTAGAAAGTATTTAGTATTGAAATTAATGTTTAATTATTTAAATCATAAAACCTATTTGCAATGTTAAGTTCTTTATGATGTTAATTTTGAATATTGGACAGAAATGTCAGCTGTTAAATAAATAAAAGGACTGAATTATGTATCGAAAATCTCTTCTCTAATAACTATTGTACGAGAATAAACCAATTGCTACCACTCTGTTATTTTATTCTGAAAAATGGACTCTGAACAACGAAACCCTGGCCTAGCGCCGACATATACGACCTTGAGGCGGATTAGATGTAGTAGGTAAGTTACTCGCTAAGAATAATCTTATAATGCAAATATGCTGAAAATTGCTAGGAGTGTTTTACTAAAGTAAAATGGAATAGTAGCAAAATATGTCGATCAATTGTAAATTCATTTACATATACATATAAAAAAATCCATATGTGGGTACAATCTGGGATAAAGTAGTTATTCTTTCATACACAGTATATAAGTACCTTTTCCTTTTCAAATTAATTTCCGTTCATTGTAAATTCAATAATTATACACAATTATTAGTTTATAAGTAATTCGAATCGAAAAGCTATCTATTGTGTAATTTAAATAAAGATTATTATTAATATTGAAATTTGATTCAAATTAAAATTTCATATTCAAATAATTTTATTCTAAATGAGAATACTTGATTCACTTTTGAACGTCAAAAACACTACTACCGGTTCGCTAAAGTTAAAGCCTCAGACCTGAGAAGAACTGGCGCAAGAAACTCAACGGGTTTTTTTTTTAAATGACCAATGACATTGATTATAATTTTTCGGGTGATTATTTTTTGGAGTATACGACAAAACTACTTTATTTAGCCCAAACATAAGTATTATAACTACTTATTGTACAAAAGTATGCCATCAGAATATTTCATACGACTCCCATATTTTATCGGAAATACACTATATTTCTGGCTTAATTACCTGTGAACTCTAATTGACATTCAAAAGCTGCAAACATTTGTTCGTAGTTGGCTTATTAACATAAAACACTATTACTATATGTTTTTAATAATTCTAAAGCCACATTATCAATGCCAGCACACCGGATATAATTTCAAAACCTGATCTACAACCGCTTAGTAGAGTCCGCCGCTACAATGTAAGATATACTTCATTGTAGAGAAATAGGTCGTGAAAAATAAGATTTCCGAAACTATTTTGAAACTAACGTTACAAGAGAAATACGAAATTGAAAATTAGAAATAGTTGCCACCGATTATTTATTTTTTTTTTTAGCTTCACGCTTTATCCCGCACATGGCAGGGTAGGCAGAGGGAACTGCAGGAACCATACGAACCTAGTGTTAAGACACTCCGTTACTTAGTCCTTGCGTACTTTGTCCCCGATTATTTTATTTTGTAAAATCAAACAAAATTATAATGTTATTATCAATTTTTTATAAAGTTATATTTTTTTTACCATTGCGGAAATACGTCTCACTGTAAATACTATCGTAATGTATGCATTTGACCTTGTCTTAAAATATTATACGATTTATAAATATATTATAAATAATAAACATACCTTCCAGTAAGCTCATAAACTTACAATTACATAATAAAAGTTCGTAAGAGACAGTTAACAAATACTTTTATAGTAATAAAAAATATGATTCGAATCATAACAACACAAATGAGTAGGGACTCTTATTTTTAACATTACACCCAAACAGCCGGACGTTCATAAAGTCACGAGGCGCTAAGTGCGTCCACGATGTTTCCCCGTCGTCACCCATTTACTACATAACTTGTGCCAAACGTCAAACTAAACGATCCACTCGGCTTTTGATTGCACCGTAAAGAGTTATTGATAAGAAAAACTACAAAATGTTTAGGGTTTTTGTAAGTGAACACAACTCATTGCTAATTAATATCTGATTTTTTTATTATTTATTGCATCAAAATTATCTGGTGAATTAGAGCGCGGTGTTAAAGTACGTCACTCATAATAAGGAATTAGTCATAAAATTACTTGATACTAAATTTTATTTTCCTACACTTCTGAATGCGGGTCGTAAATGCGTAATGTTGTGGGTTCAATCCTTTCTCAGAAGAAATAATTTTATTTATGTCCTTGTTCTAGTAACAAGTTAAAGTTTCTATTAAAGTGTCACTACTCGCAATGTCTAGAAAATTGCATGTAAGCAGGAAAAGGAGTGCCTTAAAATTGAGTCGCTTCTGCAAATACTCTATGGGATTCAAAAAACCTAAACGTTTCAAATAAAACGTTTTCAAGAACTAAGAAATAAGAATTTCTTTTTTACTAAGTTTATAGTATTATTATAGCCACAGTAGCTAGCTACAGCTAGAGTGCTATCGAACTTAATTACATAGGTTTTATTTTTGTACACTGTATTGTTTGTTTGCAAGAATGCGCTAATCTCGAGAACTTCATCATTTTTCAGTTCAGTTCAGTTCATCTACTGTTTTTGGACGAATCATATGTCAATGTTCATGCATAAGTTTTATAAAAAACAAAACTTTTTAACTTATTTAATGATTGGAGAGAAGCCGCGTGTTAAACCTAATAATAAAGATAGAAATAACAATTTTGTCTAATAATGTAAAGAGATGTGATTAAACATATTTCACAAAAAATAAATATAATTCAAAATTACATTAAGAAACGTTAAGCCTTAATGTAATTTTGAATTTTGAAATTTCTTCACAGATTTAATGGAATATTAGAGTCATTTTCAAAGTTTAATTTCCAAAACTTAACTCATAAAAGAAGTTTATAGGAAACGTGAAAGCAATTTGAATTCACTATTCAGTAGCAATCTCTTTAGAACTCAAGTATTTAAAGCTCGTTAAAACTACATATCTCTAATATATCACTAATTTTGATTTATATCATCACAGGGCCGTAGCTAAGGGGGGGTGTATTGTGGGGCAATGTCCTACCTTAAAATCACAATACCCTAGATTAAAAATACCAAAACTAAGATAAAGTACATTATTTGTCTACGTAAGGTATAAGGTGTAACGTCTGCCTGTAACGCGACGGTTTCTGGGTTCGATTCCCAGTCGGGGAAGATGGATTTTTCTATTTCCATTTTCTTCGCTCTGGCACCTAGACAAAGCGCGGCGTTGAGTTCCGCCACTCAACACGCAATGCCTCGAAAAAAGGCGAAAAGCGGGGACGGAGAAAGCAGGGACTAAGCAACGGAGTGTCTTAACACTAGGTTCCAATAAATGGCGGTTCCCTCTGCCTACCCTGCCATGTGTGGGAGAAAGCGTGAAAAAAAATTGTCTACGCATAGCTATTTAATGTACCTATATCACTTTAGGTGATCGATTTATAAGCCCGTGCTTCTAGGGTAGATCAGTTATAATATTTTTTTACTTCCGCCCTACTTCTAACCAATGCTGCCCTACTTCAAATTCGACTATAGCTACAGCCCTGTATCATCATAAAACTATATTTTTATATTAAAATTTAGCTTAACTCTAGTAATCTAGTACAGCGAAAAGCTAAAGCTGAAAAAATAACCTATTCAAAAAACATGTATTAAAATAACTTAACTTATTTTATGATTCTCGATCTTCTCACTGAAACAGAATAAAATAAGATATTGCATGTTATGTTATACAGAAACGAAGATGTAGACTTTAACTTGTATCACCAGAAAATGAAAAAAAGTCATAAAAAACTTCTTCCCACAAACGACATTTTATCATTAGTCAGGCTTAATCATTACAGCTAGCAGTAATGCTAAGTTCTTTTGTAGCAAAAACCTTTCAATCAGCGTTTGATGTGAATCTGTCACACGAATGCGGTTTACGGGTCGGTCGCTTTCTAAGCGGATTGTAGACTGTACACTGAAGCATTATATTACGTAAAGTTTTCTCATTTGTAGACTAAGATACTGTATTTATATGATGGATATTAATAAGCATATATTTTTACATGAAGGAACACGTTGCTATGGTAACGAGTATGCCAAGTGTCGAGGAGTCTGCTAGATTGACAAATTTTAACTGAGACTACTATATCTTATAAGGTGAAAGTCAACCAAAAATTTCTATCTATTACAAAGTTAAATAATTATCATATATATATATATATATATATATATATATATATATATATATATATATATATATATATATATATATATATATATATATATATATATATATATATATATATATATATATATATATATATATATATATATATATATATATATATATATATATATATATATATATATATATATATATATATATATATATATATATATATATATATAAGAATATACGTAGATATATATTTATAAACATAAACTTCAAAATTGCAAATATATAAATGATTAACGATTTCGTATGATATTTAGCCTCTGTATGTTACATAAATATATTATTTTTAATTTATTCTATTTCTACTTAAATAAAGTACTAAGCTAAAGTAATACCAAAATGCTTTAGTGTGTAGATGGAAAAAATAAAAATAATTCATTACTAGAGTTTTTATTTTGACTTTTTAAGCTGCGACCAAGGAATTTAGCAGTAATTGTAATTAGAGCTGAATTACGGAACTCATCGTTGTAGTATATCATATCAAATCGAGAAAGGGAAGGAATAGTGTATCTACTTCTTAAATTGAATAAACATTATGTAACTGCAAATACCTTTCGTTTTTTAATCACCATAATCTCCACCCAACATGGATTGCCCAGGCTGTCTCTCACCCAGCTATATACAGGATGAAACATGTTTCTAACATCCATCAGGTCCATAATAAATAAAACAATAACAATTCTCTTAACATTTATTTACTAGCCTATTAACCATACACATAAAATATACAAAAAAAAATTATCACTAAATTATTCAAAACATTTTCAATGTCTACACGTAGGTTGCACATATGGCATTTTTATATATGTCAGATATACAACCTACAAGTACATAATAAATAAATAAAGCTTTTACCAATTAATGTTCTAAACAGTCTTACCAATTAATGTTCTAAACAGTCCACTTCCTCATACAACACTTCGCTGCCACTCCTGCTTTCCTTCTTCACTTCGTCGTCGTGACCGAATTGATAGCCTCGAGACATAAAGTGGAATAACGAAATGGATACAAACATCATTCCCGTGTAAATGAATGATTGGGATTCCTGAAAGTTAAATATAAATATATTAAATAATATTATATGTTTCACACAATATATAATCTTATATAAACCTGAGTTATTTGTTACGGAAAGGAAATGGTTAGATTTTTGACTGACTTAATAATTGAGACGCCATTAATTTACATAGAAAAAAGACATACAAATATGACAGGATTGTAAAAGCAATATAATATTCGTTTCATTCCTTTTTTTTCTTTTAAAATTTCACATCTACTTAAATACCCTAAATTTTTTAGGTCTTGCACCAAAACTTTTAATATAAGTAAAAATAGCTCTGGACTAGTTGCCAAATTAAAAGTGCACTTAATTCGATATATTTTGCAAAGTTTGATTCGAAAAGGCTTACTTAGTCTACACTATTGTGGCATTGTCTGATTCAAGCTGAATAATATCTATCTATATTAATATGTTCTTAAATATCTTTGTCTTTTCTCAATGGACGAACTAAAAGTAATTAAGTTCAATCTAAAATTCTCACTTAACGAAATCTGGTCTTAATAACTATGGAATAAAGTTTAAAACTTTGTTAAATTAAATAATATACAAATCATTCTACAAAATAATAAATAAACATACTTGTGCATAATTAACGAACACCCGCGTGCTAACAATGATGATGACGTTACAGACGGCTTCCGTCAGCAGCTATATCGCCGTCATCACAGCTTTCATGCTCTCTGGCGCTTCTTTGAAGGCGAACTCGTTACCGGTGACCGCAAACAACACCTGTTTTAATATGTATTTATAAAATCTAATTGTAATATTACTGATGAGTAGAGGCAGCAGAAACCACAGGAAACGTGGGTGTTTAGACACACCCTTAACTAATTCTTAATTTCTAAAGTCTTATTGTATCGCCTATATTACTGATTTGTATAGATTTATTGTAATTTTTGTTTTCGTCTTGATAAATATTTGTACATTGACGTTACCAACAAATATACACTCATAAAGTTGTAAACACTTGAGAATGAGTATCGTAATACTAGGTTCTCTATGGACATGTCCCTAATAAATTGAAAACAGCATCATTTGAGACTCTCATATGAATATATTATAGGAATTGTATAAGTGCCTTGGTTTTCCAGTTAGCTTGTTCCCGTTATATGTTTCTGTTTACTTATATTGACAAGAATATACCGCAATTAATTGTATGATTGAGAAATTTTTGTTTAGTTTTCGGTTCAAGAGTCACTCTTTAGAATATATATATATATATATATATATATATATATATATATATATATATATATATATATATATATATATATATATATATATATATATATATATATATATATATATATATATATATATATATCTTTTACAGATATAAGCAATTATTTATATATGTAAAAGATACTATAAGATGAAGATATACCTACATATATAAAAATTAAACTATTATCTGAAAGAAAACATTTAGCCCTAACCACTGGAAGTTTTATATTGAAAGTGGCTATGTGGGTGATATGCAGCTTCTGATCTTTTTGTTAAGTTTCATAATCTACGCAACGGAAATTGCGAGATACGACTTGTTCGTATTAAAATTCTTTTTGGAATTAGTTTTACAAAGCTCTATTACGGGCTTTTGTAGTTCTTAAATGACTGAACAGCAGATATCAGAGTTTGTACTACATTTATTGTAATCACATAAACTAGTAGATACTTAAAATAAGAAAACACAAATATAAGCAGTTAAAAGACTTTTAAAATATAAAGCTCCAACTGCGTTCATTCTAAGCAAATATTTTATCCGGAATGTTACAGTAACTGTGTAGTCACATTGCGATTCAGTATGGAATGCTGAGCTGGAGTATTCTTGCGGTATAATTTCTCAAGTAAGACTTGGAAATTGTATTTTAAATGTATGTATTTCCACTTCTAGTTTGAATATATTTATATTAATATAAGAAACTAACTTCTATTAAGCGTATATCGTTTTAATGTATTATACAAGCTAGTTTCTTAAAACTATTTTATATTAATTATTTGTGGTTTGCCATATACATCTCGCTTGTACTAAGAAATGTCTTTTGTGC
Organism: Dione vanillae; assembly: GCA_037178615.1. NCBI lineage: Eukaryota > Metazoa > Arthropoda > Insecta > Lepidoptera > Nymphalidae > Dione > Dione vanillae. The sequence continues at coordinate 1,640,421 of JAZFAU010000135.1, read as the reverse complement.
CTCAACACGAGTCGTAACTTGGAACTTTCATCAAGTCCTTAGTGTACTCTACAGAGAAGCTACATGTCACGTTTTTGCTTTTCATACGCTGTCCATAATAAAAAGTTTAATGTAGCATATAATTGTAATATATATTTGTATTGTTTATATACATTTATATTGTGAAAATTTTAATTGCAATATATAATTTCAACTCACAATACTCATTAACTTGGTTTAAAAAACAAAAATTGTATCGAACAATCGAAAAAACATCTCTTTTTTTTACAGATTTGCGCAAACGACTTTTATATTCGAAAATTAATAGTGTGTTGTAGCAGTTAAATTGCACTGTTGCAGTTAAATTTATACCTATTATTGAGATATATAAGAATGGCGTCTTCACACATTAAGGCGGCTAATGGTTGGTCTGGATTATCTAACTTTTATGCCAGATGGTACTTAGGAACTACAATATTAAAACTGTTCGAGCTGTAGCTTGAGTTTTACGTAAGCTACATTAGATGAAGTTATTTCTTTTATTTTTGAAGTAGTTATATGGAAATCTTAGAATTATTTGCATTGATAACTTGGTTGATACTACCGTTGATGACACGTAAAAAACATACATATTAGTATTGTATTTGAGATATCCTATTACAGAAAATAGCGAAAAAATTGAATACCCGCCTTTAAGTTATGTAAACTTTCTGTTTTTGTTAACGTTTCAAGAAAATTATATTTATAAAAAAATAAACCTACTTCAGAGCGGCGTACAAACAAAAAGAAAATTATAGAAACTATATTTTTATTCTTTTAAAGTTAAAAAATTACAAAATAAAAGAATGTAAGGAATAAATACCTGATATTATTTAAAAGTCCTATAAAGGCTTTACTTTTCTACTTTTGAATACTTACTAAAATTTGTCTATGCCTATGTCGTTGACTAATTACAGCTAAGCTTTGAATTTTCTTTAATATTTGTACTTTTTGTAAAGATAATATATGATATATATTTCTGCGCTCGGGTAAGCTTTCACTCTTGAATTATCAAACTGTCAACTAACAGACATTTGAAAACGTCAATTCTCAACAAATACAAAGTAAATATGATGGGAGAAAACTTTTAATATTATCGTTTTTTATCACAAATTCATTAATATATAACGAAAAAGTTTTTTAAGTACCAGTATTAGTAATCTCAACACTTTTCCAATTTTTAAGAAAGTAATAATACACTTTGCAAGTCTCGTTAGGTTGAATTTTTACACGTGCGACAAAGTAGACGATTTAATCCTGTCTTGTTTTCTTACTATTTTATCATGGTCACTTAAATTATTTTGAAAACTTTAATGGAACTTAAAATAATATGAATAATTTATAATTATATTAATTTATAACTTTTTAGCATATTATTAAAATTGACAGATTACGCACATAAGATTTGACTCAGTGTCAAGGGAGTAAAGGGGAGAATTAAGAGGGATTTCGGTAAATAAGAGGGAGTTCGACATAAAGACGTTAAGATTTATTATTATAAATTTGAAGTTGATATTCTTATAGTCGGTAACTTATTCCCTTCGGACTAAGAGGTAATAAGTTCAAATATTCGATACGTAAAAGTTCTAAAATAAAACTTTGCCATGCTCGAGATACAGAAGTCTAATTTAATTTCTCAAGTTATGGAGAAAAAATATGTACCAAAATGGCTTCCAGGGACTCACTGATTATTGTGAGTAATAGAGCGTCGACATTTTGAATAATGGAGGTTTTGATGTTTGAAAGTAAAGGAACAAAACATTTCTTTGAAATTTGGGCCTACCTATGTTGAGTTCTTTTGTTTTTGTAGCCTCGAGCCATCACAAATATTTTATCATTATACAACTAAATATTAAATACTCGCTAGTACAGAAGTACACTGAATGTATAAATATAATACTGTATTTTATATCAAAATAATTGTATTTTGAGTATTGTCAGCAGTTGTGAGATTATTTAAAAAAGCAATAATAATTAATAATATTTTAATATGTTTCCACGACATTGGCAACCTCATTTCAACCTGCTACACAATTTGTGTCCAAAATAAAAGTGTTCCTATAGAAGGGCATAAGTAAGAGTTCTTTATTTGGCTGTATATAAGTTTTATGATTGACAAAATTTCTACATTTCCTTTTAAATATAACATGCTAGCATGTTATATTTAAAAGGAAATGTAGAAAAGAAAAACAGCAGTAATTAAATTACACTATAAATTCATTCTATTTAAAGCAGAATAAGAAATTTTACTTGTGAAAAATATTTTTTAATGGAATTGGCAATAATATTATAATAAAGATTTAATTTATTTTTACGTTTATAGTCAAAGTCAAACAAATAATACAATCAAAAAAGAAAATTCCGATTCTAATTTTTTAACTTCAAATACTGTACCATCGGTTCACTAAAACTAACATCTCAGACCTAAGAATAGCGGACACGAATCAGTTTAGTCTTCAAATAAAATCCTTAAAGTTCAACTCACACTAAACACTCGCAATAGAACAGCTGAAGGGATAAAGGTAAAGGATATTTCTTAATTAATAACTTTCGTTCCATTACGATCGAGTCGATCTCGTCATCTTCAGCTCGGCTCACAGCATCAGTAATCCAATTCCGTTGAACTCCCGCGATGTTACGGATGGTACAATATGAAACATAAGCATACATCGGATGTGTGGCCGTGAAAATGTCACCGATAATTTAGAATAGACTTGAGCCCATGTTTTTATTAAAATCTCAAAATTACTTGCTGCTGTTCCATTTTGTGTCTAAAGTGTGTTTGTTTTTGTGTGTAAATTATAGACATAGTAGAAAAAATATATTCTCCATGGTATGCCTATAGAAATAAAAGATTTAAACAAATTTAAGGTATTATTTATTATCTGGGCTGTCATAAGTCGTGACGGGTGTGGATTCAACTTATACTCTGAAAGACAAAATAAAGCGCGGTGTCGAATTAAGCTAACACACAATTTCTTGAAATGCAGAAAGTGGAAGGTCGAATTTGTAGCAATAGGATCCAATAGGCTTCCTCTGCCCACCGTGCTATATGCAAGATTCATTGTATCCTGTATTAGAATTTCAACATAGCTTAATAAAAATTATAAAATCACTTGGATGATATTCCAAATTCTAAATATTTCATTTTTTTTTCGTTATTAGGTGAATTACACTTTATTATTCCTATTAAAATCGCTTTTTCCACGGCCACAGAACTCAAATTGAAAGGTACCACTTAGGTCAACAGACGAGACCGATATCTGAATATTGTACAGGTCGTACTCGTGTTCCAGCGATTACAGCTATCTTACTTGTAATATAGGGAATATTAACTTAACTTAATAAAGTTACTACGAACCGGTCCTAGAAGAATACGCTTTCTTTTGATTGCTTATATTTCTCTTATTAAGATAAATTAATAGCACAGATAGATTTTAACATAAACTTTTGCAATAGAATCTAAAAAATGGAAATGGAATGGAAAATGGTTCACAAAGCTCACAAACTCTAGTCCCTACTCGAAGAACGAATTGTTTTTTTTATTTTACGCTTTAATAATACAAATCGCGCTGCTTTGAACTCAACATGCAAGATGTCAAATTTAAGCGAAAAGAACGGAATGTTTTTTCTCTCTATCTCTCCTTCTCTTTCTTTCTTCATACTACATAATGAAATCATTTTCAAAAATAATACACTTTATAAATGTACCAATATTAAACTTCAAATATTTGATCTGATTCTAAGATTTCAGCTAAAAATACAAGAAACAAGTTCCTTAATTTATGTTATAAGTGAAACTTCGTTTTCGTATTAACTTGCTGGTCTATTGAAGGCTGGGTCTCAAATTATTTAACAAATAATATTTTTGAAGTATTTCCAACTATTTAAATATAATTATAGTTTTTGATCTATCTAAGGGGGTATGAGAAAGATATTACTTTTTTTGTAGACTTACAGTTGGGCAGGACAACTGAGTACTGACATGGTATAGCATGTATAATCATAATAACTATCATTTTAAAATACCACTTAATTTTACACACATTCTAATACATCCATCGGGACATGCATTATAAATTCATAGAAAGATAAGATTCTTTTTCTCTTATTATAAAATAAAAAATATATACTATTTAAATTAATCCGAATTCAAAACTTCCTAGACAACATTCGACAAAATAAGTTACCATAGTGCAAATGTTTGAGAACGATGTAAAGAAACGCCCAATGACAAATGAGCTATCCGCCAGAGATACGCTCCGAGATTTGCGATCGGTCACGAGGGGCGAATTGAACAGGGGAAATCATTTCATGCCACGTCGAGATCACGTTGACGTGTCCGCATCAAAATACTTGATTGTTGTACAATATCACTGTAAATTAATGTGTTTATGTATTATATTATTTTAACGGAATAGCTAGAGTATATGGGATTTTTATTAATAATATAAAATCTTAGACTAAAATTAGAAACGTTAGTCACGTATAAATTTTATTCGCTCTGAATGCGCGGTTGCGGATGCGGATTTCGTACTGATATTCTAATTATAGTTCAATGAATAACAAATTAAATTTTTCAGTTCTCACTGCATTCCTGCTTAGTTTCGTTATGCTAGTTCAATAGAAACTGTAGTGAAGCTATAGTGAAGTAGCTGAAGTGCTTGTATCTTTAGATTGCATAGATTTAGTCATTTAATTTTTCTACTTCAAAATGACTGTAAGCTTGAATATTTAATAAATAATAATTTACAGACAGACCAACGGACAGACGGATTACGTTTTTCCTATTGAAGTACAGAATTAATAAGAAAATAATTATATTTCACATAACAAACAGCTTTGAGTGAAATGATTATATATTAATTGTATAGAGTAAGAGTTTCTTATTAAGTGTAACGGAACCTCCTTAAACCACAGAGACGTAACTAAATTAGTTTGAACGAAAAATAGACGATTATTGTCTATAAATAATTTTATTCTAAAATGATCCTTATATTTATAGTTTAAAGATCATTTTCTAACACACACATATATATTGTCAATACGTTTTGTTCATTCGACTGTGTGGTAATATCAGGACGGACAGTAGCGTAGAACTTATCGTTGTCAATAAATAATAGAAACGAATTCACTCGTTAGAGTTTACCAGGGTTTCCAGATTTAATTTGAATTTTAAAATTATTAGTATTAGTTCTTGTTTTAAAAAATACTCAAAAGATTTCCACGAAGTGCGAGTTCCAATCCGGTTGCGTTCAAAATTTTTAGTCTCTTTAACAATTTGTTTTGAATTTGTGGCAATACTGCATTTTTGACAGACCCTTCCTATTTGGTTGCCTAGAAGACATTTCTTTTAGGTATAAGCCAGTCTTAATGTGTTTTATAAATTAAGTGAAAATCCGTTTAATATATTTATATATATTAGTATGCAATAAAAACTCTATACTTGTTATTCGAAATTAAAAGCACATCATTGAATTTGCCAAAATGAAACACGTTGAAAATTGGATATTTTCCGTTTTTCCGTAATGAGTATATTCAATATAATCGTTAAGAGAATTTAATTATATGAATAGAAAGGTGCGTGGTTATTTTTAAAATAAAATGTTTTTTATTATGACTCTCCTTTTGATTTTATTAGGAATTAAAAAATGAACATAAGCATTCTGTCACGTGAACACACACTTTACAAAGCGATCTCTTCCTGTAAAATTTTATTAAAATTTTACCTGCAGTTTTTTTTACAAGTCGATTTTAACGTAAAAGATTTCAATTCAATTTCAACTTTCAGCGGAAATTTCGTCCGCACCGCACGAACTAAAAGCATTTTCACAATTTTATTGTAAATTAAAACAATCTACGTTATAGTTTGAAACTTCGCCAATTTTGTCGGCGTTTGTAGTCTTAGGTCTTTTAAAATGGTAAATATTTAGACAAAAAAGAACCAAATTACCATAAGTGGATATCTTTGTATTTTAGATTAAAATACTTTGATTAAAGATTATTAAAGTAGAAAAAATAAATGTTAAACAGATATTTTATTCTTCCAATAAGGTCTTCTGAATAGTAAAGCGAATAAACCATTCGTTTTGTATGTGTACTGTATATTTATGTGTAACTATGCGTGTTAAGTGACGAAACTTGCTTGGAGTTTAGCCACTCAACACGCAAGGCCGTGAAAAGCGGGAAACGTGTCTCAATATTAGGTCCTTACGGTTCATGCGACTCGCTCTGCATGTCCTGTTATGCTCGGCATAAAACGATGAACTCGCGGGTTGATTAGAATAAAGTGTGTAGCGCTTGTCAAGAATACCAAATGGAAGAAACCATATACATTTTAATAAATGTGACTTTTGTTTTGAAGACTATGAACGAGACTGATTAACGTTACGAATTACGTAAATTTATTCACAATTTACACTTAAAGAAAGGTATATAATTATGAAGTTGTCGTTCAAGAAGTCGGGATAACACAACGGGCTGACCTTTGATTGTAAGATCTGTGGCGGTAAATGCAGATTGAAGTGAGTAGCTTAAAAATACATTGAATTATTTTATCATCACACATCTCCTGATTTGTTCAATTCAAAAAAATATTCGCAATCCAAGCCAATTTCCGCCCATTTCAATGACGTATTTCAACGTCGCACTGAATGAAAAATAGCTTATAAATTTATAGCAGATAATATAGAGGTGCATTTATAAAATAATGTAAAACTGTTAAGTTATACACCTTCCAGCCTTATATGATATTTTAGGTGTTTCAATTATTTCAGTATATTTTTAAGGTACTTTTTTTTGAAATTGATATGTAAATCATATCAATTTAACAAAAAATTATCTTTGCTATATTTCCTCAATATCCTGGATAGCATCGGTGTTAGGGTGAAAGAGCACATCTCAGATATCAGGAATGGGCGTGTATTAAAGTCAGCTGTGTGTGAGCACTCCATGAACAAGCCTAACCATTACATCAGGTTTGATAAACCTCATATATTCGCTAGTGAAAATGAATATAGGTATTAAACACAAAATCAACTTATAATTACTATGATTTCCTACAATTATTGTAGTATTTTCTAAGCAAAAGATGGAAAAATTCTATTAAAAACATTCATTTACACACATACACACACAAACATAAGAATTATTGTTCTGTGTTTGTGTAACAATAGTATTAGACACACTGAAGTCGATGAAGTAGTTATTATTTCATATACAATACACAGGCACAAAATACCTACCTATTTTTTTAGCTTAACGCTTTATCCCCCACGTGGCAGGTTAGGCAGAGGGACTGCAGGAACCATACGAACCTAGTGCTAAGACACTCCGTTGCTTAGTCCCTGCTTTCTCCGATCCGCTTTCCTGCGTGTGTGTGGCGAAATTCAACACCGCACTTTGCCTAGTTTCCAGAGCTAAGAGAACGAAAATAGAAAAATCTATCTTCCCCGAGTGGGAACTGAACCCATAAATCGCCGCGTTTACAGGCAGACGCTACGCCTCTACGCCACTACGGTCCTCTACTCTTTACCTTTTTGATATTAATATCGTTTCAATGTAAGTTGTACAAATTACCCTACTATTGTACTTAAAGAGGTGTCTTTTGTGTAATTTAACAATAAAATATTATCCATACTATTATCTATTTTGAAAGAATTTTATTTTGTCGATTATACGAAAAAACGACTTTGTCTAGCTCAAATGTAAGACACTAGAACATACCATATTCTAAAGGCATACATTTGTAAAATATCCTATATTTTACCGTAAGTACACTATATTTCAGGCTTAATTACCTGCGAACTCTAATTAACATACAAAAGCTGCAAACATTCGTTCGTAGTTGGCCTATTGGATCAGCAGTAAGAACAATTTGTAGGTCAGAGGTGCTACTAGATATTTTTAGTAGTAGTAGTTTCTAAGGTTAAATTTTATATTCTTAATATAGATTAGTATAGGTAATTTAGATACGAAAAAGTTTTAATATTTTTTTTTTTTTTTTTAGCTTCACGCTTTATCCCACACATGGCAGGGTAGGCAGAGGGAACTGCAGGAACCATAAGAACCTAGTGTTAAGACACTCCGTTACTTAGTCCCTGCTTACTCCGTCCCCACTTTCCGCCGTTTTCGAGGCATTGCGTGTTGAGTGGCGGAACTCAACGCCGCGCTTTGCCTTAGATGCCAGAGCGAAGAAAATGGAAATAGAAAAATCCATCTTCTCCGACTGGGGATCGAACCCAGTAACCGTCGCGTTACAGGCAGACGTTGCGCCTCTGCGCCACGACGGTTAATATTTTAAGAGATTAAGTTTCAGCAAAACGCAATCTTAACTTAATCAAACGAATCAACTTTTCAAATCCTAGAAACTAAGATTGACTTTTTCTTCAATAAACTACAGATGTATTTTAATCAAAGAAATAAACAAGTACTAAAACATTTGCTGAGATGAATCAAGGAAATGAAGGGACACGTGTAGAAAATGATATTTGAAATATTGATTCAGAGTTTTATAACCGCATCAGAATGATTTAATGGTTTAATATAGTATATGATTTAATTTCTTAACTTTGTTCAATCCATCACAGAGATTGTTAGAGGAACCCCGAACTTAACTAAAGGAATTTTTACCGTCTATTTACACCTCCATATATTTAAATGAATAAGATAACCGCAAAAAGCTCAACTTAATAGCATGAACGGTATTCAAACTCTAATTTTGGATTCGCCATTTGCATCTCGATGGTTACTTCTCCATTTCTTCTAAATAACAGTATATTAGCTTATATATGTTCGTCATATATTTTCTTCACGTCATATTTTTTCAAGAGACATCGTTAGGCTTAGTAGCTGTAATTTATATGGCATAAACACATACATCCGTTGATGAATACGGTAGTCATAATCAAGCACCTTTGTTAAGTAACAAATCACATTAGCAAGCCTTTCCTTCGCTCTACATCCAATAGAAAAATTAGAAAAAATTAAGGTAACGAGAAATAAAGATACCACTACTTGCATATATATTTTATAATAATGAATTAGAAGACTCGATATTATTTAATTTATTTGAAAGTATATACACGATATCTTTCTCATGACATATTTCTATACAGTTTAACCCATGTCTAACTGCAGTATAAAGACCTACAGTTCTTTATTTATGTATAATACACTATCATTACTAGTACTCAAAAAGCTATTTATAGTTCCAATTATTTTAACCATCACATTACATTAGGCACATAAATCAAATATAGCATAGCCATTAATTTCGAATATCATATAATAGAATAACTTATTGTAGAGGTTGATTCTATCTAAAACTCTTTAGTTTATTTCTATTTATAGTCAAACAACCGGTCGTTGTGGCTCAGTGACACAATGTCTAATTATAAACGAGACAGTTGTAGGTTCAATACAGATACGAGGGAAAAAACAGTTCTTTTCTTAACAAAACAAAGTTCGTTTGAAATTTAAGTCACTATATTTGCTGTGTCCTCTGTTACAACATTCATCTTAAACTATATTGTCTTCTTTTTCACCTTATTTATAACTTTTGCCTGCAAACTTGTCATTGCGAGATTTATCTTTGGAGTAATTAAGAATTTTAACTTTACGGAATAAAAACTAGGAATTAAGACAAATATCACTTAGTAATTTTACAGAGTACGTATAAGAACTTATGAATTTACGTAGTCGTTCCGTCGTGGCGCAGAGGCGAAAGCGTCTGCCTATAAACGCGACGGTTTGAGGGTTCGATTCCCACTCGGAGAAGATGGATTTTTCTATTTCCGTTTTCTTCGCTCTGGTCACTTAACACGCAATGCCTCGAAAAAGGCGGAGAGTGGGAACGGATAAAGCAGGGACTAAGCAACGAAGTGTCTTAACACTAGGTTCATATGGTTCCTGCAGTTCGCTCTGCCTACCCTGCCATGTGCGGATAAAGCGTGAAGCTAAACTAAATAAATAATAATACGTAATCGTAGTATAATATCGTCACCGTACTTTGTCGCTTCTACTCTAAAATACAGATACTTTTTATGCTTTTAGTAAGTTAATTATTATTATATTTTTATTTATGTGTACTTTATTTAATAAAATAACGAAATATTCAATTGCATATTGATAAATGTTTTCGGAGCATATAATATGATATCTAAGTTAGACAATTTGTGTTAAGACACACTTTCAGTTTTCATCTGGAATATTACATTTTGGCTATTTTACTAAGATTCGTTTCTATGCAGTTATATTCTATTCAGTAATTTATACATGTTTGATGTGTTTTAATTCAAATAATGTTTAAAATGATTGACGAATGAAATTAGTGCACATATATATTTACTTTAGCGTAGAAAGGATATTATGATATTTCTCTTTAACGACGCATATTGTTCGGCAGAATTCTAAATTCTTTATGTAACTGTTCTCCAGTGATCCACGTTAGGTGTTTGCGGTATTATTATAAAGAAATCATTGATATAGATATGGTGGATCTAAATCTTTCTACTTTTAATTACTTACTTTACTTTTAATCATTTTTTTCAGCTGCATTCTGTATCACGAAGAAGACACAAAAAAAACGCCCTTTTCCAATTGGCCATTGACAAAAGTGGAGAGCCCCAGAGTGCAAAGCCACAATTATTTTGTTTCCAGTCAAATGATGTCATTGCGCTACTATCACTTCAAGTTTAATATACGTTTCATTATTCTCTACTCTAGACTAGACTAGATTCTGAAACCTAGGAAGGAAGATAACATAAGAGATCATCTAATTCTTAATTAAGACCCTTAATCCTTAACTACAACCTCAACCAACTGTTGTAGTATAATTAGTAGTTTTTCTTTTTTTATCGTATTGTACTAAAATAATTTTATAAAATAAAACCTTACTATTATATTATGTTTTAATAATTCTATGTCAGCACACCGGTTATAATTTTAAAACCTACTCAACATCTACTTAGTAGAGTCAACCGCTACAATGTAACACAACTTTCATTACAGAGAAATAGATTGTGAAAATAAGATTTTAGAAACTATTTTGAAACTAATGTCGACAAAGAACTACGAAATTGGAAATAGTAAGTAATTGCCGAATGTATGACACATTCGATAAGCTTGATTATTTTATTTTCTAAAATCAAATAAAATGATAATGTAAATTAGCTTTTTTTATGAAAGTAATATTTTTAACATACTACAATAGAAGTACGTCTTTCTGTAAACACTATAGGTAGGTAGATTTTGGTTAGGTAGTGGGAGGAGCTCGGACAGTGAAGGCGAGCGTTAATGCATTTTAAAGGGGCCCCTTTAAGCCTACACTTGAGTCGCAAGTCCCAAGCGCTGATCGGAGCTTCTCTTCCTACTACGTGATGGGCCGGCACCCCCACGGTGAATCCATGGAATGATAAGCAGTTTCTTCTCTTCTTCTCGTATTTAAGAGGTATATGTTAAATACTCTTATAGTAATAAAAACGAAAACTTGATTCAAATCATAACGACACTAACGAGTAGGGTCTCTTATTTTTAATATTTTGCCCAAGCAGCCGGACGTCCACAACTTCACGAGGCGCTAAGTGCGTCCACGATGTCTCCCCGTCGTCACCCATTTACTACATAACTTGTGCACAAACGACAAACTAAACGATCCACTCGGCCTCAAATTGCGCCATAAAGAGATATTGATGAGAAAAACTACAAAATGTTTAAGTTTTTTTGTAGACGAATGACCGTCATGAGATCAATACGCAATTTTTTCCAATCCAATTTTTCCAATTTCCTGCTTACACTTATGTATGCGTGAAAGCAGGAAACGTAGTGTATAAACCTAACCATTTATATGCTACTGAAAGTAATTATATGCTAACCCAACCTTATCTAACCAAAACTTTTTAACCTATTTAAATATGTATAAAACCTAATTAAAGCAAATCGATAAAGGTACAAACAACAATTTTGTCCATTAATGTAAAAACAGGTGGAAAATTTCACGAAAAATAAATATAATTCAAAATTGTATTAAGAAACCTCAAGCCACTTCTTTACAGATTTAATAAAACGTTAGAGTCATTTTCAAAATTTAGTTTCCAAAACTAAAGTTTTAAGGGAAGTTTTTAGAACAAATTTCTCTAGAAGTCAAGTAATTGAAGTTATTTAAAACTACTAATTTTAATTTTAGTTTCATGATATACATCGGAATCCGCAATTACCTGTTTATCTAAATCCGTAGCTAAATATAGTATGATAAAAGGCACGTGGTTCCCTCTGCTTACCCTGCTAAGGGCAGGATAAAGTGTGAATCTAAAAAAATAATACATAAATATATTTAGGCTTTAATGTAGCTTGTTTTTATGATTCATTGACCGTATACATAAACAAAGACGTAAACTTGAACTTCTGATAAGTATCTTCAAATATGAAATAAATCATTTAAAACTTCTTGCCCAAACGACATTTTATCATTAGTCAGGCTTAATCATTACAGCTAGCAGTAATGCTAAGTTCTTTTGTAGCAAAAATCTTTCAATCAGCGTTTGATGTGAATCCGTCACACGAATGCGGTTTACGGGTCGGTCGCTTTCTAAAAGGATTGTAGACTGTACAGTGGAGCATTATACTATGTAAAGTTTTAACATTTGTGGACTAAGTTACTATATTATATGTTGATTATTAATAAGCACATATTTTTACATGAAGAAACATATTGTTATGGCAACGAGTATGCCACGTGTCGAGAAGTCTGCAAGTTTGACAAATTTTATCTGAGGCTATATATTTTAAGATGAAACTTTAACAAAAAAAATTGTAAAACGTAAAAATGACGAAATCAAATAATTGTCTTATATATAAAGATATACATACATATATAGAGATAAAGATAAACTACATTATTACAAATATATTAATAAAAATTTCATATAAGGTTTTACTACATATATTATTTTTCATTAATTCAATTTCTACTTCATTAAAGTTAAGTGCTAAAGTATTACTAAAACGCTTTAGTGTGCTAGTAGAAGAAATAAACATAATTTGTTCCTAGAATATTTGCTTCGACCTGAATAACTTCGAATGAAACGCTAACTAATTTACAAGTTCGTTTAAATTTTTTCTTGCAAGTCCTTACAACATTAACAGTTTTAATAAACTGAAGTTGTTTCATTAATAAGCTGAAACTTAAAAAAAAATACATTGAAATAAATTACAATAATAAAATAGAATTATATTTATGGACAACATGACTCAGTGGGGCTGTGTGCCGGAATGTAATAGTGAGTTCAAATACTCTTGAAATGTGATAATATCATAAAAGTGTCACAACATTATGTATATTGGAGAGATATGCGAAACTAAAACTGTACAAAATTCTTTGTTTAAGCCGCGTCTAAGAAATTTAATCAAAAGTGTAAGACAGAATTGTGGAACGCTCTCTATACCTATATCATATCAAATAGGAACAAGGAAGGAATAGTGTATCTACTTCTTTTAATGAGTGAACATTATGTAACTGTGAAGAGAGTGATATACCTTGTGATTTTTAATCACTACAATCTCCATCTAATAAGTATTAACCAGGCTGTCTACTCACCCTGCTATATACAGGATGAAACATGTTTCTAAAACAGGTGCATAATAAATAAAACACAAACAATTCTCTAAACATTTATTCCTTAGTCTATCAACCACACAAAATACAAAAAATATTTTTCTTTATATGATTAAAAACAATTTCAATGTCCGTATAGAAATGCCAGATATACAACCTACAAGTGCACAATAAATAAATAAATAAAGCAATTAATTAATGTTCTAAACAGTCCACTTCCTCATACAACGCTTCGCTGCCACTCCTACTTTCCTTCTTCACTTCGTCGTCGTGACCGAATTGATAGCCTCGAGACATTAAGTGGAATAACAATACGGATACAAACATTATTCCCGTGTAAATGAATGATTGGGTTTCCTGGAAGTTAAATATAAATATATTAAATAATATTATGTTTTACATACTTTATATAAACCTATTTCAATCACTGAGACCCCATTATATTACATAGAAAAAAGACATACAAATATGACAGAATTGAAAAAAAACAATATAATAATCGTTTTCGTTTTCTTTTTGTTTTGAAATTCTGCGTCTACGTTAAATACATAAACACAAATTTAAAGTAACCAAAGGAAATCCTAAAACAAGTAAGAATAACTTTGGACTTGCTGCAAATTAAGAGTGCACTTAAGTCAATGGAGAGTGGAAACTTTCATTCGAAATGGCTTACTTGGTCTACACTATTGAGGCATTGTCTGATTCATACTGAATAATATTTAGAAATATTAATATGTTCTTAAATATATTTGTCTTTACTCAATTGAGGAAATAGGAGGTAGTAACTAACTCAGTTTAATTTATATGTCCAATTTAACGAAATCTGGTCACAAGACATAATTAGCTTTATTTAACTAAATAACATAAAAAACGTTCTACAAAATAATATATAAACATACTTGTGCATAATTAACGAACACTCTCGTGATAACAATGATGATGATGTTGCCGACGGCTTCCGTCAGCAGCCATATCGCCGACATCACAGCTTTCATGCTCTCCGGCGCTTCTTTGAAGGCGAACTCGTTACCGGTTACCGCAAACAACACCTGTTTTAATATGTATATTTAACGTTTTACTGTAGTATTACTGATACATTTGTATAGAAATAATGTAATTTTAGTTTTCGTCTTCATAAATATTTAATATAAATTAAAACAATTAAATTACCTTCATGCTTTATTCCGTGCGAAACAAGGCAGGCAGATATAACCTCAGGAATCGTGGAAACCTGCCTGCGCCTTTTGCCTTTCAAGACATTGCATGTTGATTGGCGGAACTTAACACCGCGTTTTACCATGTTTCCAAAACGAAGAAAATGGAAATGAAATAGTCCATCATCTCCGAGTGGGAATCGAACCCATATACCGTCGTGCTGACAGGCAGACAGACGCTACGCCTCTGCACCATGACAAATACTTAACATATAGTATATAAATTATTACTCTTTGTATCTAAAGTATATTAGAAAAAGTAAACAATTATAGCGTTGACATACCCACAAATATACTCTCATAGTGTTGTAAAAATAGTGAACACTTGAAAACGAGTATCGTAACACTAAGGTCTCTATGAGCAAGTCCCTAACAAATTAAAAAGAGTATAATTTAAAGCTCTCTTATGAATATATTATAGGAATTTTAAACTAAAAATAACGCGGGTGAATAACACACGTACCGCTACTTGCGGCAGTGCCTTGGTTTTCCACTTAACTTGTTTCCGTTATATATTTTTGATTCAAATTATTACATAGATATATAACATAGATATATATGAATATATGTATATTGAGAACAATATATAATATAATTAATGGCATGGTTGAGAAGTTTTTGTTTGGTTTCCGGTTCAAGGCTCGCTCTTCAGAATGTGTATATCTTTTATAGATATAAAATATTCTTTATATATGTAAACGATACTATAAGATGAAAATAAACATGTATAAAAAAATTAAATTATCAGCTGAAAGAAAACACTCAGTCCTAACCACTGCAAATTTTAAATTGAAATTGGATATGTGGATGCTTGGACAGTTTCAGAAACTTTTTGTTAAGTTTCATAATCTACGCAACGGAAATTGCGAGATACGACTTGTTCGTATTAAAATGCTTTTTGGAATTAGTTTTACAAAGCTTTATTACGGGCTTTTGTAGTGCTTAAATGACTAAACAGCAGATATAGAGTTTTTACTACATTTACAATAAATGTAACCCCATTAACTAGTACATTCTTAAAATAAGAAAACAAAAATATAAGCAGTTAAAAGACTTTTAAAATATAAAGTTCCAACTGCGTTCATTCTAAGCAAATATTTTATCCGGAATGTTACACTAACTGTGTCGTTTTCGCGTGAAGGGTCGCATTGCGATTCAGTATGGAATGCAACGAGTATACTTGCGGTATAATTTCTCAAGTAAGACTTGGAAATTGTATTTTAAATGTATGTATTTCCACTTCTAGTTTGAATATATGTGTATTAATATAAGAAACTTCTATTACACGTATATCGTAAAACGATTTCTAGTTTAGAAATCGTTTTACGATATACGTGTAAGATATACGTGTACGATATACGTGTTTAGCTAGTTTCTTATTTTTAAAGGTAATTTTATAGTCGAAACAATTTTATATTTAATATTTATGGTATACTCACTAAACTTAGTCTATGCCTGTGTCGATGACCAATTGCATCTTAGCTTTGAATTGTCTTTAATATCTGTACTTTTTGTAAAATTAATATATGATATATATTTCTACGCTCGGGTAAGCTTTCACTCTAATGATAAAATTTCTAACTAAGTAACATTCGAAAATTATCGATTCTCAACAAGTAAGTGAATATGATGGGAGAAAACTTTAATATTATCATTTTGATTAACACAACGAAAAGCTTTTTTAGTACAATTATCAGTAATCTCATCATTTTTTTAACTTTTAAGTAAAGTAGAGGGCTTAATTTTATGTTGTTTTCTTTCTATTTTATATAAGGTCACTTAAATTGTTTTAAAAACTTTCATAGAACTTAAAATAATGAGATAAATTATAACTTTACTAATTTAAAAGATTTTAACATATTATTAAAATTCACTAATTACGCACATAAGAAATATCTCAGGGTAGATACCAGAAATTTAGCGATGAGGGAAGGTTTTAAGGAGCGTAGGGATTCCCCTAAAAGGAATTTTCGGTAATTCCAATAGAAAAGAGCAAAACGTAATTCCACGTTTTGCACGCGCAAATGCATTTGCGGACTACATCTGTTACCTTATATGCTTCCTTGAAATATTTTAATAATGAAATAGAAACATAATTATAAAACTTCAATGTAGCGGAGATTTAAATTTGTAACAGAAAAGCGTAAAAACTAGAAAAGCTTTTTCTTTATGGTCAAAACCTAAGAGGTTATAAGTTCAAATACTCGACATGTTAAAAAAAAGTACTTTGCAACGCTTGAGATACAGAAGTCTTTAATTTCTCAAGCTACGGAGAGAAAATATGTACCAAAATGGGTTCCAGGGACTCACTGATTATTGTGAGTAATAGAGCGTTAATATTTTGAATAATGAAAGTTTCGATGTTTGAAAATTAGGGAATAAAATATTTCTTTGAAATTTTGAACCTTCCTGTGATATATTGAATTCTTTTGTTTTTGTTGCCTCGAGCCATCGCAAACATTTCATCAGTATGCAACTAAATATCAAATACTCACTAGTACAGAAGTGTACTGCATATATAAATATAATTCTGTGTGTTATATCAAAATAATTGTATTTTGCGTGTTCACAGTGTTAGTGTTATCAAATAAAGAAGCAATGATATTTAATAATACTTTAATACTTTTCCATGATATTGGCATCCTCAATTTTACCCGTTATACAATAAATGTCCAAAATAAAAGTGTTCTTCTACAGAAGGGTATTAATCGAAGATTTTAAATAACATACTATGATTTAAGTTTCATGAAGTTTCATGAATGTCAAAATTTCTATATCGTCTTATAAAAATAATATGCTAAGTAAAATACGACAAAAAGACAGAAATAATAAAATTATCACTCGTACAAATACCTTCCTTTTGAAAGCGGAAGTCTACATTGTACTCGCAAAACACATCTTTTAATTGAATCTACAACAATATTACAGTAAAGATTTAATTTATTTTTAAACATTTACAGTCAAATACGAATATTTTTACTTTACTATACTTTACTTATTTAACCTTAAATATGTAACCTAAATTAATGCCTCAGACCTAATAACAGCCACCGACAATCAATTTAGTTTTCAAATAAAATACTAAAAGTTCAACTTACACTAAACACTTGATATTGCAAGTGAAGCACGGCTGTAGGAGTAAGGTGAAGGTTATTTCTTAATTAATAACTTTCGTTCCATTACGATCGAGTCCATCTCGCCAGCTTCAACTCGGCTTACAGCATCAGTAATCCAATTCCGTTGAACTCCCGCAATGTTACGGATGGTACAATATGAAACATAAGCATACGTCGGACGTGCGGCCATGAAGACATAATCAGTAATTTAAAATAGACTTGAGCCAATGTTTCCAATAAAGTCTCAAACCTACACCTGCTGCTTTGTTTTGTACATTTGATATTGTAGGGATAATAAAAAAATATACTTTTAAGAATTATGGCGTCATAGCTCAGGGAGGTGATGTGCGGATGGATGGTGCGGGGGTGTGGATTCGATTTATACTCCGAATAAAATTATTGTAATTTTCACTTCAACTTCAAAGGAAAAAGTAACAGATCAAGTCTATACTAGTCTCCCTCTGTCATACTACATACAAGGTACACAGTAACCTATATACTGTTTATGAATTTCAACATAGCTAAAAAATAAAAAATCGCTTAAGTGATATTCCAAATTTTGAACACTTTATTATTTATCTTTTCTTATAAAATTCAATATTTTTAGAAATACTCGAAATATATAACGTTTCTTTCCACGGCCACAACCAACACAATCGCTTTTTCCACGGCCACAATATCACAGAACTTAAATTGATAGGTATCACTTAGGTCAACAGACGAGACCGATATCCGACTATTGTACAGACTTGGTATTCGTGTTACAGCGACTACAGCTATCTTACTTGTAGCGTTCCCTGAACTTAATAAAGTTACTACGAACCGTTCTTAGCAGATTACATTTTTTGTTGATGCAAGTAGCATTTCCCTTATTAGGATACATAAACAGCAGTGTTAGATTGTAAGATAAACTTTTGTTCAAAAAGTGGTTCAAATAGGTCACAAGATTTATTGGACGAATGAATTATTTTTTTACTTCACTTGTTATATAATAGGTATGTCTAAATTAAGTAGAAATAACTGAATGTCTTTTTTCTCTCTATATTTCATTTTCTCTTGGCATACTCAGTTTTGTATGCGGGATAACGCATGGAACTGAACATAATCTTAAATACTATAAATTCACTTTTGAAAATAATACACTAAAAACATGTGCCGATATTAAGCTTTAAATATTCGATGAAATCTTGTGTTAAGGTTTTCGGCGAAAAATACAAGAAACAAGTTTTCTAATTTATGTTGTTATTATTTTTCCTGGTACTTCCTTTGAAGTAAAAACTTGCTATAAACATACAAGTTTTACTGACTCGATTTTTCTTATTTACTAGCTGATATATTGAAGACTTAATCAGGTTTTTTGATGTATAGATTTAAAATTATTTAAAATAAATTACAGTTTTTGTTCCCTATCACCGTACATCTATCTAAGGAGGCGTGAGGAACATATTACTTTTTATTGTAGACTTAGACTTACGCGAGACAACGAATCGACACGATTACACAAGTATAGTCATAATCACAAATATTTTAAAATACCACTTAATTTTACGCTTATTAAAGGTGACATATTAATAGTAAAATTATTTTTCAGTTGCGTAAATAATAAAAAGAGAGAGGAGATTTTGAGGAACACTCTTAAGCCTACTTTACGTTATGCTTCAGTAGCAAGTCCCAGGCACCGAGATTCCTATACTTCGATCGGCACACACATTGTCATCGACAATTAATGGAAAGGTAGAATTCCTTTCAATCTTAATATATAAAAAATAAGTTTAATCCCAATTCAAAACTTCCTAGTCAACAGTCATCGAAATAGTTTAACATAATGCAAACGTATGAGAACGTTGTAAAGAAACGCACAATGACAAATGAGCTATCCGCCAGAGATAGGCTCCGAGATTCGCAATCTGTCACGAGGGTCGAATTGATCAGAGTGGAAATCATTTCACGCCACGTCGAGATCACGTTGAAATGTCCACATCGAAATACTTAATTGTTGTACTGATTGTTCTACAATATTGCTGTGAATTAATGAGTTTATGTATTTTATTATTACATTTAAAGGAATAGTCACAGTATATGGAATAATTAATAATATAAAATGTTAGAGTAAAATTAAAAACGTCAGTCACGTACGAATTATATTTATACTGATTTTCTAATTGTAAATCAACGAATAGTAAATTATAATTTTACAGTTCTTACACTTTCTTGCTAAATTTCGTAATACTAGGTCAACAGAAGGCATTCTATATATTATGTTTACATATTTTGATGCTTGTGTCTTGTAATTGTATAGATTAAATATTTTATTTCTGTGCTTCAAGAGGATTATTAGCTGGAATATATAATGAATAATAATTTACAGATACAAATCGACAGATGAATTTCGTTTTTCTTATTGAAGTTCAGAATTAATAATAGCGAGGAATAATAATTAAATATACTTCATACAACTAACAGCTTTGGGCGCAATATTTATATCTCTATAGAAATAGTTTCTTATTAAGTGTAACAGAACCATCTTAAACCACAGAGGCGTAACTAAATTAGTTTGAACGAAAAATGGACGACTATTTTCTATAAATTACTGAAAAGTTAAAGATCATTTTCTAACGCACATACATGTATTGTCAATACGTTTGTTCATTCAACTGTACGGTAATATCAGGACGGACAGCAGGGTAGACCTTCTCGTTGTTTAACTGTCGATAAATAACAGATTCGGATTCACTTGTTTTAGTTTGTCAAGTTTTACTGTTAAAGATAGTGTGGAAAAAAAAACGTTTTTTTTTTTTTGATATACAGAAAAACTTAATTCATCGAGTTTATGTAATGTTTTAGGTCTTTTCGATTTACAACTATGAAAATGGTACGAAAATAGGTACGCGAGTTCGATCTGCTCTTAACCGATCTTATTTGCATTTTATATTTTTTTTTGGTATTAGTCCACACTTGAACTAAAAAATACTTAAAGATTACCGCGAGGTACGACTTCATATCCAGTTGCGTTGAAAAAACTTAAACTTTTAAACTCAGAATTTTGTTATTTGGTTGCCTAATAGACATCTTTTTTTAGTATAAACCTGTTTTTATGTATTTTATAATTTAAGCAAAAATCGGTTCAATATATTTGCATATATTACTTTGTACTAAAAACTCTTTACTAGTCATTCGAATTAAAGAACACATCATTGAATTTGCCAAAATAAATTTATCTCGAAAATTGGACAATTTCCTTACTTGTGATGAGTGATGATGAGTTTTTCAATATAATCGTTAAGAAAATTTAATTACGTGATTAAAAATGCGTGTAGTTATATTTTAAATATAATGTTTTTAGTACGACTTTCCTTCCTTGATTTTTATTAAGAATTAGGATATAAAAAAGAAGATTCTGCCATATGATCACACATTTTACAAGGCGACATCTTCCTGCAAAAGCTTATTAAAATTCCACCTGTAGTTTTTTCGACAAGTCAAAAATTTGAATACAATTTAACTTTCAGAGAAAATTTCGTCCGAAACTCTGAAACTAAAAGCATTTTTACAATTTTATTTTAAATTTAAAACTTCGCCAATTCGGCTTTTGTAGACGTGAACAAGTCTTAGGTCTTTTAAAATTGTAAATATTTAGACAAAAAAATCAATTTTGCATTAGTTGACATGTTTGTAACTCAGCGCTTTGAAAATTTGTCGCTTCTAATAAAATACTTTGACTAAAAATTATTAAAGTAGAAAAAACAAGTGTGAAACAGATAATTCTTTGTATTTTCATTCTTCCGATAAGATCTTCTGAATAGTATAGCCATTAAACGTGTACTGTATATTCTTGTGCAGCTTAAGTGAGCTTCAAAAGTTTCATGCAAAGTTGGGAAAAGCGGGAACGAAGTGTCTTAATATTAGGTCCTTACGGTTCCTACGTTCTCTGCCCTGTTATGCGCGGCATAAAGCATGAAACTACGATGATTTTTTTTTCTATTTTTATGAATACTTCATAGCACTGAATAACAATGAACTCGCGAGTTGATAGGAATAAAGTGTGTAGCTCTTGCCAAGAATATTAAATGAAAGTAACCACAAATATTGAGGATCGACATGGCACAGAGGCGTAAGCGTCTGCCTGTAAACGCGACGGTTTGTGGGTTCGATTCCCACTCGAGGAAGATGGATTTTGCTATTTTCATTTTCTTTCTCTGGAAACTAGGCAAAGCGCGGCGTTGAGTTCCGCCACTCAACACGCAATGCCTCCAAAAAGGCGGAAAGCAGGTACGGAGAAAGCAGGAACTAAGCAACGGAGTGTCTTAACACTAGGTTCGTGTGGTTCCTGCAGTTCCCTCTGCCTACCCTGCCATGTGCGTAAAGCGTAAAGCTGAAAAAAAGAAAAAAACGGAATATAATAAGTTCTTTGATTTTCGCGATTTCTATACATTTTAAATACAACAATTTAACCGGATGAACACTTTGCAGTAGTATTGCAAAGTGTTCGAAACGTCGGGTTTCACAAAAAATGTTAATATACGCGATAAATTCGGTTAAATTGTTTTATTTAAAACGGAATACATTTTAATAAATATGTATAAACGAGATTGATCACGTGACGCATTATTTAAATTTATTAACATTTTACACTTCAACAAAAATATATAATTATGAAGTTGAAAACATTAGATCTTCGTTCAAGCGGTTGGGATGGCACAACGGGCTGATTTTCGATTGTAAGCACTGTGGCGATACTTGTACTGTCTGCTTTATGCAGAATAAAGTGTGTAGCTTAACACATTGAATTACCTTTTTATCATCATACATCTCCTAATTCTGGCAATTCAAAAGAAAATCTACGCAATCCAAGCCAATTTCCGCCTATTTCATTGACGTATTCCGACAACGTACTGAAAGAAGTCTAATGAGACTAAATCAAAAATAGCTTTTATATTTATAGGAGATTAGATAGAGAAACATATAAAAGAATGTAAGGCAGTAAAATTTTCACTTTCAAGCCTTCAAGGCACTTTCAGGTTTTTTTCAGTATCTCTGTCTATTTTTGCTACTAAGTCAATATAGCAAAGATCGCTTCTGCTTCGTTTTTACTGAAATTTGATACACAATATTCATTTACACACATATAAGAACAATTTTTTATGTGGGTACAATTTCTGCCATGAAGTAGTTATTGTTTCATACATAATATATTCTCTTTTTCATATCAATTAAACTGAACAAATATACACAATTACTATTTTATAAATAATTCGAATTGAAAAGTTATCTATAATTTAACTGAAGATTATTATAATTTTTCTTAGCTTCACGCTTTATCCCGCACATGGCAGGGTAGGCAGAAGGAACTGCAGAGACCGTTTGAACCTAGTGTTAAGACACTCCGTTGCTTAGTCCCTGCTTTCTCCGTTCCTGCTTATTAATATTGAAATTATATATTATAATTTAATTTATTTTGTGTAGAACAAATATTAATAATATCTAGCCACTTATTATACAAAAGTATGTCATAGAATATATCATACGAATACGTAAGTACACTATATTTCAGGATTAATTACCTGTGAACCTTAATTTACATACAAAAGCTGCAAACATTCGTTCATAGTTGGCTCAGTAGTAAAACAACTTGTAGGTCAGAGGTGCTACTAGGTATTTTTAGTAGTATTAGTTTCTGAGGTGAAATGTTATATTATGAATATAGATTAATGTAGTAATTTAAAATGTCAATAACTTTTAATATTTTCAGAGATCAAACCAATTTTCATACAAAGTTTCAGCAAAACGTATTCTTAACTTCTTATTTATAGCTTCACGATTTATCCCGCATATTGCGGGGTAGGCAGAAGGAACTGCAGGCACCATGTGAACCTAGTGTTAAGACACTCCGTTGCTTAGTCCCTGCTTTCTCCGTCCCCGCTTTCGACCTTTTTTGAGGCATTGCGTGTTGAGTGGCGGAACTCAACGCCGCGCTTTGCCTAGTTTCCAGAGCGAAGAAAATGGAAGTAGAAATTTCCATCTTCCCTGGAACTGGGAAATCACATGATGTGCGGGAACAGAAGTGGGAATCGAACTCACAAACCGTCGCGTTTACAGGCAGACGCTTACGCCTCAGCGCCACAACGGTCCGGTATTCTTAACTTAATCCAAAGAATCAACTTATCAAATCCTAGAAACTGAGATTGACTTGTTCTTCAGCAAACTGCGGAAATATTTAAGTCGAACAAACAAACAAATACTAAAAGTATTCGCTGAGATGAATCGTGGAACTGAAGGGACACGTGTAGAAAATGACATTTGAAATATTCATGTAGAGCTTTATTATTGTATCAGAATGAGTTAATGGTTCAATATGGTATGTAATTTAATTTTTAAAATAGCTTTAATCCATCATTATGATTCTTAGAGAGACTCCGAACTTCACTAAAAGAAATTAATTTACTATATATTTACACTTTTATATTCAAATGAATCAGATAGAGTTTTAGATTAGAGTTCTTAATAACTTAAACGGTACCTGAACTCTCACTTTCAACTCACTATTTCAATCTACGTAATATAATACATTAACATTATATATTAACATGTTTCTGTATATATTTATCATAAGTTTTCTTGACGTCAATTTTTTTCAAGAGACATCGTTAGGCTTAGTAGCTGTAATTTATATGGCATACACAGAGACATCCGTTGATGAATACGGTAGTCATAATCAGGCACCTTTGTTAAGCAACAAATTACATTAGCAAGCCTTTCCTTCGCTCTTCATCCATTAGGAAAATTAGAAAAAACTAGTAACAAGAAATATAGATACTTCTACTTGCACATATATTATAATAATGAATTAGAAGACTCTATATAATTTAATTTATTTGAAAGTGTGATTACATATCATGTAGACGACATCTTTCTGACATATTTGTATACAGTTTAACCCATATCTAACTGCAATATATAATGTCATTAGACCTACATTTCTTTATTTATGTATAATGTACTACTAGTACTTTTTAAGTACTAGTATAGCAATAGTAGTAGCAA
The DNA here is from genome assembly GCA_037178615.1 of Dione vanillae. NCBI lineage: Eukaryota > Metazoa > Arthropoda > Insecta > Lepidoptera > Nymphalidae > Dione > Dione vanillae. The sequence goes on along the minus strand of JAZFAU010000135.1, from coordinate 1,615,420 downwards.
TTTATAGTTCCAATTATTTTAACCATCACGTCATATTAGGCACATACATCAATTATAGCAAAGCTATTAATTTCGAATATTACATAATAGATCTTCAATAACTTATTGAAGTCGTTGATTGTGTCTAAAACGCTTTAGTTTGTTTCTATTTATATTAAAAACCACCGATCGTTGTGGCTCAGTGACACAACGTACAACTGTAAACGAAACAGTTACAGGTTCGATACAGATTCGGGGAAATAATAATTCTCTTCTTAACAAGACAGAGTTTGTTTGAAATTTAAGTCACTATGTTTGCTGTGTCCTCTGTAACAACATTCGTCTTAAACTTATACTAGGAAGACGATACTCTAAATTCTACTTCGTCCGTAATTTTGGAGTTTTCTTTTTTTTTCTTTATTTATAGCCTGTGCCTGTAAATTTGTTGGTGCAAGATTTATCTTTGGACTAATTAAGAATTTTAACTTTACGGAATAAAAAAATCATTAAAACTATATGACTCAAGAGTGAAGTTTTAAATATGTATATAATTTAAACAATTTCAAAATTGGTAATGTAACAGTCATATGTTTGTGGACGAGAACGCTCCCGTCATCAGCTTTGAGATTAATGATGATGTCCTACAACATTAATCAATCAATAAATTGTCACCCCAAATTATCCCTAATCCTGACAACTCATTTGTCAAGTGAACATTAAAAACATTAAGTTGTTTGGATTTCGTGGTATCTTTGACCAAAAATGTAGATACTTTTTATATTATTTATAAGTTAATTATTGTTGTTATTGTAAGAGTATTATAAAGTATTACTTAAAAAGTGTTTTTTTATTTATATGTATTTTATTTAATGAAACAGAACAATATTTAACTGAATATTTCAAAATGTTTCCGAAACATATAATTTAATATTTGAGTTAGAAAATCTCTGCAATTTCAGTTTCCATATGCAAGTTTGAGTCTTGGATATTTCACCAGGATTCTTCTCTATGTAGAAATTTAGCGATTATTGTATGGATCGGGAAATTAGTTTGATGTTACTTGAAAGAAATGTTATTTAAGATTAATGATTTTATAAGGGTGTATTTTAATATATCTTTACTGAAGCGTGGAATATGAAAAGGATTTAATGATATTTCACTTTAACGACGAATATTCTAACGTCGTTGTAACTATTTTTTAGTAACCTTAGAAACGTGTTTACGTTATTGTTATAACGAAATCATTGATATAATTGTGATGGATTAAAATATTTCTCATACATATAAAACATATCTTTTCAACTTCACTCTGTAGTACCTTTAATTGACCATTGGCATAAGTGGAAATAGTTAATTCCCCAGATTGACTCAAATGATATCCCATTGCGCTACGATCACGTTTTTGGTATAAAATGATTCATTGTTCTCTACACTAGACAATTCGCATTATTACAGATTTTTCTGAAGCCTATTTACGAAGACAGTAACCTTAGAGATCAACTAACTCTTAACTAAGACTTCAACTAACTGTGGTAGTTTGCTTAGTCTTTTTTTCATCATCATATTATACTAAAACACTTTTATGAAATAAACCTTACTATTATTATGTTTTCAATCATTCTAATTGTCTATGTCAACATACCGGATATAATTTCAAAACCTAATCTACATCCGCTTAGTAGAGTCGACCGCTACAATGTAACACAATTTCCATTATAGAGAAATAGATTGTGAAAATAAGATTTCAGAAACTATTCTGAAACTAATGTTGCAAGAGAAATACAAAATTAGAAATCGGAATATCGGAATATCGGAGGACCGTCGTGGCGCAAAGGCGCAACTTCTGCCTGTAACGCGACGGTTTCTGGGTTCGATCCCCAGTCGGGGAAGATGGATTTTTCTAATTCCATTTTCTTCGCTCTGGTAAACTAGGCAAAGCGCGGCGTTGAGTTCCGCCACTCAACACGCAATGCCTCGAAAAAGGCGGAAAGAGGGGACATAGAAAGCAGGGACTAAGCAACGGAGTGTCTTAACACTAGGTTCTCACTAGGTCCCTGCAGTTCCCTCTGCCTACCCTGCCATATGCGGGATAAAGCATGAAGCTAAAAAAAAAAAAAAAAAAACAAAAAATATCGATTGTTTTAATTTTTAAAATGAAACAAAACTTTAAACTTACAATAACGATATTTTTTATTCAGGTAATATTTTAAATATGGCACTGGAAAGTAAACAATATAGTAATGATTTCAATTTTCACACGGAGAGTAAACATTTTTCATTGACCAACCTGTTGACGAAACGTGACCGTCGTGGCGCAGCGGCCAATATCTGCCTGTTTAACGCGACGGTTTCTGGATTTGACACCCACTCGGTGTTGAATAAAAAAAAGTACAAATCGTTTACATTGTTTTGTAAACGAAAGACTGTCATGAGACTCAATATGTAATTTTTGACACTCAATACGCAATATTTTTCCAATTTAGGCGAATAGCGATGCACAAAATTGCTTCATATCTTTCCTTTGCTAGCACTTATGTATATTATATTGCGTGAAAGCATATATAAGTATTTAAATATTGGTGAGAAGCCCTTATCTGCGGCTTCTCACCAATATTTAAATACCCAATTAAAGTAAATTTTGTCCATTAATGTAAAGAAAACTAAAAAAAATTACGCAAAATAAATATAATTAAAAATGATATCAAGAAACGTAAAGAAGTGGCTTCACTTCTTTAAAGACTTAATAAAACGTTAGTGTCATTTTCCAAATTTAGTTTCCAAAACTAAAGTCTTAAGAGAACTTTTTAGAGAAAATTTCTTTAGAATTCAAGTAATTGAAGTTATTTAAAACTACTAATTTTAATTTTAGATTCATGAAAGATATTGGAATCCGTAATTACCTGTTCATCTAAATCGGTAGCTAAATATAGCATGGTAAGAAGCACGTGGTTCCCTCTGCCTACCCTAGTAAGTGCGGGATAAAGCGTGAATCTAAAAAAATAATACATAAACATAAACATATAACTTAGGTTATTTTTACGACTCACTGCAAAAGAATAAAAAAAATAATGCATGTTATCGTATACTTAAACAAAGACGTAGACTTGATACTTGTTTCACCAAAAACTAAAAAAGTCGTATAATACTTCTTTCCACAAACGACATTTTATCATTAGTCAGGCCTAATCATTACAGCCAGCAGTAATGCTAAGTTCTTTTGTAGCAAAAACCTTTCAATCAGCGCTTGATGTGAATCTGTCACACGAATGCGGTTTACGGGTCGGTCGCTTTCTAAGCGGATTGTAGACTGTACAGTGGAACATTATATTATTTAAAGTTTTCTCATTTGTGAACTAAGATATTGTATTATATGTTGGATATTAATAAGCATATGTTGTTTAATGAAGAAACACATTGCTATGGCAACGAGTATGCCACGTGTGGAGGAGTCTGCTAGTTTGATAAAATTTAATTGAGATCATATCTTTTAAGGTGAAAGTCAAAAATCTTATATATAAGGATATACACACATATATAGATATAAAGGTAAAGTACATAATTACAAATATATAAATTATTACCGATTTCTTATGATATTTAGCCTCTGTATGTACATATACTATTTTTAATTCATTCAATTTCTACTTAAGTAAATTACTAAGCTCAAATATTACTATGCAAGTTCTTACAACATTTACAGTTTTAATAGACTGAAGTTGTTTCATTAATAAGCTGAAAGTTAAAGAATTTTTAATTAAATATTTTAAAAGAACTTAGTTACTATAATAAAATGTAATTATATTTGTGAACGATATGGCTCAGTGGGGCTGAGTACCAGACGGTAATAGTGAGTTCAAATGCTCTTGAAATTTTCATGCTTATTACGTATCTTGGATAGATATGCGAAACTAATTTTTTTTACACAAAAAGCTTTTTTTATGCTGCGCCCAAGGGATTTAATCGAAATTGTAAGTAGAACTAAATTGCGGAACATACATATATATATATATATATATATATATATATATATATATATATATATATATATATATATATATATATATATATATATATATATATATATATATATATATATATATATATATATATATATATATATATATATATATATATATATATATATATATATATATATATATATATATATATATATATATATATATATATATATATATATATATATATATATATATATATATATATATATATATAACAGACAAAATATTTGGCAATTGGCTGGCTTTCTACTCTCCCTGCTATAATATAAAGGTGAAATATGGTTCTAAAAAAAACAATAACAATTCTCTAAGCATTTATTCGTTAGCCTATCAACCATACACATGTAATATACAAAAAATACTTTTGTTTAAACGATTTGAAACAGTTTAGATGTCCATATCGAAATGCCTGATATACAACCTACAAGTGTACAATAAATAAATAAAGCTTTTACCAATTAATGTTCTAAACAGTCCACTTCCTCATACAACAGTTCGCTGCCACTCCTGTTTTCCTTCTTCACTTCGTCGTTGTGACCGAATTGATAGCCTCGAGACATAAAGTGGAATAACGAAATGGATACAAACATCATTCCCGTGTAAATGAATGATTGGGTTTCCTGGAAGTTAAATATAAATATATTAAATAATAATATATGTTTTATACAATATATAATCTTATATAAACCTGAGGCATTCGTAACGGAACGGAAATGATTAGTTTTTTGACTGACTTAATAACTGAGACGCCATTAAATTACATAGAAAAAGACATACGCAGCATAAATATTGAAAAAACAATATAATATTCGTTAAAACAATATAATTTCTTTTTTTTAAATTCTGCGTCTAAAAATATATACAAATTTAAAGTAACCAATAGAAATAATAAAATAAGTATAGCTCTGGACTTGCTGCTAAATGAAAAGTGCACTTAAATCGATATATTTTGTGAACTTTAATTTAAAAAGGCTTATTTGGTTAACACTATTGTGTCATTCTTTGATTCATATTAAATAATATTTAAAAATATTTATATTATATGTAATTAAATATGTTAAATATGTTTACCTTTTCTCAATTGACAAACTAAGAAGTAACTAAGCATGTTTAATTTAAACGTCCTATTTAACAAAGTCTGGTCCTAAAACTTAATTAATTTGGACTTTTTTCAACCAAATAGTATACAAATCGTTCTACAAAATATTAAATAAACATACTTGTGTATAATTAACGAACACCCTCGTGATAATAATGATGATAACGTTGCCGACGGCTTCCGTCAGCAGCCATATCGCCGACATCACAGCTTTCATGCTCTCCGGCGCTTCTTTGAAGGCGAACTCGTTACCGGTTACCGCAAACAACACCTGTTTTAATATGTATATTTAACGCTTTACTATAGTTTTACTAATACACTTGTATATAGTAGACAGATATAACCTTAGGAATCGTGGAAACCTACCCGCGCCTTCTGCCTTTCAAGACATTGCATGTTGATTGGTGGAACTTGGTGGAACCGTGTTTTACTATGTTTCCAAAGCGAAGAAAATGGAAATGAAATAGTTCATCATCTCCGAGTGGGAATCGAATCCACATACCGTCGAGCTGACAGGCAGACAGACGCTACGCCTCTGCACCATGACAAATACTTGACATAACGTATGTAAGTGATTACTCTGTATATATAAAGTAAATCAGAAATAATAATAATAATAATTTTATTTAAAAATTAAACAAAAGATTAAAAATTAAGGAAAAGTAAACAATTGCAGCGTTGAGTCTACCCACAAATATACTCTCAGTGTTGTAAAATAGTGAACACTTGAGAATGAGTATCGTAACACTAGGCTCTCTATGAGCAAGTCCCTAACAAATTAAAAACAGTTTAATTTAAAGCTCTCTTATGAATATATTATACGAATTTTATACTAATGATAACGCGAGTGAATAAACCTCGTACCGCTACTTGTGTCAGTGCCTTGGTTTTGTACTTGTTTCCGTTATATATATTTTTAATCAAATTATCAGACAAACATAGATATATATACCGTCACAAACATAGATATATAAGTATATACATACCGTCGTGACGCAGAGGCGCAACGTCTGCCTGTAACGCGACGGTTACTGGGTTCGATCCCCAGTCGGAGAAGATGGATTTTTCTATTTCCATTTTCTTCGCTCTGGTATCTAAGGCAAAGCGCGGCGTTGAGTTCCGCCACTCAACACGCAATGCCTCGAAAACGGCGGAAAGTGGGGACGGAGTAAGCAGGGACTAAGTAACGGAGTGTCTTAACACTAGGTTCCCACGGTCCCTGCATTTCCCTCTGCCTACCCTGCCATGTGCGAGATAAAGCGTGAAGCTAAAAAAAAAAAAAAAAAAAAAAAAAAAAAAAAAAAAAAAAAACATAGATATATATGAATATATGTATATTGAGAAGAATGTACCAAAATAATATATAATGTATATATATATATTGAGAAGAATGTACCAAAATCAATGGCATGGTTGAGTTATTTCATTTGGTTTCCGGTTCAAGGATCGCTCTTTAGAATGTCTATATCTTTTATAGATATAAAATATTCTTTATGTATGTAAACAATACTAGAAGATGAAGACATATATAAAATAATAAAACAATTATCTGAAAGGAAACACTCAGCTTTAACCACTGGAAGATTTAAATTACAATTGAATATGTGGATGCTCGGTCAGCTTCTGAAATTTTATTAAGTTTCATAATCTACGCAACGGAAATTGCGAGATACGACTTGTTTGTATTAAAATGCTTTTTGGAATTAGTTTTATAGAGCTCTATTACGGGCTTTTGTAGTTCTTAAATGACTGAACAGCAGATATCAGTGTTTTTACTACATTTATTATAACCATATAAACTAGTAGATACTTAAAATAAAAAAAACACAAATATAAGCAGTTAAAAGACTTTTAAAATATAAAGTTCCAACTGCGTTCATTCTAAACATACATTTTATCCGGAATGTTACACTAACTGTGTCGTTTTCGGGGGAAGGGTCGCATTGCGATTCAGTATGGAATGCAACGAGTATTCTTGCGGTATAATTTCTCAAGTAAGACTTGGAAGTTGTATTTTAAATATATATATTTCCACATTATCGTTTTAATGTATTATACAAGCTAGTTTCTTAAAACAATTTTATATTTAATATTTACAGTTTGCCATATACATCCCGCTTGTACTAAGAAATGTCTTTTGTGCCTCAACACGAGTCGTAACTTGGAACTTTCATCAAGTTCTTAGTGTACCACATTACTCTACAACTCTCTACTCTCTCTCTCTATTTTTCGCCTTTTACACTTTTTTACATAACAAAAAACTTAATGTAGTATATAATTGTATTATATACATATTTGTATTGTGTACATATAATTGTTTTTTAAAAATTTTAATGCAGTATGTAATTTCAATCTATAATACTTTTAAATTTAGTTTAAAAAATATAAAAAATGTATCGAACAATCGAAATATTTTTTTTATGTATTCATATTTGCGCCAACTACTTTTATATACGAAAATTAATGGTATATGCTGTCGCGGTTAAGTTTATACCTATTATTGAGATACTAAGGCGTAGACGACGATTGGTACTACTGTTGACAACAAGTAAAAAACTTATATATTAGTTTTGAGTTTGTGATGTCTAATGCAAGAAAAAAGCATAACATTTTAATACCAGCCTTTAAGTTGTGTACACTTTGTTTTTGTTAAAGAAAATTATATTTAACTAAAAATTAAAACAACTTCGAGCCACGTGCAAACAAAAAAAAAGTATAGAAACAATATTGAAATTACTTTATTATTATATTATATTATTCTTTCATTATTTAAATATGATAGCTCACAAATGAGAAAAATACACAAAAGGCGATCTTATGGCTTAGTAGCCATCTCTTCCAGATAACCTTTAGGGCGAAAAGAAATATTTTAACTAAAAGGTAAGAAAGAACTATGAACTATTCTAAGTATACATAAACAAAGACATGATACCTATAAGACAATAAATAAGATTATCTAGTATTTTTCTAAATTACTTTAAAGTAAAAAAATGCAAAGTAAAGAAAGTGTAAAAATGGACATTTTCATCATATACCTGTTATTTATTTATAAGTCTTTATAGTCATATAGTCTATGCCTTTTCTAGGTGTTTAACTTCGGATTTCGCTTTAATTATTCGTTCATCGTATTTTTCGAAGTTAGATTTAATGATTGTTTCGTTATGAAAATAAAAAAATCATTCTTTTTTTTGTTTTAGCTTCACGCTTTATCCCGCATAAGGCAGGGTAGGCAGAGGGAACAGCAGTGACCGTGGGAACCTAGTGTTAACTCCGTTGCTTAGCCCCTGCTTTCTCCGTCCCCACTTGCACCGTTTTCGAGGCATTGCGTGTTGAGTGGCGGAACTCAACGCCGTGCTTTGCCTAGTTTGCCAGAGCGAAGAAAACGGAAATAGAAAAATCCATCTTCTCCGACTGGGGATCGAACCCAGTAACCGTCGCGTTACAGGCAGACGTTGCGCCTCTGCGCCACGACGGTCCTGTGGTAAATAATGTAAAATGCACATAACCATGCATCACATATAATAAAATATAAGAATTTACATATGTTAGAGAATGTATTTCTATGTTAAGGTATGCTTTCACTCTAATGACTCTTTTAACTAACTGATATTTCTATGAAAATTGTCCATTCTCAACAAGTACAAAGTAATGAGAAGGAAGAAAACTTATATTGTGATAAAAATTTATATTATGATATTAATTATTATCACAAATTTAATAATACATAGCGAAAAAAACTACTTTAAGTATAAATATCAGTAATCTCAATATATTTTCTAACTTTTAAGTAAGTAATACACTTTGCAAGTCTTGTTACGTTGAATTTTGTTACACGTGCGACAAACAACGTGGAGCATTTAATAATATCTTGTTTACTTTCTATTTTATATAAGGTCACTTAAATTCTTTTGAAAACTTTCGTAGAACCTAAAAAATAAGATAAATTATAACTTTACTGATAAAAAAGTTTTTAAAATATTATTAAAGTTCACAGATTAGGCACATAAGAAATAACTCAGCGTACATACATGAAATTTAGCGACGAGAGAAGTTTTTACGGAGTGTTAGGCTTATAAGGTCAGGTAATTCTTATCAATATTTTAAATTATTATTCTATTGTAATAAGATGGAAAAATACTTTTACCAAACATTTCAAAATTTTAATATAGCGGAGATTTCAACCCGTGAATATTATATTAATAAGCTCTCTTTGCAAAGACTGGGAACCATTTACAAATTTTAAATATTAATGTTATGTAATTTGTTTCTTTACTTAAAACGTTCTTAACTTGCTGAAATGATACTTAAAATAGAGGAACTGAGTACCGTCGTGGCGCAGCTTCTGCTGGTAAGCACGACTATTTGTGGACTGGATTCCTACTCGGGGAGAATGGCTTACTTCTTTACCGTTTGTCTACTGTTTTCTCGAGCAAGTAAGTGAGCGCGGCGTTGATTTCCACCAATCAACACACAATGCCTCAAAAGGCGGTGTGCAAGGAATGGAGTGTCTAAACACTAGGTTACCACGATTCCTGTGGTTCCTGCTATGAGCGTGACAAAGAGTAAAGCTAAAAAGAAATAAGCGTCCTTACCTCAGCTGTAGACATGATCAAAAATTGGGGCAATAACAAAGCCATTGTTATGGAATTCGGTTCCGATATCGTGATTATTTTGGCTTGCTGAAATAAGACATTAAATTATTATATGCTTGACTTTAAGTGTGTGTTTAATTATTATAAAGGAAAAAATCTTTAAAAATATAAAGATAGAGTGTCTTAACACTATTTTTATGTACCATGCTATATACGTATGCAATACAGTGTGAAGCTAAAAGGACAGACAAAATATATAGAGTATAGTTATTCAAAACGCTGTAAACTTGATGGTTGATGGTTCTACCCCACTCCTATAAATAAGTTTTTTAATTTCTCTACCGTTAAACACAAAACGCGGTGTTGAGTTCATCTTAAAAATTTTGAAAATTAGCCGGCAAATGGACAAGGTTCTAAAATCAATTGGTTAAAACCAACTACTTTATTCTCTCAACCTACCGAGCGATAGGCAGTAAGTGAAAAAAAAAAAAACTTAGTTTTATATAAATTAACATAGTACATTAAGTTTCTTCAGAAAGACTCACATTCGGCCGAAATGCAGAGAATAAAGACACTAATGCTTGCTTATCTTGGATCTCATAGGGTTAATGTATATCAGTTATCTTTTGACTATAGTAAGTTCTATTACTTACATATCCATTATGTTTTCTATCGACCATAATAGTGTAGACTCCACCATTGTTCATCATCACATCATCTATAATGACACTGTCATTAACCCGTAAAGAGTAAACTGACATAAACACTTCTATTTGTAGTTTTTGATGATTTAAATACGTTTCTATTTCTTTGCGGTTTTCGTTGAACAAATATACATTGGATTCATTTATACTCTTTGATAGAAGGAATCTGTAATAAAAAAGGGTATAAGCTCGCTACGTATAACTAACTTATCAGTAAAAATAAGTATGACGTCATATTCTCGAATACTGATCGTTCCGACGATAATCACAGATCGACACTCTCTAAATAATTTCAATTTTGTAAAACACCTTCATTGTCCGAGCTCCTCCCACTACCAATTATTTTAAAGACAATTTTCGAAACTGACAAAGATTGCGCGCCAGGGTTTTTCGAGAAAATACAATAGATTACGCGCAGAATTGATTTAATCAATTAACAATTTGAACTGTTGAAGTTCGAACAAAGGCTATATGTTTCACCAATCCGCCTTTTCAAGCTCTTTTAAACGGTACCAAAAGTAAAATTTTGTCAAAAGCTCAGTTCTTTATGTGTGCGCAATTAAAACTCGTCTACAAATAATATCGTGATGAAGATGACAATATAATATTATTAAGCAAACAGAAAAAAACTTACCTCACAACAGGTAATCCAGATTTACTTTTGTCTACATTTTCCACGAATCTCGATATATTCTTGTCATTTAAATAAAAAGATATAGCCTTACTCTCTTCAAGCATGAACATTTCTTTACTAGGCACAATACACTTTCCTCTTAAAATAAATTCTAAATGTTCTGTCTCATTCACACTTATATATTTATTAGTGTAGAGTGACTGAGAGGGAATAGTGTAAACAATGTTAAGTTCATCATTTTGTATAGAAACTGGACATGGGTTGCCATTATATATACGTAATTGTGACATCCCTGTTGTGGGGAGTTCTGGGTAGGTCGTCTGTAAAGATAATTCGAATCAAACATAATTCAGTATAATTTAAATTAACGATTATTTGTTTTGTTTAGAGGGCCGTAAATTTAGCTGTACTTTTTACTAAATGTGTGATGTTAAAGAACTATTTAGTTGTGAAGAAATAAAAAATATACAGGTTTTCATTGCATAAAAAAATACGCAATATAATAATCACAACTGCTATAAAATAGTGATACCAAAACAATGTGTGATATTCAATTCTTTTTCTATTTTATTACTTCGAAAAAACAACTAAGTAATAAGTTATATATAAATATAAAATCTATAACATACCTTAATATATATTTCCACCAACGCGGACGCTATGAAGGCGATTCCCGCAAGGAATCCCCCCAATGTCAGTTTGTGGAGAGGATTTACTAAAATGTTGCACCTTTCCAAATATGGATATATATACTTGAAAATGAAAAAATATTTAAACGATATTTAAATAAAATATAATCTACTCACAGTGACGTAATTTTAAAATGGCTGAAATTACAGTGTACCTAAACTGTAATTTTAAAATTTAACAATTTTTTGTTCGATTTCCACTCTAGGAGACATGGGCAAATAAGACAAAACGCGGCGTTGAGTTCCGCTACTCGACACGCAATGTGCTAGATGAAGTTATTTATATAGATAATAGAAGCGGTCGTCGTCGTGATGTCGTATAAGATAAAACTGTAAACTTAATGGTCATACTCTCCACTTATCATCGTCTCCACTTCATCGTCTCCACTTATGAGAATTATGTAAAAAAATCAAGGCCGTAGTTTCCTCTACTGATCACGCAATATATCGAAATTGGAAAAGAAGGACAAAGGTTGGAAATTTTTAAAGAATTGGAAAATTAGAGAGAAAGTTAATTTTAACTCTATTTTCCCTCAGCCAAGTCTATTATTAAGAGAAAAGCGAAAAAAAAAACAGTATAAAAAAGCTAAGTTTTAGCTTCTTATACTAATAAGCAATAACATGCAACAAATAAAATATAAGTTTTTAATAACCTTTTATATGATTTCTAATATCCTGCAATATAATACCCTACCGTTCTTCTATTTCAAAGAACTTTTATTAAAATATGTTTATAAATATTTTAACTACTCTTTAAAATAAATAATCCCTTGAAATGACTGAATACTTAGTTGATAGAACTCGTATAAATTATGAAAAAACTATGCGCTATTTTAATTATAATTTAAATTAAAAATCCTTATAACTTCTTCAGTTTAAATGTTTGTTTGGCTTAAAAAGAACAATTTAGTGGATATTAAAATCTGTCATAGGTATAGGTTTAGGACTATCGCAATAAAAATAAGGTATATATTAAAAAAAGAAATGCATCATACCTTTTGTGACAATGGTATTAATATTAAGATACATATAGGTCCAAACACTTGCAATTGGTCTGGCTTAATCGTTATAAATCCTAAGCGGCCATCCATTTTCGTTGCTTGCAGTGTCCATCTTGAACCCTAAAAAATAAAAATATCTTGAGAATGGAGATTTTGTGTGTGTATATATATATATATATATATATATATATATATATATATATATATATATATATATATATATACATATATATATTTAGCTTCACGCTTTATTCCGTACATGGCAGGGTAAGCAGAGGGATTACTATCCGTTTTTATGGTAATTTCACTGAAAGATAAAAGAAGCTGCGGAATAACATATGCAACATAATCAAATTGTCATTCTGACATAGCTGTAAAATAATTGACCTATCAGAAAAAAATTACATTTGTTCTCCATTCAACGCGATATTGGGGAAGTGAATTGCGCTCAACTGGCACGCTTGAAACGTTATTACTTAAAGAAGGAGAAGAAACAATAGCATTTGCACAACAAACCTATTATACATATTTATGTTTCATACACAGCAAGCAAGTGTAAAATAACTTATATATACATTGTAGTCGTGTCGTTACTACAAAATAAATTAAAATATAAATAAACTGCGTAGATTAATTAATAATTTTACCTACCATTTGATCCAACAGTGCCCAGAACATCGGCAACACAGTAAACAGCATCATTACTGACAGAGTCTTCTTAACGTCCCTTATAAATCGTTTATCATATTTATGCTGAGTGCTGTCGAGCCAGTGTGAGTGTTTTGCCTTTTTACGTTTAGTTACCACGTTCTTTAGTCCTAACTTTTTTTATTAGAAAAGAAAAATATTTAAAAAAACAGCACATATACGTATATTATTTATAGCTTGTAACACTATCGACTATATATATATATATATATATATATATATATATATATATATATATATATATATATATATATATATATATATATATATATATATATATATATATATATATATATATATATATATATATATATATATATATATATATATATATATATATATATATATATATATATATATATATATATATATATATATATATATATATATATATATATATATATATATATATATATATATCAATACAAACAACATATGTACAAATTAATATATACACACATATTCACATCTAGTAAAAATATTTACTTCAATCGGGAACGCAACCCTGAAACTCTTAAAATTGCAAAAATAACCACAAACCAGGCTACCAAAACCAATATATGGACGACACGAACACGCCTATGATAATAAAAACTAACATTATATCTCTCATAGCAATTACTTACTGAAATACATTTAACGAAATCGAATAGCATATTCCCTTCGGGCTTCTTCATCACGTATCTACGCCTTGCACTGACGAAAATGACTATAAAAAAGAAAATGTGCCAAAATTTTAATGTTAAAGAATAAATTCGAATATAACAATAATATGACTAAGTCAATTGTTAATCAATTCAATTGTTAATCAGTTAATAGTCATGTGATGGGTTTAATAAAAAACATGTAAAGCATATTACAATTAACTTTACAAAAAAAGTTTACATTAACATAAAATCGTTAGCTATTTATTTTCAGTACTAGAATAACGTCTAACAAATTTTGTTCGTCAACTTCAAATTTTCAAAAAACGTGTCAACAAGATGCCTTTAAAGAGAGAGAGAGAACTTTCCGTTACCTTTTTCCTACCTTTCCTTTCCTTGGTTAAAGGAAAAAATATTCTAGAATGGAACCTTAATAGTTCTATTATATAACTATTTATAATTCGATATTTGAAGAATACTATTACAGTCAATAATATATATATGTATATATGTATATATATATATATATATATATATATATATATATATATATATATATATATATATATATATATATATATATATATATATATATATATATATATATATATATATATATATATATATATATATATATATATATATATATATATATATATATATATATATATATATATATATATATATATATATATATATATATATATATATATATATATATATATATATATATATATATATATATATATATATATATATATATATATATATATATATATATATATATATATATATATATATATATATATATATATATATATATATATATATATATATATATATATATATATATATATATATATATATATATATATATATATATATAGTTTTTTTATTTAATACCGTTTTATAATTAAATACCGTTTTTATAAAACAAGCACGTAGATAAATTGTCTAATAAAAACTAGAACAAAATATATAACGTTAGTTGACAATGAATAATGGCTGTTGGAAAACATATGAGACAGTACTCTGTAATATTTTAAGTCCTTCAAAACTAATGCGTTCAAATGAAACTATCTCACATTACGCAAGATTCATCTTCTTGATAAAGTCTAAAAATAACGAACTAGTGATACTTGTCATCTTATCTTGTCTGACACTGAATTCTATATTTTCTATATACATATACACTATATAAATAAACATCACAATATAAAAGGTCGATGTGACCTTTCCTTGGCTACATAATCTCTCAGTAAGAAATACATATATAATGTACATATATATATATTTCCTATGGTCTAAGTAAAAACATATTGTGATTATTAAAATTAAAACTGTTATAATTGATTCCTAAAAATTCAATTGTTTTTGCTATATTTTTTAACATCAATAATGAATTTAACGTTCCAATTCAATTTCCTTAAGTTTAGACAAACTGGAGCTTACGTTGCATTTCATCACTGTACTAGGTTTGTTCTAGGTACTTAATCTACAATCATTCTGCATGTATTATTTTTTTTATAGCTTCACGGTTTATCCCCCACATGGCAGGGTAGGCAGAGGGAACTGCAGGAACCATAGGAACGTAGTGTTAAGACACTCCGTTGCTTAGTCCCTGCTTTCTCCGTCCCCGCTTTCCGCCTTTTTCGAGGCATTGCGTGTTGAGTGGCGGAACTCAACGCCGCGCTTTGCCTAGTTTACCAGAGCGAAGAAAATGGAAATAGAAAAATCCATCTTCCCCGACTGGGAATCGAACCCAGAAACCGTCGCGTTACAGGCAGACGTTTCGCCTCTGCGCCACGACGGTCCTCACGACGGTCGCATATACAATAATAAAATATATATATAGAAAATAAAGACATCATGACCCCATACACATTTTTGATAGATATTTCACATAAAAAGTTTATGAAAAGTCTCATAAATGACAAACATTGTATAATTCTAATTCCAATTAGAAAAGTTAATGAACATAAGTAATGCAAAATAACGTGCATATTTTATATTCACAATACTTATTTAATGATAAATAAAAGCCATGACGAATAAAAATAAAATATAGCGGTGACGTTATTATGTATAACATTTAGATAATTTAGTTCATTAAGTAAATATTGGAGCGAATTTCTACCGCGATGACGCACTGATAGTAATCGAAATATAAATACACAACAGATACTATATATGTTGTTTCTATTTTTATATATATATATATATATATATATATATATATATATATATATATATATATATATATATATATATATATATATATATATATATATGTAAAAGTAAAGATCAAAAATAAAATCTATTTTATTCTACTATCTACGTAGTATTACTATTTAATAAAAGAATTTAGTAATCACGCTGGGGCATAATTATTAATAATATGAGTAACAAAACGAACGAACAAAAACAAAACGAACTAATAAATTTATTATTATTATGTTTCTCTTTATAATTCTCGGGTTCGCACAAACCCGGTCCTTTGGAAGGAGGAGGAGGAGGCGTGGAGGCACAGATCCAACACGTAGAGGCCCCTTAATATATAATAGAGAAGAGAATACAAAAGATTTTACTGTGACACATCATCCGGGATCCATCTTTGAGTAACCATAGATAATTGCCCAGAGATGGTCGCCGGATAATGCGTAGGAACTATGAAGTATATGCAAAACTAAATTGTTACTATGCAATGGAGTTTGGATGGACTGAATATTGGGCTATTGAATGAGACTAACGGACGTCCGCCTTTTCAATAGTCTCAAATTGAAAGGTCGACGGACGGTGATTCGCCTCCCACTAGATGGGCACTCACAAAGCGGCGTAGTGCCTCGGGCGCAACATCGGTGTGGTCAGCTAAGTGTGTCGAGGGGTATGCACCGGTTTCGCCATAACGAGGAGGACTCAGGTCCGTGGGGTCGCCACTCCCCAACAGCTCGCCACAAGCTGCCCTGCGGGCTTATTATTATTATTATTTTTATTTAACTTTACGCTTTATGCCACTCACAGAAGATTAGGTAAAGAGTGGGAACCTAGTGCAAATTAATCTTTTGCATAAATTCATTTCTCAAATGAACTTAGTTGCATTTAGCGTTGAAATATTTTTGCCACTTATTCCAAAAGCAATGCACGTTAATTAAAATAATTACATTTTAATTGTAATAAATAAATATCATAGTAATTAAATTATTTTTACTGGAATTTCTATACACTTGTAATTTTTTATGCCTCAATTATTACCTCACTTGAGATTTATATAGGCTCCTCCTGAGAAGCAAATAATCTATTATTAGGCTTATAAGAATATAAGATCTCAGTTTTCAATTCGTTATTTATATTAAAGCTTTATTGTTCCAATACTTATATTAAAATAGGGCCAATATCGTATTTGTTTACGAATTAAATATCGTAATTCTGTTTCTCATTTTGTATGCTTATTATATATTATAAATGTTACCCTATATCAAATATCTACAAATATATCTATGTTATATTAAAATTAATTTAGTACTGAAGTAATTTTTATTTATTGTTCTATATATTTTATTGAAAGAAAAACAGAGGATATATTATATAACTAATGTAAGTTAATGAAAAAGATGTATTTTTAAGTGAGACCTAACAGAATATACGCCAAATAATTTTAATTAAAAAATTCAAAAACAGGCAATACTAAAAACAATAAAATAGAAAATAATATTTTGATTAAGTAAAAAAAAATGGTTGCCTGTAAAGTGGGTTTTACGGGCGAAAATTTTACGTGACAACGTCTTTTTCTCGGTAGAATATTTATTGATATGAATAATAATTATAGTATAAATTGCACAAATTTTAACTATAGAAAATATATTTTGTTTACTAAAACATTGTACATGTGTCAAGTGATACGCGCGGCGGACCGATCATAGTTCGGTGACAGTTGACACATCGTTACGTTACCATTTTCATATTTGACTCCGAGCCGCACAACCGATATTAAGAAGACGTTGTCACGTCAAAATCAATTTTAGTTTTTTTCGCAAAGCCTTATTTTGTATATCTGCAATTTCAATTAATAGATAACGTTCTCTTGTTAAGGAAAGGTTTTAAATTATATATATATATATATATATATATATATATATATATATATATATATATATATATATATATATATATATATATATATATATATATATATATATATATATATATATATATAATATATTTACATATATATATATATATATATATATATATATATATATATATATATATATATATATATATATATATATATATATATATATATATATATATATATATATATATATATATATATATATATATATATATATATATATATATATATATATATATATATATATATATATATATATATATATATATATATATATATATATATATATATATATATATATATATATGTAATTTTCTTTGTCCTCGTTTACTGCTGAAGGCAAACCTCGGCTTACTTAAACAACGTGCAAATATATTCATTCTCATATAACACAAAAATTCAAATTCTCCAATTAACTTGAACAAGCCGAAACAAAAATTATTTTAGTCGCGTAGTTAATCGGTTTTTTTCGGAAACTCGACGTTTTGAACATTTACATTAGTCTATGGTCACGGAAACGAGTGTGGTTTTAAATTGAAACGGTAAATCTCTTAAAGCCAACCAGTGGAAGTGGATAAGTGTCCTACAGAGGGAATGTGCAGTGCAATTACAAAATACAATAAAAAAATATAAGAAAAATCATAAAATATGTTTATTTGGCTTGGGCTGAGATTTTTCGTTCCAAATTAATGAATGTGTACAATAAGGACACTGTCAACAATATATTTTCCCTTTTTTGCAGGTTCACGCTTTATCCCGCTCATAGCAGGATAGCCAGAGGAAACTGCAGGAATCATAAGAACTTAGTGTTAAAACACTCTGCTTTCCTGATTTCTGCCTTTCTTTTGATGCAATACTCAACTCAACTCAACATAGGACTTGCCTTGTTGCCAAAGCAAAGAACAAGGAAATGAAATAATCTCGAATGCCCGAATGGAAATCAAACCTGTAACTAGTCACATTTACAGGCAGGCGCTGCGCCTCTGCACCATGACGGTCAATCAGTCCTCTTATATATTTGCTTCATTAATTATTATATAAAAAATATTACATAAAAAAAGTCCGTAAACACAATATAGAATAGCATTATTGAACCTGGCTCTCGTTTCATATAATATATGCTTAAATTGAATTGTCTTTACGCTAGACCTATATGCCTTATATATTTCTATAATTAGAATATAACGCCTTACCTATTTCCGTCTACAAAATAAACATATACATACAAATACACTCACCTATTGACATTAGCACGACTAAGCCCGGAGCTCCAAATGCCAACGAATAGCAGTCCTTATCGCCAAAACAATGTACCTCAGATCTTAGTATAGGTGATATTGTCTTTGCAATCAAACTACCGGTGCAGGTATTGAAGTATAATATACTAAAATACAATGCTAATTGCCTCTCTTGCTTAGGAAGTATGAACTGGTCGCCGCCGAAAGATGTTACGCATGGTTTGATGCCGCCAGTGCCTACTGTTATCAGAAATAAACCTAACAATGTGCATAATCTGGAACAATAATAAAAATAAATAGTTGTAACTTAACGCTTTTAGTCAGTGTAATTTGTATTGATGTAGTGGGATTGTGTATCACTGTAACAGTTTTGGGTTTGATCCACTTTTGTTACCGGTGAGTCAAAGAGTTGAGTTGATTTTCATTTCAAGAATAAGTTGCGAATAAGGAAATATGGAAATATGAGTTAAGTTAGGTGTAGTAAATCTAAATATACTCTTACTATAAATCTTAGCCTGAAGCAGCTTCCGAGAGTATGATGAATAACTCTTAATTATTCCGATTTGGCCAAAAGAGTGTATGTCGACGCATCGAATCGCATGTCGATGCATCTATGCATTGCGCAACGCATCCTATTGGTCAGCTGATCGGTGATGACGATGATGATATCAGCGCGAGTAGACCAATAGGGTGACCACGGCAATGGTCTAGGAGGGATACGAACGACCGGTGTACTCATCACTTGAATTCTGTCCTTACCGTGTAAAGCACAGTAATAAACGGAAGCTCAGACAAGTAACTAACATAAAAAACATAAAAAGAAATTTAAATATCAAGATTTTATTTTATAATTTAACCAATAAAAATCACTAATTCAATGATGACTTTAGTATTAAATTTTAATATGACACATGATATTGTTATATCTATGTATATACATATTATGCGTCACTAATTAGATTGCCACTAAAATTTATATACATTAAAAACGTCATTCAAAATACAAACATGACCGTAATTAATCATGTCCTAATTACTTCAACTAAAATGTTGCAATTTGCCTAAACTAATTAGAAAGTTTTATTAAGCTTAAAATATATATATAATGTACTTAATTTTAAACCAGCTTATTAGATTCTAAATATATAACTGTGTTGTTTTTTGCATACTCATGGGAAAAATTAGCCATCAAATGTGCACCTTTAGCCATTTCGGTCTTAAATTTTTGGGTGTAAATTCATTAGTATCTATTTATTAAACTCGTAACCACGGAACTCTTTTTTTTGAACTCTTTGCAGTAGAGTTCAAAAAAAGACAATATACGCGAATAATCCGTTTAAAATGTTTTATTTAATAACTGGTCTAATTTAGGACTTGTCAAAACAACAGAAAGGTAATTGTTATGCATCTTCTCAACCTAATATCCCAAGGCGACCGCAGTGTTACACTGAAAGATTTATTGAACGGCAGATTATTACTACAATTTATCGCTTGCGCCTTGGGCATGCTCGTACGGATGTGCATCTGGTTACTATCAGGATAAGAACCAATCACTGTGTGAATGTGGCATTGTTTTATGTAATTTTTTGTTCTGTCTCCCTTGTGACAAAAAGAACTGATTTTCTATGTCAGTATATCAGTGTCAACTTAACCCTTATAATTTTTTTTTCTTTACCTTTTTTTTTTAGCTTCACGCTTTATCCCGCACATGGCATCGTAGGCAGAGGGACCTGCAGGGACCGTGGGAAACTAGTGTTAAGACACTCCGTTGCTTAGTCCCGGCTTTCTCCGTCCCCGCTTTCCGCCACGACGGTCCTTATAAGATCTTACAAAATGGCATTATATATTATATTCCCAATTCATACAATACTTTAAATGCTTTAAATACATAAACTTTAAGACAGTATTAATTTAATCATACTTAAACTCTTATTGACGTTTATAGGCAATTTTTATGATTTTTTTTATTCAACTCACGGCTTATAATATAGGTATGTCTACAGAACTAAGTAAAAGTCTAGTGCTAAGACTATTAAAGCATTAATAAATACATAAAAAGTGGTCGAATCATAAAAAAGGAAAGGTGTTGTAAACAAATGTGACTGAAAACACAAAAAAGACAGACTGAAGAAACCATTACGTTGATAAATCTACTAGCGGGACCGAAGATTTAGGGAAAAAAATTACGTGATATATTATTTAAATGTGAATATAAAGCTTTCTACTATATAGAAATACTTTTTTGGATACTTATATAAAAATTTATTATAATGTTTCTATAGTTGTAATTATAAAGTATACAAAAAGGACAGATAAAAAGTGTTTAAACAGTGGGTTAGATACCATAAAGTGACGGAAAAATTTCATTACGTATATAGAATAAGTAATACAAGTAATTATTAAATAATGCCTATGTATAATGGTAGAAAAGGTTTTTTAATAATCATATAAATTCCATCACTCTCTAGTTTAGTCCAGCTATGAACACTATTATGCTACCTTCGTACTTTACCCGATGAGGGATATTGTCATGACATCATTTTGCCATTTTAAGTTCAGCATGAAAAAACACTGTGGAGGGTTGGTACATAAATACGACAAATATTTCACTTAGTATGATTTATCTAAGAAATTAATAATACTAAATACCTTATACATAATGTAACTCCGCTGTTATATTTGTAGTAAAAATATCAATGACACCAGGGAGAGTATGTATTTACGCATTTATTGTGTACGTAACTAAATATATGTATTATATGTATATATTTGTACGTATGTATGTATGTGAATTTGTTATCATAACTTCAAAAACAATATTTAGCATTATCAGCCATAAATTCTTAATTTAGATTTTTCTGATCAAAAAAGTTGCCTGTTAGAGAACACTTGTAGTGATAAGGCCGCCTTTGTACTACTTTTATTTAATTTATTTTATTTTATAATTGGCTATGGGAATCAATTCTCAAACACTTACTCAAATATGTACAACAGAAAGTTATAAGAACAAAGTAATAATCAAATATTGATTGAAGTCTGGGTACAGGAGTTGTAAATCCGACCCATTCTAATGATAAAACGAGAATGTATGAGAAAACGTAGAGAACTGAATACAGTAACGTGTTTCACTCTATCTACAGTGTTCCTATAGTTTGAAAATAATATATTACGCCATTCCGCCAACATTTAGAAGGATTTTTTTTAAATATACCTACTTACCGCTTAGGCATCTCAAGTAGTGGTATAGCAGTAATGGCCACTAACATATTTCCACCAGCGTATATGAACATCAAGTAAAGAATTGTTCTGTAATTCAAAGCAATAATTATAGTTATATATTTGTAGTTTAAAAATATATGTATTTATATATTGAACTCGGAATATCTTAGATATATGTACATTAAAGTTTTTATGTTTGTATGTTTATTACTGCAATGAGGTTTAAATACACTACATTTGGTTTAAATACATGATAATAATATATAACATACTAATAAAACATATTTATAACTTCCCTATACTATGTTAACTGAAAAATAATATATACAAAATAAACCCTACCTGAATTTCCCAATATAATTATCAGCCAAAATTCCACCAAGAATGGGGAAAAAATAACAAAATGTACTGAACACATGATATATCTCCGTAGCCTCCTCGTCCGTAAAGCTTAATTTACTTCGTAAATAGAGCGTGAGGAACGCTGAAATTTATGAATAATAGATACACGATAAATGTTTACTGCTAATAATGGTTCCGTGGCATGTTCGGCACTTATCTGATTAACAAAGATATAATTAAAGATTGAGCTGGCATAGTCAAATATTGATTATTTGTTAGCGGTGGTTGTACATTCGATCCTCACTTGAGAAAATTAATAAATTTCATTTTTTGTCTTTGGCAAGACTTAGTATGCTTTTTGACATGAAACGCTATGTCTTGAGCTGAAACGGCAAATGGAGTTTCGATATTTGGTTTAGTATACTGAATACTGAAGTAGAAATGTTTGATGCAATGAATATTTTCTGGTTGTAACTTCAACGACTTTCAAATTGAAGGGCTAATACCTAAAATAAAAATTTAATAATAGTTTTTTTTGCTTTCATACCTGTTAACGTTTAAAAATTTCTCTGCCATCCCTAAAAATACTGCGGGAAATAGCTACGTAAATAAATGACTTTGTAATTCAAGGCTTTGTTATCACAACATCATCATCCCTCCGCATTAAGTTGAACGAGACGTGTCAAACAACGGTCTAGAACACCCCAATAACTATACAATTAAGCTAAATGTCCCATGTCAGGCATAAACCCCTTTCGAAAATGTACAACGTAACAAGATTTCAATTCTTGGGTTTAATTTGTATAATACTCTCAATACTAATATTATTCAACGATAGTGGCGTTCCGAGCGTGCTACTAATATTATTGAATGCTCAATGTAAGCAGCAAGTAGTGATAGATCTCTCTGTTTTCTTTATTCTTTAGTAGTCCCAGAATGTTGATACTAATTACTATTATATATACAATAAAGTATTTTGTCTATATAATCACACTAGAAGAATAAACAGTTCTATATCTAAACGCGAAATTCCCTTCTGTTCATCCACAATTGATAAAATAGTCAAACAAAAAAATTATATCGAAAAGTTTATACATCTATTTAAACCTATCTAATTTTTTTTTTTTTTTTTTTTTTTTTTTTTTTTTTTTTTAGCTTCACGCTTTATCCCGCACATGGCAGGGTAGGCAGAGGGAACTGCAGGAACCATAAGAACCTAGTGTTAAGACACTCCGTTACTTAGTCCCTGCTTACTCCGTCCCCACTTTCCGCCGTTTTCGAGGCTTTTGCGTGTTGAGTGGCGGAACTCAACGCCGCGCTTTGCCTTAGATGCCAGAGCGAAGAAAATGGAAATAGAAAAATCCATCTTCTCCGACTGGGGATCGAACCCAGTAACCGTCGCGTTACAGGCAGACGTTGCGCCTCTGCGCCACGACGGTCCTCATTTCAGGTCAGTTATTTTAATTTTTTAATATTTATTTATATTTTTTACAAGTATGAAGTCACACTCATCCATATTCATTATACATATTAATATATAAAACACATTCACGGTAAGAAAAATGTAAATGCTCTGTACTTTGAGTAAGGAAGATATATAAAAAATATTATTTTGGGGCATTTATACAAGTATCCGAAAAAAAAATGGCTTTTAATTATCGTTTATCTGTGCACGACAATCTCATTAACGGCGTAACTGATGCAAATGCAATTGCTACTGTCACAGGTGTAATATGGTAATCTTTTATTACGATTTACAGTTCTTTATATAAGTTTATGCATAAATTAAAAGAAATATATAAATTTAAATTAACTATACTTACCAGAAAATATTTAGTAGAGTAATTAAGTAAAGATAGAGTTGCGGATACAAATAATATTGTATATTATCTATTACAATTAAAATATTCCTTAGTAATATAAAAATATACCTATTATTTAACTTACCTCTCATGCCAGAATAAGAAAATCTCTCACAAAATTCTGCGAGCATTATTATCATAACAATTCCCGGGAACCCATCTTTCACCTAAAAACATTTTTATTTTAAGAGTCAACATTTATTAAGGCTATGATATAATTTATTAATCCTAATCTGGAATAATTTTAAAATTTTACTTTGCGCTTTCTCTCAAAGGACCTTCTCAATTACATTATTTCGTTTACCTTAAACCATCTATAAGTTTACATAAACACTAAAATAAATAATTTTCAATACTTTATTATATAAAAATGATAAAGAATTTACGAAACTTATATGTACTTAAGTCACATAAATATTTTTGAATAATAAAATTGATTCATTTTCACTTTTATAACACTTTGCACTACACGTTTGTACACTATTTGCATTTTTAGTTAAAAAAAATACAAACCGGGGTTTTTGTTTCTCCATTAAAATTACTGATATCTTTTCTAATTGTCATTTTAAACACATAATATAATAAATAATAGCTACACGTGAATTTATATCTTTTGCTCTTCAAACAACACGACATTATGACAAGTTGTGTACATACATATCTTGTTTATTTCCTAACGTTACTCAATTAAACTAATATTTTTCAGTTATTTTACCTGAAATTACTTTGTTAGAAATTGTCAACTCGAGTATATTATGTCATCTGTTTAGTTTACTTTTTTATGGTAAATGTATTTTGGTAAATTTACGAATAATTACCGTTAATTTAGTAGTTAATCGTAGCTATACCTGATATAAAAATAATATTCAACATGTCAACAACAATTTTTTTATGTTATGAAATAGTCTAGTTCAAAGTCTAGAAAGAGAAATCTAGAAAGGCAAGTAACTTGAAAGAAAATTTGAACACTCTTTCTTATATTCAAAACTCTTCACACTTGCATTGCCTTTCCATCTATATCAATAAATATATTATAAATGGAGGACCGTCGTGGCGCAGAGGCGCAACGTCTACCTGTAATGCGACGGTTTCTGAGTTCGATCCCCAGTCGGGGAAGATGGATTTTTCTATTTCCATTTTCTTCGCTCTGACAAAACTAGGCAAAGCGCGGCGTTGAGTTCCGCCACTCAACACGCAATGCCTCGAAAAAGGCGGAAAGCGGGGACGGAGAAAGCAGGGACTAACAACGGAGTGTCTTAACACTAGGTTCCCACAGTTCCTGCAGTTCCCTCTGCCTACCCTGCCATGTGCGGGATAAAGCGTGAAGCTACAAAAAAAAATAATAAATGACAACGTCTAGTAATGCCCCAGACTTACTTAATAGGGACAACAATAAAACTAAACTAGCCGAACAACATGGCACAATAATCACTTTGCTCATTTCCAATTACAGCTAAACTAGACGATTATTTCTTTAATCAAAATATGTTTACTAAGAAAAGCTTAGTCTATTGGCAATTACGAAAAAAAAGACGTAACTATTATAGAAATTATATTTTTAATTTACTATTTAAACTATCCAGCAGCGTCAGCGATTTTTATTAACAAGCTCATAAAAGTCTATGAATATTATAAAATAAAAAATCCTCCGGTTATGAACAAAAATCTTATATATATATTTTAATATAACAAAGTACTTCTCATACAAATTTATATATTTATATTAAATTACAAAACTCAACTATTTTATAACAAATGACAAACAAACACATTCTTTAACTGAATAACGCATTCAATGATATTACGTGAATGGCTATTCAAATTTGCTGATCAAAATACATATAATCGTAGAGCAATCAGAATCGTCAACATTAGCGTAACCTCAGCTCATGGTTGTTGTTTCTTTTGTATGCAGCCAGTCCTAAAAACAAAGTCCGCAGGTGCAGTAATAAAAGATGCCTAATCGTTGAGTTCCATCACTGTAAATGGCATTATTGATTTTTCTGAATTACCTATCCTTGTCCATGAAGCTAATGTAAGCCAGTTTAATCACTATACAGAAAATAAATGCCCTCAAGCAAACACAAGCCAAATTACATTTAGCCTATTCCTCGTACATTACAGTATCTGTTAAATTAAGTCAATGTCTTACACTTAATCATCAGAAGAAGCAGTCAATCTAATTTTACCCAACATCGTGGATCGTATCGTGGTAAATAGAATGAAGCATAGATGAAGTCAAATTTGTATTTTTAGACATTAAGTCTACGAAATATTAGTTATTATTAAAAAAATAACATGACTACATATCTATCTGCATAATTCCACTAAACAAATGGCGTTAAAAGCCAATATTTATTTAACATCTACGCATTGTGTGAATTTTTCCTACTACTACTTATGCGAAATACAATATCTACATGTTTCAATTTAATATTTGTTACTTGCTACGCTAGATTCCTTAAATGTAGACACGTAGTCTGCTATTTTACCGCTCAAAAATAAAATATCTATGGTCTGAAATATTTTAACCTGTGCGTGAATCATTTAATCCGTGTCCTTTTCTTCGTAAATATTAGGGAAGTAATAAACAAGTAGCGAAAATAATAGACTTATAGATGAAGATTTACTAGTGTCATTTGTGTTTATTGTCTATACACAAGTAAAATACTCGTATACGGTCAAAATAAACAGTTTTCTAAACATCAATGTTCCTCCAATTAGTTCGACATATTTTTAAAAACGAAAGACCCGGTACTTTAAAAAAGAAAAAGTCTGTTATAGTTGGCACTTCTTTCACCAAATGTGATGATTTAAAGAGAGTTATGAAATGAGCAAAAAGAAAAAAACTTCATTTGTCATTAAAAGTATATTTTTTTGGAAATACATACGAATGAAACATAAAACTTCCCTATTTAGTAGTTTATATTTATTACTATAAAATGATTATGAGTCTTCTTGTTAGTCTTCTTCTTCTTCTTCTCTTTATTTATGGCGTTTCATTCTTGTCATAACTTCTACCTTCATTATATTATACAAAAATATAAAAGCATGTAACTTTCCTATGATCAAGCAAATTTTCTTTCTAAGTAAAATAAAAAAAAAATAATATATAATAAGGCACTTTTTAAAAAAAAAAACAACAGGAACGTCATGGTGCAGAGTTTCTGGGTTTAATTCTCACTCGGGGAAGATGAATTTTTCTATTTCCGTTTTCTTCGCTCTGGTACCTAGGCAAAGCGAGGCGTTGAGTTCCGCCACTCAACATGCCATGTCTCGAAAAGGCGGAAAGCGGGGACGGAGAAAGCAGGGACTAAGCAATAGCATGTCTCAACTGGGTTCCAATGGTTTCTGCCGTACCATCTGCCTACCCTGCAATGTGTAGGATAAGACATGAAGCTAAAAAAAATGGTTGCCTGTAAAGTGGGTTTTACGGGCGAAAATTTTACGTGACAACGTCTTTTTCTCGGTAGAATATTTATTGATATGAATAATAATTATAGTATAAATTGCACAAATTTTAACTATAGAAAATATATTTTGTTTACTAAAACATTGTACATGTGTCAAGTGATACGCGCGGCGGACCGATCATAGTTCGGTGACAGTTGACACATCGTTACGTTACTATTTTCATATTTGACTCCGAGCCGCACAACCTAATTTAAGACGTTGTCACGTCAAAAAACAACAAAGTACTAATAATTGTAATTATTAAATTTCCATCAACAATATATGCAGTGACAAGTTTAATAAATACAGGAAAAATGGAAAGAAATTATCTTGAACGCACCCTTACATTATACATTCCGTTTTACGTAACAGACACATTTTACATCGTTACGCTTTAGTCACATATAATTATAGTATGTATTGTATTAAGACATCATTAGTAATACAATATGATGTATACTAAAATATATTTTGATAATTTAGTGTAATTAAGGTAATAAATTCAGATAAATATTTAAACAGCTTCTTGAACTGGTTAAACTATTTAGAAATGGAATGTCAAATTTAAACAAATTATAAAACGGTTATGTCAGTTTTGTTATTACTCTTTGAAGTTCGAAAAAGTTTTATTTTATGTTGATGTTTAAATATTGCTTTGATAAAGAAAATACACAAATAACTTAATTTTAATATCGTTTCTACCTCTGAGTGACTAACGGTCACTTACTTTTTAAACATATTTATGTGGTACTTTTGAACTGTTAGTTGTTTGTATCAAATTGAGTTTATTTTAAAAGTTAATATTATGTTTTAATATACAATGAGTAATGTCGTTTCTGAATATATATACATTCTAAATATTTTAGGTCAGAAAAATGCCAAGTACCAGGATACCCTCTCCAGCACGATCTCAAGGAGTAATATCAACTCCTCGCAGATTTAAGCCACGAAGGTCTCGCAGTGTATGTTCACCAGCCCCAAATATGTGCGCACTTGTCACTGATTCTTATAAAGTGTCCCCCATGCCAAACAGACAGTCGGTGCTAACTGATGAAACTGATATTGAAATACAACCTGGTCGTAAGTACTTGATATGTAATGTGTGCATAGTCAAATGGTTTTGGCTGTAAAATTATTTTTTTCATTAAAACATTTGTGTTCAATCATATGCTTAACTTGATTGTAAAGCTGCTTAAGTTCTCATAATAAAAATGTTTTACAATTTACTTGTTTATTATATTGGATATTTATTTATATTGCTAAAATTACCACTGTTTTAGTCCAATTGACAAAAATTAAAATTTAATAGGGAAAAAAGTGATATAGAATTATGAATATAAAAGTGGTTTAAATTTGAAGGTGTCATATGTAAATTTGAATACTGAGATGTATTATTTTCACTGATTCTGATTTTTTATCCCTTACACTCACTCCATTTGTTAGTGGGAATACAAATATACAGTTTACTCTTACTCTCTTAGTTGTGAACAAATTTGTTGGGCTTGTGCTAAAACTCAATGCTAATCATATTGAATATAATATTAATATAACAATTTTAATGTAAAATTGCCGAATATCAATTTCAAACAGCCCATCCAATTGGTACTAACTTAGAAGTTTATATTGCTAACTTTGAAACTATTACTCAACATAGGGTCTTATTCAACAAAAAAGTATCTACGGCATAGGATCTAGATACTTTTTTGCTGAATTAAGACCCTATGTTAAAAGAAAGCTGCTTACTTTACTATTTTAAGAATGATATGCAATAGTTTTATATAAGTTAGAAGATACATTTTGAAAAATTGTAACAATCACTTATTTACAAGGTAAATAAAATCTGCATAAAATCTGCATATATTATGAAGATAAAAAAAATGTATATTATTGTATGTTAGTTACATCTATTTTGTTTTCATAAATTTAAAAACATGTATGTTTAGACTGTTGTATCATGGCCTTACTGAATTTATTCTAATTCATTATGTTAATGTCTAAATAAATACATATTTCAGGTAAAAGTTGGTGGAAAAGATTAGATGAGAACTCAAGAGAAATAATGGATGCTCTGGACAGTAGAGATGTTGCTGAAATCAAGAATGTAGCAGATGAATTTGATGTTGAAGTTTTAAGGTATAGCTTTTTATGAATTATATTTTATAGAAGGTTAAATTACTTGTTCAATTTTGAATAGGCTAGGATTAGTTATAAAATGGTTAGTATAATATATTCCTTTTAATTACAGCCAAGAAAAAAGAAACTATACTTTGGATTTACCTGAAAGTAGTGATGGAGAGTCTATTAGTAGTATAGTGATTCCACAGAGAAAATTATTCACACAAAAAGATAATAATCCTCAAAAGAAATTTTCACAATTAGTTAATAATAGAGACAATCAGAAGAGAAAAAGCCAAATCGAACCTGTTAAAGACATAGATGTTGCACCTAAAAATTTATTTAGTCAGCCCAAACAACGAAATAAGCCTATATTTCCTTCTGAACTATTAAATATCTCTGCAAATAAAACACTCAACAAAACAAAGGAAATGCCAGCTCCAGAAGTAAAAACTCAAGTGCGAACTCTCTTTGGCAACAGACCAGCAACAAAACGTAAGAATATGTTCGCTGATTTCATTGTATCAGACAGTGAGGATGAAATACCAGATATACAGCCAAAAGTTTTTGCTTTCAAGAAGAATGTGGAGGAACAACGAAGGGCAAGTAGAAATTCACAAGCTCAACACCATTCTCCTACTTCTAGTATAGATTTAGAAATGGATGAGTGGAAACTGTTGCCGTCTTCAACTATGATGGGAAATCAGCTTGATGATACAACACCTGTGAAACGGGCCAGACTCAGTAAATTATCAGAAATAAAGGAATCTGAAACAATATCTACATTAAACAAAACTAAACAATCTAATAAATCAATTGAATCCAAAAATAAATCTAATAAAAAAGCAGATGAGTCTTTGCAACAGCAAGATATGGTTATGGAAGAAGATCTAAACCTTTCAAATAGTCGAATTACTAGGAATAAAAGTAAATTGATACAAGAAGCTTCATTAATAAAAGCAAATCGCTCTAAAGCAAGCAATACATCTAAAAATATTGCAATGAAAGACAAAAGCGTTGCTAGTACAAAATGTAGTCAAAATCCTGAAAATATACAATCTAATATCAATAACTTAAATTTGGAAGACAATAATAAAAATTTACAAAATACATCAATGGAGGCAAATCCTGACGACGTTGTAAATAATGATAATGGAGGAGATAATGATAACGAAGATTTTACTCTTGAATATGAAAATGATGATGAAAATATTGAAGATGCTGAATGTAATACTAGAACGAATAAAAAAGTAGAAAATCAAAATGATACAGTAACACAATTGCAAAATGAATTAGATGAAACTAAAGAAAAAGAGAAATCACAAAAGACATTAAATAGTTCGACTAAACATAATAATACAAATAAAAGTTTTAAAAATAATAAAGATGTGGTAGATGGTGATGTCACAGACAAGGTGATACATAAAAAAAATGAGAATACTTTAAATGTTTCACAACATAATAAAAGTAATAGAATCAGTAGTACTTGTAACAAAGGAAATAAAACAATGGACAGTGACAACAAAATTCTCAGCAAAAATGATAAAAAAGAGAAACATACTGAATCCATTCATCTAGAAAAGATAAAAATGTTGAAGATAGTGGAAGCAATCACAAAAACAAAGTTGCTGAAAGTAATGTTCAATTGAACACTGAAGAAAATGATGAATCAGGAAATAGAAACCAAATAGAAAATGGTAACGAATCTGAAGAAAAGAGTGAGTCTGCTGTTAACTCAGAACAGGCTGATAGTGAGATTCAGAATGAAACCGATGGTGAAGAAAACGAAGAAGAAGAACAAAGTATGGAAATTGATGAAGAACAAAACGAAAGTTCAAAAGAAAACGTTTCAAATAATGTACAAGATGAAAATATAAGTGACCAAAAGAATGAAGTTTCTGAAAATCAGTCAGATGAAGGTGAAGAAAAAGTTGATGAGAGTGACGTACAGAATAATGAAGAAATAAGTAATGAAGAACATCAAAGTGATATAAGTGGAAAGGACATAAGCGAAAACAAAGAAGCAGATGATGATGAACAAAGTGAAATAGAAGAAACAGCAAATGATGATGACAAACAAAGTGAAAGTGAAGAAAATGATGAACAATTTGATGATGCCGATCAAAATGAAATGCAAAGCGAAGACAATACCTCTAATAATGAATCACCAAATATCACAAACAAAAAGGGAGAACAGTTAGAAGCAGTAACTTCACCGGAAGCTGTACTTCATGACAAAACCAACCAAATGGACTCATTCACTACGCAAGGACGCAATACAACTACTAGAAAAACTAAAAGCATTTTGATCAAAACCCTTAATATACGGCCAAGTTTAGCTCCAGTTAGGGAGAGTACAGGATTTTCGGACGGGACGAGGGATTCAAGTGCAGATAACTCGGGTTGGGACTCGCATAGAACTACACGTAAAACGTTAAGGCAAACATTTGGCAAAGATTTCACTCTCCGCAAATCACTCCGAGCTCTCGTCATGGAGAAATCGGCAAAGAGGAACACTAATTTTATGGAAAAAGCAGATCTTACGGAAGTTAATAATACTAAGGCGCCACAAGCTAATTCGACAGAATTACCACATTTTGAATCATATGAGGAAGAACCAATGCATGTAGATGAAACGCCTGAAGAAGTCAGTGAAGGCCGTGAAGAATATAAAGAACATGAAGATAGTGAAGAACATGCAAATCGCGAAGAACCTGATGTACATGAAGATCGTGAAGAGCATGAAAATCACGAAGAACTTGAGGAAAATGAGGATCATGGAGATCATGAAGTTAGTGAAGAAATTGAAGAACATGAAGATCATGAAGATAGTGAAGAAAATGAAGAACATGAAGATAGTGAAGAAAATGAAAAACATGAAGATCATGAAGTTAGTGAAAAAATAGTTGAAGAACATGAAGATATTGAGGTTAGTGAAGAAGTTGAAGATCGTGACGAGCTTGAGGAACATGAAGTTAGTGAAGAAGCTGAAGAACATGTAGATTATGAAGAACTTGAAAATCATAAAGACCATGAAGATCATGAAATATCAAAGACAACAAGACAGACTACGCTGGAATTGTACCTGCAGAAGATAAAACAAGAGAATTTAGAGCGAAAACGAAAAATAGTAAGCCATTTAGTTCTTTTTTTTTTTATTTATATGAATACTTTAATTATGATGTTCTAGGTATTTGTTCATACACACTCGTAAGTCGAATCGCGAAACAGATCTTTTTTAAATTTACCAATATTAAAGAAAAATT
Organism: Dione vanillae; assembly: GCA_037178615.1. NCBI lineage: Eukaryota > Metazoa > Arthropoda > Insecta > Lepidoptera > Nymphalidae > Dione > Dione vanillae. The sequence goes on along the minus strand of JAZFAU010000135.1, from coordinate 1,581,724 downwards.
TCATACATACATGTCCGTAACATTAAAATTAATTTAATATATTTCAATTCATTAACAGGAAGAACAAGTGAGAAATTCAATAAAAACAACGCAGCAATACAATCCGTTCAAAGTACCACGGAAGCCTGCTCCCCGAACCAAAACTATAAATAAAAGTAACAAAAAGGAAAACAAAAGAGTTTTCCACTCCCTTCCCGCTGAAGTTATTGAGGATATGAAATATAAACCTCCGAAGAGGTTTCAACCTAACAATGCGTCTTGGATTACTAAACGGTTGTACAAGTTCTTGGAAACTAAGCTGGAGCCCAAGTAAGTTTTGTATTCTTTTTAAAGTTATTTATTCATAAGGACCGTCGTTGCGTAAAGGTGTGGCGTCTGTCTGTAAACGCGGTCTGTGGGTTCGATTCCCATGAGGGGAAGATGGATTTTTCTATTTCTATTTTCTTTGCTCCGGAATCTAGGCAAGGCGCGTCGTTGAGTTTCGCGATTTAATACACAATGCCTCGAAAAATGCGAAAAGCAGGGACTTAATATTAGGTTGCTATGGTTCCTGCAGTTCCTATGCCATGTGCAGGATAAAGCGTGAAGACATAAAAAAATTAAAATTTAAAAAAATAAAATTAATTATTTTTAAGTTAATTTTTTACGCTTTATCCCGCACATGGCAGGGTAGGCAGAGGGAACTGCAGGAACCATAAGAACCTAGTGTTAAGACTCTCCGTTACTTAGTCCCTGCTTACTCCGTCCCCACTTTTTGTTATTAATTTTTAATTTTCCATTCCATATTGAAATGGTTGAATATAAAAATCTTTTTGAACTTCACACCTCAGATTATCAATTTTAATTTGAATATCATAACAATGCTAAATTATTTAAATATTATAAAATATTGTTTTTTTACAAAATACATATTTTATTCTTTTTAGATACGATTACAAAGCTCGCGTGCGAGCGGAGAAGCTCGTGGAGACCATATACAATTTTACAAAGGACATAAGAAAACACGACGTAGCGCCGTCTCACTCTGTCGACTTGCTGAAGAACGAGATGGCGAGACTGGACATTGTGAAAACACACTTCGATTTCTATGAATTCTTCCACGGTTATATGCCGAGGGAAATTAAGATTAAGGTTAGTTTAAATATTGTTTTTTTTTTGCTACTATATAGTATATGACAGGGGTCAGTGGTTGTGGGTTCAATTTTCATGTGGAAGATAAGATTATGTACGACAGAGAGAAAATAGTGCCAAGACACTCCATTTCTCATCTCTTCTGAAAACGAAACAAGGTGCTATCTAAGTTTTATTAGAAATTACATATGAAAGTAATTCATGCTTCTTCTATTCTCTTAATTATTTTGTTTACATCCAAACCCTGTTCCATTGCGTTGCTATGTTGTTAAGGCAGATTCTTCTGGTATGCAATAATCAGTGCACTTTACCTCGCATTGCATAATTTACTTCAAAAGATTTTCTATTTTTATTAAATTCTTTTTTATATAAAATACCCTAATATCAATGTAGAATATCTTTAATAGTTTTATTCACACACCAATACCGTCAAATTAAGTTAAAGTATGTATGTATTTAAAGTATGCTTAAAACTACAGATACTTGGTCTGTATCATTTTTAACTTATACTATATTTTCTCATCATAAATATTAATTAATTCAATGTTAATATATAATATATAGAATCAATATTAATCATAATGAAGCCTTTACACTTTTGTTATTTTGTTTTATTATATTTGTCCAATTGAGTTAGCTTGCTAGTATTATTACTGAGTATTTGAGTATTAATTTCTAACTATGAGATTTTAATAGCACGATAGAAAGTTATTTGTGTTATATTTTTTGTGTATGTACAGATTTAATTTAAATATTTTTTTTTATTTTCAGGTCGTCCCAGATGTAGTCAATAAGATATCTCTTCCCAAGCACGGCGTTTTTGCTGAAATTATACGATAGATGTGTTTGTAATTGTAATGTTTATAATTAAGTATGTAATGTATGTATGTTTGTATGAACTTCTGGTATAAGTTTTTAAATGTAAATGAATGTTGATTTATATTAAATTGTGGATTTTATTTATGTTTTATTTTCATATTGCACGAGAAAACTTTTATTAGCTAATTACTATTTAAATGTCTTTGTACCATTTTTACCATTAATTATTAGTGTGACATATTACGTCTAATATTATTCAAATAGCTAACTCAAATTTGAAAAGGAAAATCATAAAGTATCCCTGCTTTGCAACATAAGGTGTGAAGCCATAATATCTTTATTTTGTACCAAACAACTGCTTTCCAAAAAAAAAAAATATTCTAGTATATTAGGAAATAAAAGACAACATTTTTTTCCAAAGCTATTATTTATTTGAAAATTGGATGATAATGTACATATATTTATATACATCACTTATAGTAAAGCACCAAACACGAACAGCTACTTAACATGACATACAATAATGTAATTACTTAAAGAAGTTTCTATAGAGATAATATATAGGTCAAATAAGTAAAAACGCAATAGAAATCCGTTCAGTAAACATTTATTGAGTGTTCCATACAACAAAGCTTGTATCAAAGAAAAATCTACATTTAAAACCATTATATACAAAATATTGATTATTGCAAGTTAAAATAAGCAATCTGTGTGTTACAAGTAAATATATACATAAGTTTTTAATATATAATATATACTGTACTGTAAATTCAGAATTGCTACTTAATTTAAAGCTATAATTTTTAAGCGAAATCTGAATTGAATGGGAATATTTGAGATAGCTAATGTTGAATCAAATATACTTCGTAATTATTATTTATTAAAAGATAGTTTTCATTGATTTTTAGTTATTAAGATCACTTTGACAGAATCTTTTTAATGAAAAGCTGGTATACTATGTGAATATTTAACATACAAATAAAATTAAAAGTTAAAAACTACTGTCTGTCTGTCGCTATATTTTATTGTTGCCTAAAAAACCACATTTTTCTAAAAAATGCAAGTTTGAATTCTTAATTTTGATTTTCTTAAGTGCTTAAAAGTTAAATAAATAATTAAAATTGAATTAAGTCCATTTTATATACCAATGTACCTATTTAAACATCATTACAAGAAGACAATAGCCTATGGAGATTATATATTATAAAAAAAAATGAAAGTAAAAAAAATCTATTCCTAATAAACAAAACTATCTAAGCATAAATGCAAGGATATACAAATTTAAATAGGGTTAGTAGTCTTAGTTGATATTGTTATAAATATATTTAACCTTTTTCCAATTTTATACGATCATCATTTCTAAAGTAATAAATGAAGGCGAATGTTCTGGAAAGTTCGAGAAGTTTTATTATTATTTAATATATTTTAGTAAAAGTAGTAGTAGTAGTGAATTACATAGCAATGTATCTAATTACTTGAAAAGTTAGTTTAGACCAATTCTTCTTACACCATATCCTACAGTGACCAATGAAAAAAAATCTATTTGTTAAATATTTAAGATAGGATAGAAGTTTAGAATAAGTTTTTCTCTTAATAATATGTTTTTATCAAAATCAAAATTTACAAAAATTCTGGGTGTTTTATTCTAGGGGGTTCCAATATGTAAATTACCTACAAAACTCTATGCTAAAAATCGCAAGGTACCAAATATACATACATACGACATACATTCTAATATAAAACGGTATAAAATTGGGTAAAAATGACTTTGGCACTACTAAGACACAATTTTCGAGGGTAAATAGGTAAAAGCCTAAATTGTAATATAAGTACTTCAATTAATTTCAAGTTTACAGGACAACTATTTTTATAATAATTATATTTAACCTTTTAAGATGATTAGTTTTAAAATCACCGTATAATATTTAGCGCCATTTCTAAATTGGTTACAATTTTTAATTTTTTTTTTTTGTTATATAGATCATAACTCCTAAGCCAAGGACAAATTAATAAAATTATACTATTAATAATTGTAAAATTAATATACATTAAAATAGCAAATTAAAAATAAAGTTCTTATAAAAAAAATCTTATTATTAATCTATATTTAAAAAACTAGCAAAACGTGAGCTACATTTGACTAAAGCGATAAACTTAATAAACCAACATGTCTTAGTAAAATTAGATATTATTAGACTCATCGTGGAAATTACAGTTAAGTTCTTCATTTTTTAAACAATTAATTTAAAAAAATATTCGGTTTCTTTTGTTGTTTATAAGAAAAACTTATGGCGTCTAACAATATCTTTCGAACAAGGACAATAAAAGCAACGGCAGTATAAAACTTAAATATATTTTCTCTAATCACTAACTAATACTACAAAATTATGCACATTTTAAAAATTAAAATATTAACTAGAATAATATCAGTCAAGTAAAGTTTAAGCCAATTTCCAATTACATATATAATTAACATATTCATAAGTAATGTGGGTCTAAAACTAACAAAAATAGCATTTAGAAAAAGTAAAATCAACTAAAAAATTCAAATACACAATTTAAATATCCACAATTCATTAATTATGCCAAAAATTATAATATAACATTTTTAATGTTTTTTTTTATCAGTGACTATAAGTTATTCTGCCTAATAGTTTACTATAGTTAATAAAATGATATGTCAAAATATGGCTTAGAAAATTAGAATATATATATATATATATATATATATATATATATATATATATATATATATATATATATATATATATATATATATATATATATATATATATATATATATATATATATATATATATATATATATATATATATATATATATATATATATATATATATATATAACTCAAAACAAATAAAAAGTATTCATAATATAATAAAAATGTGCCGTAAAAATCAAAAGCTCAAAAAATCAACCATATTGTCCACACAAGCGCACTCTAGTTAATAATGAACATAGTGTACATCTATCTATAAATGCGATAATAGAATAAAAATAATTAAGCAATCATGTAAAAAGAGATCATTATTATGCTTCTAACATCAACGAAAAATAAAAAAAAAATACTTACTCCATATTATAAATTGCAAATTTTTATATGTCTGTTAATTTTTATATCATGTCAAACTGTCACTATATATTTAAAAAATATTGCACTTAAATATACATATTGAATACATTAATTCGAATTATCGATTACATTATTAGTATTTAATTATTTTTTTACTTGCTTCAATACTTTTATGTACCAAGGAAATTAAAATAAGTATACATAGTAAAAAATAAGTATCAATTTCAAACAAAAAAAGACTAAATCTTAATACAAAAAGAATTAAAATCAATGTTACTACTATAATAATTGTATACATGCATATAATATATTATGTTAATATATTATATGTTATTATATATATAATATTAGTAATATAGTTAATTAAATATTTATATAAATTACAAAGCTTGAATATTTGCGAAACTTTATTTAATTACATGAAAATATTGATATATATATGTATATATGTATATATATATACATATACATATACATATATATATATATATATATATATATATATATATATATATATATATATATATATATATATATATATATATATATATATATATATATATATATATATATATATATATATATATATATATATATATATATATATATATATATATATATATAGCATTATACCAAAACATATATGCATATAATAAAGTAACAAAAAATATAGTAATACAATATAGAGTAAATATTAAAGCTTTTACATATTATCAGTATGTCAACGATATATTGCTATATAAGTCCTTCAGTGTAAAGAGGCCATTTTCTATTTTTTTTAAATTTTTGTGCAGAGATAATTATATGAGTGAAAATGCTTAATTAAATTTAAATAATTATTAATAGGTAATATAGTTTTTGAAAGATATGAGTGGTATAATAATTTTATATGCTTGTATAGTTATATACAGAATTAATTACATTTTTACATATTAATGTACTATGATTAACAATTTATTGATTATTGATTTAATATTTAAATTCTGCTAAATACCTTAAAAATTCAAAAAAAATATAATATATATTTTTACAAAAGATACGTTTATTTAAAAAATAAGCAATAACCATTGAAAATATTTTTGTGAAAAATGGGACATAATTAAAAAACAGTTTACTTACACTGACTGTAGACAAATAGTAGATGCCAAAATTATTAAATGAATAACAAAATAAATTCAATATATACATGTATACGTAAAATATAACTAACTTGTTCTTAAAAAAATCCTTATGACATTATAACGTCCATTTCGGTACATATGTATATTTTTTAATTGTGCAAATAAAATATATATATATATATAAGCCTTAATCATATAAACATAAAATTCAGAGAAATAGTTTACTACAATTTTATTTTCTTATTTGCGTAAATTATTTTTCTCGATTATAATCGATATTAGCAATCGTAATCGATTAATTCATCGGTTGACAAACTCTCTTAAAGGTTTCAATCAAAAATAGTAAAGGCATAGGCACATTAACTAAACACAATCTCTATATATAACTTAACATATAATGAACGAATGAATGAAAAATACTTACAACCAACTATACCATACATAACATAATATTACACGTATTAAATCATCATAAAAAATCATATGAGTTGACAAGTTATAATAACATTTTAGAATAATATGAATATTAACAATTTTTACACAAAGAAAAAAAAAAAGAATTTTGAATTTCGAATATTTTAATTCCACTGACTATGAACTACAATCTAATGCGTTCAATTTGAATTTGAATGAACGAACGATCGAACGATATGGGCTAAAGCGTTCAATTTGAATTTAAATGAACGTTCGAACGAACGAATGAATGAGTGAATGAATGAATGAACGAATGAATGAAGGAATGAGCGCGGCTAGGGCAGCAGCTGCACGTAGTTGGCGGGGAAGAGTCCGAACACGCCGCGCGGGCCGAGCCCCTGCCACCAGCCCGCGTCGATCTGCTCTATGTGCGTGATGATGTCACCCGGGTCGAACGTGATCTCCGACTCGTCCGCTGCCGTTTTGTTATATTATTTATTACTTCGGGTGGGAATCGAACTCACGGTCATTTGTTTCATTGTATTTGAATGTTGCTAAAGGGAATCGCTTGGTCGATGTTCTCTTATTTAGACTAATGTATTATATTATATATTTCATATTTAAAGTTGTTTATTTAATAACAAATTGAAGTAAGATAAATTAAATATTTTATGTGATATATTGTATACAATGGAGAAAACTGCTATGCCGTGTGAAAATTATCATGTACAAATACACAGACAAAAAGACAAAAATTTTAAAAATAATTTTTTTTTGGACTTTATTGCATTTATAATTATCCCAAATAATAGTATTTTCATACATCTTCTACGTATAGACAATAATCTTATATTTTAAAAACTAATATTAATGACTTTGATTGATCATCATCATTCGTCTGGTTCGAAATAGATGAATGATGATGATGAGGTTTATATATTACTTTACTTGGAGTTATATATTACATTTATTTTTCCACTTAAATAAAGTCCGGTATTGAGTTCTGTCACTCAACACACAATGTCTCGAAAACTAGGACGAAAGCGGTTAAAAGTTGACAATAAAATTTAGTTTGCCAATACCGCTATATACCGCTATAGGGATAAAGCGTGAAACAAAAAAATAAACAAGAAAAATATTAATAAATTATCTAATGCCTTCATAAAAAGCCAGAAAAGATGTACGAGCCGTTCGAGAGCAGTAACAAAAATAGTTTAAAATACTCTGAGGCACGTGATCCTCAAACTTTTTATATATGTTAATTTTAATAAATTTATTATAATTAAATTCAAATATTGCTATTTTTTTTTACACAATACCATTTACATGTACGATAGGAATTTTCAACGGTGCCTTCTCAAAATTTAGTTGATATCATTTTGTGGTGTCCACCATTAATTTATAAACGAAGTTTCCAACAGTTCTCGTTTTACGAGAAGATGTACATCTTCGAATCAAATCATCATCGTCGAATACAAATACATACCCGCTTGATAATCATACAAGGCGCGCGCAGAGAGACCGGGGTCATCGTCCAAGTCCTCGTATATTGTGCCTTCTTCCTCCATACCCTCTGGAGAGACGTCTGAAAAATAAAAAAAATATTTATGTATAGAATATTTTCACACCAGCGAAGAAAATGAAAACGAAAAAATCTTCCCCTCGTGGGAATCGAACCCACAAACCGTCGCGTTTACAGGCAGACGCTGAGCCTCTGCACCACGACGGTCCTTTCACAAATAGTTTGTACTTGCTACAATATTTTATATCTGTTAATACATTGCATATGAGGAACTTGTCTATATTGTAAAAGGAAACGTTTTATTTAATTTTTTGTAAAAATCAATCAGGAGTGAAATTATTTACAGAATAGTCGATTTAATAGGTATCCTCTAATACTTTAAAAATGTCCCCTTTTTCTGTGTCAATTATAAAAAAACCAACATAATTCTATTCATGATTATTAAATTGTAATCTTAGCGTCTGCTTTGTTGTCCAAAACTTTTTAAAGTAAGCTATGTGTAATGTGTAGATATTAAACAAAAATAAAGCAAAACTCACCATCCAACGTAGTAGTGCCATTCTCCTTTTTATAATTAACATTCTCAATGACCGTGTTCTGTCTGCTGAGCTCCTCGTTATTCTTGCTGTACGGCGACCGCTTTATTGTGCTGAACTTGTTATCGCTGTCGTCATCGTCATTTTCATTGGAACTAGAGTACGACGCGTCGAACATGTCATTTTCTAGAATATTCTGTTTAATCATCGGCTCGCTTTGTTTCAAATCGATATCTCGATATTCGTAGTCTGCGAATGACGTCGGCTCCGTTTCCGTGCTGGGACTCAAGTCCGAGGGATCGATTATCGGCTCGTATTGTATTTGCGATGGCGATTCTAAACTCATTTTTATTTTATCTATTGTTTTTAGGGGACTCGTTTTAGGTTGTTCTTGTTCTTCTGCTGTGTTTGTTGTTAGTGTGTTTGGGGTGTTGGGGGTAATGTTTGGGGTAATGGGGGTGTTGGGGGTAATATTTGGGGTAATGGGAGATGTTGTCGGTGATGTGGGGGACTTAACATGGTTTGGAGAACTTGGCTGAGATGTATTTTGTGAAAATGTGTTTATCCTTTGCGCTATTACGGAGCTGCGGATAGGTTTTTCCGGTATGGAGTTTGATCTGCAAGAAATAATAATGCCTATAACACATCTTAATATTTTGTAGTTAAAAAAACAACGTTAATTAATGTGTTCTAAGAGTGACACTCTCCCTGCTTTGTAACGCATCGTAAAAGTTTTGCGAAAGTCCCCTCCGTAATACTTTAACGCCCTCAAACTAAATCACGCATTCTTATACCCTAACCAAGGAGGAGGTCAACCTTATTTAACTACCACGTAAGGGACTACTGGACCCATTAAATTCGCAGAATACTAACTAATTCAACCGAGAATACCTGCATACCGACCGTAAAGCCTTTTCCGGTTTCTTTATAATAATCATAATAATAACATTTACACATAAAAAAATATTTCTTATAACTACAAGTGATTGCGCAAGTTACCGATTGCTGATCTGCCCCTGCGCCAGGTTCCGCTGGAACAGCTGCCGCGCGGCCGCCGTGGACGCGCCGATGAGCTGGCGCGCCTCCGCCGAGCGCTGGCGGCGCAGCGCGGAGCTGTCCGTGGCCTCCGGGCTCCTGTGGGATCCATATTATTTTAATGTAAATATATACACTACCGGTCAAAAGTTTGAGACCACTATGAAAAAAGATGAGAAAACAAATAAAACTCAAGATATTCAAAACTTTATGGAAAACTGGATTTATTTTCATATTACTCATTAAATTTAAAACTAAAAAAAAGAAGGTCTCGAAGATTACTATTGTTTTTAAAAAAATGCACACAAGTGAATTTAAACAGATTTTTCGTCGAAATATCCTCCTTTCCTTTTTATTACTTCTTTTACCAATCTTGGCATACGAGCAATTAGTTTATCTATAGTTTCTTGCGAGATATTATTCCAGCTTTCCTCCAATGCATTCCACATGGCCTGTTGTGAAGTTGGACACTGTTCCCGAACGTTTCGATCCAGCTCTTCCCACAAAAGTTCGATGGGATTAAGATCGGGGCTTTGAGGAGGCCAGGTCATGTTTTCTAATACTTTTTCCGACTGTTTTTGTAAAAATAGCCTCTACATAATTTCGAACTATGTTTCGGATCATTATCTTGCTGGAAGACAAATCCTCGGCCGATTAACTTTAGTCCGGAGGGAATGACGATTTTCTCCAAAATTTCCTTATATTGCTCCTTTTTCATGACGCCTTTAATTTGGACTAGGTTTCCAATCCCGTAGCCAGAGAAACAACCCCAGACCATGACTGACCCGCCACCATGCTTGACAGTCGGCACTACACACTGCGGCATCATCTTTTCTTCGGCGGAGCGTCGGACGAAAATTCTCATTTTTGACCCGAACACTTCAAATTTCGATTGGTCACTCCAAAGAACTTTTCTGAAGTCTTCTTCGGTCCAGTCTCGATGGGTTAGGGCCCATTGCATCCGTTTCTTTTTATTCTGCGGTTTTAACAGAGGTTTTCGCACAGCAACGCGTCCAAACAACTTAGCGTCTCGCAATCGTCTTTGCACTGTAGACACAGATACTGGTTTTTCCCGTGATTTGTTGACTTCTACACGAATTTCCGGGGCTGTCAGACGTCTATTTCGCTTGCTGGTCACCACAATAAATTTATCTTCACTAGAAGTCGTAGCCCTCGGTCTTCCAGAGCGCGGACGATCTTGATTACTGCCGGTTTGCTTGTAGCGCACAATAGTGCGATGAACACAAGTCTTCGATAACTTGAGTTGACTCGCTATCTGACGTTCAGATTTGCCTTCGTCGTGGAGAACAACGATGGCAGCTCGCGTTTCAATACTAATTTCCGAAACTTTTCCCATTTTAGAGCTGTCTTGACTGTAGGAACCCCAAAATCAGACTAACTGTATGGATATTCGAAATAACCAGACAAATGCAAGGTTAAAATAATAATTAAACATATTTTGGGAATTATGAACAATTGTATTGTAAGTTGATGTAAAAAAATTAGAAGCGCCAGCTGCGGTAATGAGGTAATAAATTTTTAACAATTGATAAATTTTTATTGATTTGATCTGTCGGCTTACCGCTTCGGCGGCAACATTGATGTTTGGATACAATGCCTGTTTATTGCCCTTTCCTTGACTTTTATACAAAAAAATAAGCTTTTAGGCAATCTTTATGAACAATAGAATATGCAGGTGTGCAGATTACTATTTATCACCAATATTTTCTAAAATATTTACTGATAACAAACATTTTTATTAGTGGTCTCAAACTTTTGACCGGTAGTGTATATCCAACGAACATACTAGTGATGTAACGAATGTCATTTTATTAACATTCGCGAATATGATTGCGAATGAGAATATGTGCTATCGATATTCGCGAATGTGTATAATCAGTAATTCTTTTAAATTTGCTAATTTTTTACGATTGATTGAACAATTGATTGATTAACATTGAAAACCTAAGTAAAAACCGATAAAACTTTTTTTAGAAATGAGAAACAGCTTGTATTTGTTTGAATTGTTTCATGAGATATATATTGATAATGTGATTACGAGGTTAAGTTACTTTTTTTTTAGCTTCACGCTTTATCCCGCACATGGCAGGGTAGGCAGAGGGAACTACAGGAACCATACGAACCTAGTGTTAAGACACTCCGTTACTTAGTCCCTGCTTTCTCCGTCCCCGCTTTCCGCCGTTTTTCGAGGCATCGCGTGTTGAGTGGCGGAAGTCAACGCCGCGCTTTGCCTAATACTAATGTGTAAAAATGTGCGAAAAAATGTATTCGCGAATGCGAATGCGGATATTCGCTACATCACTAGAACATACATATAAAAACTTAGCATATATACAGAGTGTACCTGACAGCGCAGCCTTTGTCAAAACTACCTATAGGGTAAAATATTTCAAAGCTGTATACAAAAAACTAGTAAAGAATTATCAATAGTTTAGGCACAGAAACATTTTTTCAATTTCACAAAATTAATACGAGCTGAGCATCAATAAATACGAATGGCGTTAGGATGTCTTATTGGAAAAAAAATACCGAAAGAGAAAGATATATATCTCTTTGCCGCTCTGACAGGACAAACTACGCTGCGTCATATTTGAAAAATCCACACCCATTTGATTACATCTACATCCTGTATAATTATTAGTTATTCAATTGCATTAGTTTATTATAAACTGTACTCTATATATTATCATGATGCAAGTTTCATCTTAATCTGTAAAGTATGTGTGACCTTGAAATCAGTACTAGCATCCATCCTCACAAGCTTACACAGGATAAAATATGCTTAATTTAAATTTAAAATAATAATAATTAATAATTACGTTTGTTGCTCGATGCTATCTCTCTTAGCAGCCTCTAACGCGTCTCTTCTTCTAACTTCTTCTTCAGCTTTTCTCTTTTCCTAGAAAATTTATAAAAAAATTGTAAAAAATAGTTCAAAATAACTAAAAGTATTTGATTTTTAAATCTAGGCTTCTAGTTTAAATAACATATTAGTTACATTTAAAATATATATAAATTAAAAAATATAACTTAACGAACCTCTTCTCTCCGTTTCCTTTCTGCTTCTACACGTTTCTTCTCCTCTTGCTCTTCCTTCAGCCAAAATTGGTCCCGTTCTTTAGAATTTATCTCTTGAACTGGAAAATATATTGGCATATATTTTTTAATGATAAGAAATCATATAGTTATATGTTAAATCTTCACTCGGGGATATTATTGTACTACGTACGAGATTCGCAATCTACAAGCAAACAAGTCTCTTTTTTAAAGATGAAAGAAGAAAATCAAGTCCAAAATGTTTTTCTCTTTGAGGTTGATAAAAGAAACATGAAATTCTCTTAAAATTAATATGCCAACTGGAACATGTATAATAAAAATGTTTCAAATGCGTTACGACAGCGAACTGTCTAATAAGTTGATACTTAAAAGTACAAAAGTAGTATCACAGAAAGGATTTCTATTATATTTTAATTAAAAAGTCTAAAAATGTCCTACTTATATTGTACACCTGCAGAAAATTCTATTCTATTTATGTATGAAATAACTCAGCACATCCCTATTGTAATAGCAATCAAATGTCTACTTTAAAACCTACCTCTTCGCAAACTCTCCTTTCTCTTTCTTATTTCATCTACAACTCTCCTCTCTCCGCGACTCGGACGCATCACGCTTGTCATTTTAAGAGATAATTTAACGAAATTATAGCTTTTAAAAACAACGCCGGTTAGAAAACGTTTAAAAGTAAAAGATTATAAGCAATAAATCGATTAAAAATAATAATTTTTATCGATAAAATCGATTAAAAATAATAATAATAATAATTTGATTATAACCGCGAAAACCGAAGAGCTCTACACAAGCACTTGTACACTAATCATATAATATTTTGTAGTATACGAACGGAACAGAGAAATGTTTACATTCTTGATTAGCACACAATGCATTCTACGCGTTAACAACACGTGTGGTCATTGCATTGTTGTTCTGGAAATGGGTAACAATGGGACCGTATTGCTAGAAGTAATATTACATTTATTCTGCTTTAAAATTATATTTTTATTTTACATATTTAGTATGCGATAATTTAATTTGGCATCCCTACGTTTCGTCTTTCAGGACACTTTGCAGTACGTGGACTGTTGTCTACCGGAAGACTTTTCCTGATCGCTAAGAATTAATTTAATTGTGTCGTTCGTTTTTGTAAATATTTTCAATAATCAATGTAAATTAAATTTGAACGCTTAGTGTCCTCTACCATTGTAAAAGACCGTCGTGGCGCAGAGGTGTAGTGTTTACCTGTAAACGCGTTTGTGAGTTCAATTCCCACTCGGGGAAAATGGATTTTTTTATTTCCATTTTCTCCGCTTTAGAAACTAGACAAAGCGTAGCGTTGAGTTCCGCGATTCAACAGGCAATGCCTCGAAAAAGGCGGAAAGCAGGGACTAAGTAACGGAGTGTCTTCTATGGTCCCTGCAATTCCCTCTGCTTACCCTGCCACGTGCGGGATAAAGCGTGAAGACGTGCTTACTCAGAATATATTTAATAAGCGTATATAAAAGTTATATACTTTATTACGATTTTTTCCAGTTATTACTATGAGTATTCTAGTCATATAAAGCTAGACATGAATTTTCATCGTTTAGCATTTAAGGGAATGTATAAAGAATACAAGCTTTATTTTTTAGCGTGAAATATTTTACAATAAGGGTTATCCCTTAGACTTAAGATGAACTGGCGCAAACCGGTTTTTCTCTACACTAGCTGTTACAATTAATAAGTATCTAAAAATCTTTGAAATAAACTGGGGAACTGTCCTCTAGTGGTTTAATGATGACATGGATTAGTAATTCAAATTTTAAATAATTTTAAAATAATATGAACATAGAATAGTTAAAAAAATAGTGAAATAGTGTTCTTTTCGTATTATTATTTTTTTTTATGGGAAGGACAAGGTAAACGAGCGGTCGGGTCACCTAATGGCAAGTGATAACCGACGCCCACGGCCCTGTGTAACAGCAGAGGTGTTACAAGAGCGTTGCCGGCCTTTAAGGTGGACGTAGACGCGCTTTTTGAAGGTACCCATGTCGTATCGATCAGGAAACACTGTCTCAGGTAGGCTATTCCACATTAGCGTGGTGTACGGAACCGCACAGTAGAAGAGTTCCACGTGTCCAGATTAACCTCTATATACCTTATTGTTATTAAAAAATCTCGAGTAGCCCGGTTCCTACGCCTACGGAGAACAATATAAATAAAAGCGTTATTTTGTTAACGATCACGATACATTTTCTGTAGGATTTAGTTTAAAAATCTGGTAGGTAGTTACCACAAAACAATTCCACTGAAAACTGTCACGGTATGTATGTATGTATGTATGTATGTATGTATATATATATATATATATATATATATATATATATATATATATATATATATATATATATATATATATATATATATATATATATATATATATATATATATATATATATATATATATATATATATATATATATATATATATATAAACTTTAATCTGCGAACTATAGAGACTGTGTGACCTGCGCTTAATACCAAATTCAAACAACTTCATTCAAAATAAAAATATATTTGTAGTCTTTTGAACGTTAAAAACATTACCACCGGTTCACTAAAATTTATGCCTGAATTTAGACCTGAGAAGAACCAAGTCAGCGGGATATTTTACAATTAATTATTATTAACAATGATAGCTTTGAAATAGACTAAAGCAAGCATTAAATTCCCATGGCAGATCATCATTTACAAAATCATTAATCATCAAATACCTAAGTAATGATTTTGTGAATACACTATAAACCTAAAAACACAATTTTAAATTATGATAAAGAATATTCTCCGACATTTTTTGGTACCCTATTGTAAAGCTCCCATAGATCCCATCTGATCGGTAAAATAATATATATACGTGCAATCGAGTTACAGACGCGGTAAGTTTCAGTATTTTTCTAGTATTAATCTTGTCGCTAGTGAGTTATTAATATTGCTTTATTAATAGTATCATTTTTTAGTTTCACGTTTTACTAGAAGGGTTATAGAAGGTTAGTCAGAGAAACGGAGCACTAACGACTAATTTATATAATAATAACAACTCTCTATAACCTATCAAAGTGATCACAAGCGATAAACAATTATAATAAAAACCAAAATCAATACTCGAATGACAAAACCCAAGCCCATCCTGGCGTAGCTGCACAGCGGCTGAGTGTGAACGTGACGGTTGTGAGTTCGTTTCTCCTCCTCTTTCAGAGGATGAACTATTTAATTTTCTCACCTTTATAACAAGCCAAGGCATGGCTTTGAGTTACACCATCTACATAAAAATGAAACCCTTTTTTCCTGTATAAACCTTTACACAAGTGTTAAGGGTCTCTGTCTAATCTGATATTTAAAGGGTAAACAGTATAACAATTTACTTAATGAAGGCAACCTAACTAAAATTCTAAACTTACCCGGATTAACTTTTTTATATGTAGTACCAACAGGTCCACTAGGTGGCAATTCTTCATGTCTACTGGACTTAAAGTTAAAAGCTGATCCAGCTTTAGCAAGCTTATCCAAAAGCATCTTCTCGTCTAAATCGTCCTCGGTCCTCGCGTGCATCGTCATGTGGAAACCGGTAAAAAACTGCGCCACTTGTTTCACATGGTTCGCACACGTTCCTTTACGGACTGTGGGTGCTCCTTCACCCTGTTTAATAATAATAATAATTTTTATATTTTCCCAATCTAGACATACAAACTTCCATCTAGTACTAAAGTTATAATGCAAAGACACTTATGGTTGCATTTCTTAAAGGCCTCACAGTTACAGGCAATAACAGACAATTGGGGAAAAAATAAGTTGTATAAAATATGTAAAGGAAAAAGTACAAAACTTTGTACCACTTATAAAAATGAAAAAAATAATAAAATTGTTGTATGTAGATGAAGCAGTGCTTTGCACCATAAGAAAGCGACTTACAAGCATTGGTCACCATTCTGAAACACAGGTGTGAAACTAATAGTCTTACCCTGAATGCAAGTAAGACAAAGGTTGTGGTATATGAAAGAGACGAATATAAGACAAAATGCAAGATTTTTGTAAATGGAAAATCATTACAAACAAGTGAAGGAAGTAGTGAACGAAATTGGTGCGAAAAGATGTATCAATGTCTTTAAAAGAATGAATGGTGTCACTTAGTCAGAGTCACTTAGTCACTATGAAGAGATACACAGCATGGAATATATCAGTGAGGATGTCACAGTGGCAATGAGTAAGATAATAGAATGGTAAAAATGATATATGAAGTAAAAGTGGGTGGTAACAGAGGTAAGGAGAGACCTCGGTGACTTTCGAAAATACAGTAGGTTTACTGGAGTAAGGTCACAAAGAAAGCATGAGGACTCTTTGGGGAGCATGTATGAAGAGGCTAATGACTTTTCTAATTGGAAATTTTAGATATTAAATAATATTTTAGTAATTTATAGTATTTCAATAAAATTCACTAATAATATGTAATTATATGAATTAATGAATGTAACAAATGAAATGAACTGATTATTATTAATACCAATATAATATATTTATTGTTTTATATAATATATTTATAGTTTAATGATAGAACATTGAATAAGATATATTATCTTATCACTTACTTGCCAATTGATAAGAACATATTTAGATATACTGCCATCCGGTAAGTCCATCTTTAAGAAGGCATATTGTAATTTACCACTATTGAATTCATCTATAAGTTCCATCAAACCTCCATCACCTTTACTTACAAATTTTAGGTCATTTGTCAGTCCATCATAACCAAATAAGGCCCTGAAAAAGCATAAACAAATCAATCCCAAATCTTTATTAAAGTAATTTTATTTAAGTATGGTAGATATACTGAGTATTAAATAAAAACTAAGAAAGTTTAGCAATAGTGTCCTGGACTATAGAGTTTTTGGAGTTGAAATTATATTGGAAATGATAAAAAAATAATTTCCTTTGTCTGGTATTATGAAGTACAATATAGAGTACTACATTAAAATTATAATATGTAAAAATAAAAGGTGTAAGTAATTACTCAATAAATCATTTTCCAGGCATATATATACATAATATGGTGCTTAAGGGGTAAGCCCTTACATTATACTATTAATAGTACAAACATTCTCCAGAAATAGTTTTCAAGGGCCAAGGTTCAAGTGATTGTTAGAGATAACTGGTAATATCTAAGTCACCTTTCACTGCATTTCTTTAAGATTAATCATTTAATTTTGAGTTATTTTATTCAATCAGTGACTTAAGGACGAGTGAAAATGTATTTATTAACTACATAGTAGCTACAATCATTTCTCAAGAAGTAATTTCTATTGATGAAGTAAACATCATTTTACATGTCTTTAATATACAACATGAAATGCGCGTGACCAAACGCTACGATAAATATTTGTCTTTTCCAATGGAGAAAGTTAACCGTCAAGCTATTACTACACGAAAAATATTAATTATGCCACGTAATACACACATCCATAACTTTAATAAGGGATGTTTATTTAATTTTTCTAAGAAGTAGGCCGAAAATACGAAGCTTGTACGTACCAATTGGTCTCTGATTTCTCATCCAAAACATCTTTCCACGCGGCCACAAGATCTTGTTTATGTTTCTCTAAATTTATAGCCATTTTTCATACTTTGTACCAAATCACGAAGAAATTAAACGGCGGAATTCCCAATAAAATCTAAAACGCCGATGGGCCGACTGACTCACAACCACAGAATACATCTACACAAGTGCCCACAACAATCCTACTCACAGATTATAATTATGAGGTGCATTCAACTGTCACATGAAGTGGCAATTTTAAAGAGGTTGATGTTTATTTTGCATAGATTATACATGACTATAGATGATGTTGGGATATTTTAAGAGGAATTTAATTAAATTATTAATAAATAATACTGATATTATTTAATAATTTACAGTATTGATGTTTTTTTTTTATTTTTACAAATCATATTTTTTATGTAAATTGTTTTACTATCAAGCGCCTGTCTATATTATAAAGCCACTTGATTCCAAGTCAATATAAAAATTATCCAAACTCTCCGTGAGTTTTAAAATTAAAATACTAAGACCGTTAGTAATAATTATATTATTATTAAATATTGTACAAGGTAGTGTAACTTTAATGTTAGTTTCTTTCGTCGCTTGTAATGCGTGCGCAAACTTTTTAACGCATGCCCTAAGCCTTAGGCGCTTTTATTTGTCCACGCTCTAGTCACGACAAACATCTCTTAACGGGTAAACGCCGCGATCTCCGCTATGCTCGCATTGTTTACGATCATAAAATATAAACAAAGTTTTTAAAAATCATGTGGGTCGATGTTACAGGCCGGGAGAGACTAAATTATACGTCGCAAACGAACGGCTCCTTCATTCCCGGGTAAGTGGGTAGTTATTTGAATATATACTTAAGCAATTTGAAAACTGGGAAAAACAAATAGCGTGCAATGTTTTATGCTGATAATGACTTGTCATTTGAATAATCTTTCTAAAAGCGTCACATATATTATGGAAAATAATTTGTAATAATAAGCTATTGAATATTAAACTTTATTTTGTTTAGACAATGAATCACTATAATATTTAATGTGAATAAATAATTTATTTTTCCAAATTCCCTCATAGTTACAATTTAAATTTTTCAATTATACACAATTTAACATTTTGAAAACAACGTTTAGCATATTAATATAAGTAATATTGCTGCTAAAGATTACAGTAAAAGTAAATAATTTATAAGGTTTAAAAAAGGCACATATATTATTTGTTTATTTTTTTTCACATCTGCCTGTAGCTGGTATGGTGGTGCTAACTGGACTACACAAACTTAATTTATATTTTTAAAAGCTAGTTATTGTAGCTAAATCACTGTTTTCCAATCCCTTATCCAAATTTAAAAAAGCTTAGCTTAGCGGAATTTTTAGGTCAAATTTAGTCATTCTCCACCAGATATGACAATCAGATTAATATGTAGGTACAACTCTCCCGTTTACCTAATATTTTTTTATTACTTACTTTAAATAATATACCTATTTATACGTAAATCATTTATCGACCGTAGTAAGTCATTTCAACCATATTTTATGCAGGTATATGCAGGTAGATATGACATTGATCCAATTCATAGCACGGCTGCAGTCCATTTGTCATAGTCTTGAAAACGCCAATTAGACCCTGACCTAAACTGTTCTTCCTAACCATCTGTTTGTAACTTATTGAGGCTTATTATCAATTAATTAAGATTAAAACTGTGAATAGCCATATTTCTAATTTTAAAAATACCTTATCTTCAATATAATTATAACTATAAAAATAAACGGAAAACTAAACTTAATTGTAATATATGTTAAGATCCAATGGGATCTTCAACACATGAAGCATATGATTTCCACAAATAACGTTTAGTAACTACGTCGTTATGATGTTCTATGTTATTTGCTTAGTCAGCAAAAAAATATTTATTTTTGTTAGACAACACATATAAGTCACCTTATCTTCAGAGTTAAAGCATTCAGTGCTAAATTATTAGTACTTAATAAATTATGATTTTGGCTTTGAAAATTTTTACATTTATTGATAAAATATGCAATATTACTAGATAAAGTAGTAAGTAGTTTTTCAATTGCATATACTTAGCTTGCATTAAACATAATTCTTTTACACGTAAGACAATTGCAGTGTAATTTGAAAGTACCTATCTACGTATCTAATAAACTTTTTTTGTGTCCGATCAAAAATACATTTGAAAGGTGAAAGTTCTTTCTAGAAATACAAACAATGAATGCTTTATAACAATTCTTATAGATAGTGAAACCAAATCGTATTTTATTCCCACGAACTCGATTCGCTTCGATTATTGTCCAGGTGTAGAAATACATTAGCTTTGATTACATGTTATATAAGTGTGACCACCTGACAAAAGTATATCTACTTAGGTGTGACTGACTTGCAATATATCATGACGGTACCTTTAACAGATAAAAAAAAAACATAGTAGTAGGTCATGTTATGTTAATTTTATATATTATCCACGAAATAGCGAAGCATATTCATTTTTAAATATGCAACTTTAGCGACATTTTATATTATGATCTATACGCTTCACATTGGCTTAGTCTATATAGGTATTAACAGAACTTTCGATTAGATTTTTATATATATATATATATATATATATATATATATATATATATATATATATATATATATATATATATATATATATATATATATATATATATATATATATATATATATATATATATATACATATATATTTTTTTATTCGTATTCATATATCAGTCATATACCAAATAATAAAGGATTAGGATTGTATATATTCTGTCTTAAGCTTTTTTTAAACAATATTACTTAACAAAACATGAAACGTTAACTTATAAAAACATTTACTTAGTGTTTTATCACCAATTAACTAGTAAATGTATCATTTTTACTAGTTTCGTACCATTGAGCTAACTAACAGGGCCTCGTTGACCGTGACACTTGCAATAAATTCTACTGTAATTCCAAGTGCTAATGAAGTCGCTGCTGTTATTCTCTCTAATTACACTATAATTAGGTTTGTATATTGAAAAACATCAAGGTTTATTTACATGAAATAACGCAAATTGTTATAAATTTCTTAATCCTATTTCCTTCTTTCCTTCCCTTTTTTCTACAAAATTTTAATTAAAACAGACAGAGTACATAAAAAATTTCGTTAAAAAAATTGTAATAAAAAGATTAATTGTTAACGTTTCTAAACTACTTCTCATTTGTGTGTTTTGTAAATTTGGCGAAGATCCAGATAGCAGCATGAACTCACCAAGAGTTACCTAATATGTAGAAAAGATTAGTATCAAAACAAAATTGTATGATAAGCATGTTAAAGTTATCTATAGATTAATATAACAAGTTTACTTAATAAACTATTTTTTTAATATTTGTTTGCACGGTTTTGGCCCCTGTGAATAACGCACATTGCTATTAAGCTTCTGATGTAAAAAAATGTACAGAGATGCTGGTTTTTATAATTATTTACTCTTGAGTATCGTATCAGTACTATCGTAGTTAAAGTATATATAATCTAAATGAAACGCTTTTATTCATACAAATTTTCCTAGATCATAACAATAATATGCAAATTTACAAATGTTCTGTTAGCTTAGCCGTTATAGACGAATTGTACCAAATAATCTATAATATAATTCAAACACTAGTTTTTACCGGCGTCTTCGGCCGCGGTGTCAAACGAAAATACCTACAAGTTGTGTAACATATGTACATGACACATTCTAAGTGCTGAAGGTAACTGCTACCGCAAGAATAGTTCATTTGAATGAAAAAAAGTCTATATAGCCAATAAATAGACTCAAAAAATTCAGTTCAATCCAGTACACTGTAGTTCAGTACTCACAGTACTTTTAGTTCTGGAGTTTAGCGCGTCCAAAAAACTAACTCTTAAACTTTATTCGGTCATATAGTAATATACAATTGTATGTATTTGTATATACGGAGGAATGTACCTACATATGATTATATTTATTATATAATATTTCATATTTTATGTCGTTGTGGCGATGGTGGGATGCGGCTGATTGCATCCGAAGGTATGACAAAGTGCGACATTGGTATCACTTACCCAGCGCAAATTATCTTTAAATAAATACTAGACAAGAGAGTGCAAGTTTTTTTATTATTTTAATAGAATAACATGTAGATATAATTGTACTGAATGTTTTTCATAAAAGAGTTTTATAATTTTTTTATGCTACTTATGTAGGGATTTCGTTAAAAATAAATAGATAAACTTACATTTTTATAGCAAAATATCTCATTCCATGGTCTTGATGTTATTTCTCGTGATGTATAAGGAGAAAATTTAACGTAACGTAACATATTTATATCCATATAAAATATTTTACGCGAATTCTCTCCTCATATATCACGAGATAGATAGGTTAGAATAAAATGTTTGTATTGATGATTTTATATTTAAAAAATGATGAAACTATAGTTATTTAAGAACCGAATGAACAGATTGTAATGATATTTAGTGCGTAGATTTTTCTTCAAATTCAAAAAGAGATTTTTTGAATTTATCTCTGAAACTAACGTAATTTTATTTTTTTTTGTCAGTAAATTACCCACCCACACCTTTCTATTTCTACTCTCTCTGTTCAAAGTTTTCATTCATTTACAGATTTCATTCATTCATTTATATGAATGAATGAAATCTGTAAATTATCTTTAATATCTTATTACATTAAATTGATAAACTTGGAAGATTTTAGAGACTTAAACGCCGTGACAAACAAATGAGTCATCGTCACATTTCCATTAATATTTTTTATTACTTCTTATTTATTATGTATACTAATATTATATCATAAAAATAATTATATTCATGCATATATGTTGTGTAAATACATGCATATATTTATATTCGTTTTTTTATAAATTCCAAAAAAGTATATTAATTATTAAAAAAAAGTATATGAGGGGAAGTTAGCTTTATTTTATTTTGTTATTGAAAAATTAAACAACTGTTTATCTAAAGCTCAAACTTCTTTCGCATAAATGGCATATTTGTAAACACTTTAAAATATATATTCCAATTACAATGTAAGGCTTTTTTCAAAGCGACCTTGATTTCAATCCTCGTAATATTTTTGACATCACCTTGAAAGGTAACAATCGATTAAACAGTTGTAACGCGTTGGTTGCTAAAGGATATTGCGCTAAGGTATCTTCCGAATAGAGGACTTCTTTTAGAGGTACCTATTTTCAATTATGCTATTATATACCACGCCTAAAGAAGGAGGCAAATACAAAGTTATACATGTAGTGAGAATTGTATCACCTATTTTTCATTTAAATTAGTGATATAGCATGTAAAAAATATCACTAACCGTACTTTAGATAAAGTTCCTACTTTTTTTTTTTAAATTCGATTCAAACCAGTTGTAAGTGAACATGTTCAACCAAAAAGCACGAGTTGTTATAAGTTTAACATCTAATGATTCAACTTCTGAATAAATAAAGAAATTTGAATATTTTTTCTTCTTTTTTAGTTTTTATTTTAATATATTTTCGTATCGAGAACATGTTAAATCTTGTCATTTTTAGGGTTCCGTACAAAAATAAAAAAACGGAACTCTTATAGAATCACTCGTGTTCCTGTCCGTCCGTCTGTCACAGCCAATTTTCTCTGAATCTACTAGACCGAATCAGGTGAAATTTGGCAGGATGGTGTAATGCCCTGACCCGGACACAGATGTCTAAAAAATATTTTTTTAAAATAAATAGTTTCGATGATGTTCATGAAAAAAGCCGAAAATTGACCACTCCCCCCCCCCCCCCTCTCCTAAACTCTGACACTACTGGGCCGAAAAATCTGAAAAAATTAGTGAATATAGTTTATGGCTTGTAGATTACAGGAAAACTATAAGGATTTCATAAATTAAAAATAAAATGGTAAATTCGATAAAAAATGTTTTCAGGGGAAATATTTCACTATATTGTGTGTATTTTAGCTGGTGGATACGATAATATTTTTAAAATGAATATATAAATATCATGCGATTATAAGTAAATATATATATATAGGTATATATATATATATATATATATATATATATATATATATATATATATATATATATATATATATATATATATATATATATATATATATATATATATATATATATATATATATATATATATATATATATATATATATATATATATATATATATATATATATATATATATATATATATATATATATATATATATATATATATATATATATATATATATATATATATATATATATATATATATATATATATATATATATATATATATATATATATATATATATATATATATATATATATATATATATATATATATATATATATATATATATATATATATATATATATATATATAGAGTTCCTGCAGTTCCCTCTGCCTACCCTGCCATGGGCGGGATAAAGCGTGAAGCTAAATATATATATATATATATATATATATATATATATATATATATATATATATATATATATATATATATATATATATATATATATATATATATATATATATATATATATATATATATATATATTTACTTTTTTTTAATACGTACTTATTTAAGAGAGAGATTACTTACATATATAATTTCATATCTGATGTACACAAAACACTAAGAATTTAAATTAAAAATAATTATGAACAATTAAAATGGAAAAAAAACTATACAAAGTTACAAAAGTCAGAACATATGCAATTTGCAAATACCAACCTACTATTTCCATTGTAATTACACATTTACCCCACTCACAATGGTTGCCGTGTAAGTAATCTCGATAATCACAGGTGTTAGGGTGTTATCACGTTTGATAGCAAGGCCGCTCTACTGGTTCCTGGCACCACACTGTGTACTGCGTAACTTGGTACATTTGCTGATTTGATAATCATTGAAGATATTTGAGCTATTGCTAAGTCATCATGGAAGAACACAATGTAGATTATTATTATTATACAATTTAGATGGACTATTAAACTGTTCATAATATATTACATTGCTTTCTACAAAATTCCATGATGTCCACATGCATAACTAGGAGTATGTAACACATACATACATACATACATCTTCACGCTCTATTCCTAGCGGGGTAGTAGTAGTGAGAACGGAGCGCCAAACGCTGCGGTCTCTGCATAACTCTTTCGCCTCGTCCACTGTCGTTAACCTCTTTGTTTTTTCGGCCTCTTTGAGTTTCGCCGCTCAACACTCAATGCTTCGAAAGGCGGAAATCAGGGAACGGTGTATCTTAAAACTAGAATCCTTCATACGGTTCCTAATGCCTGCTCTGTTATATGCGGAATTAAAAAAGAAAATAAAAAAGTGCCTAAATTTATAAAAAATAATGCCGGGATAAAGCGTAAAGCTAAAAAAAAATCAATAAAAATAAAAAAAATTGAGTAATGTTTTCAAATAGTGAATATACCATAGCAATGTACTTGTTTTTTAAAGTATTATTTTTGTATCTCTATAGTATTTTATGCCAGTAGCGAGTAGCCTCTTAAGCTTAATTAAAAATATGACATAAAAAGGTTATGCAAAAGCTTTTTTAACGTAAAGTTGTAGTGTAGGTTTTACTTTTTCAATTTATTATAAAAATATCTACGTTTAAAAAGCGTAAATAAAAATAAACATATAAAAAAATCTTAAATACTAGTACAGTATTAGGATTTCATTTAAACAAAAGCCATTTAAAAATGAAAGACAAAATCAACGAATTGCGAAAACTTAAAGTGCTTTCGTTACTCATAAACATAGTAAAGCAGAGCAATGCGGTTCCTGGTACATTCGCACCAACGCGAAATCTTATTATAGAATGTCATTAAAATTCACTATTTAAAGCTTTTTTATTGCATTTTAATGAAATTGGAATGTTTGGAACGGGTTCTTAGACGAATTTAAATGAAACTTTTTCATGATGATGGGATGGAGGTATCTCCTAATTGTTTTTAGGATTAGAACAATTTGATTTTCAAACTGTATTGATAGACGACGGCAACTGAGGTAAATTGAAAATAGTACCTTAGCAAAAAAGTCACGAACGTCACTAAGTAGATTTTTTAGACTATACTAGTTGACCGAGAATAAATGACTGATAAAAATGATTTTCAGATTTAATATAAGCATACATACTAATATAATATTTGAATATAGTATTATAAAAATAATTAAGCGGAGAGTGGAACATTGAATCACTAAAATCTCTCTGTGTCCTTGTACCAAATAAATTAATTGCGTGAATGGTATATCTGCTATAACAAATTGATCCAAACAAGCTTTATAAAACGGTGCCGTTTATGTTACAAGCATTCGTGATAAAAGCTCATTTCTTAGCGACTTTGCTTTTACTAAATAAACTAAAACTTTTATATAAGCTCGTTTAGCTTTGAAACTGAAACTTATGGAGTTAACTTTAAATCCAACTTCCATAGATTTATTAAAAAACGTAAACTTTTATAATGAGTTTCTAACACAGTGGTTATGTAATATTTTAGTGTTTACTTTCCATTCATTCATCTATTAAAGTCAAGTTAATACAGAAAGCCATTGTTTTTTTGTTGTATTTCTTTAATTTTAGTATTTTATATTAAAATAAAATTAAACAAATATATTGGAAGACAGCTCATATTTACGAATCTGTATATTATAAAGAGATTCTTCTGACGACTTATAGTATAAATGAAAGAAAAATATAAAAACATTAATTTACAGGTACAGAACAAAATATAATTATACCGCAACATTATGTAAGGACCGTCGTAGCGCAGAGGCGCAGCGTCTGCCTGTAAACGCGACGGTGTATGAGTTTGGTTCTCACTCGGGGAGAAAGAATTTTTCATTTTCATTTTCTTCGCTCTAGCATCTAGGCAAGCGCGAAGTTGAGGTCCGCCACTAAACAAGTAAAGCTTCAAAAAGGCAGAAAGCAGGGAACAAAGTGTCTTAACACTATATTTCCACGGTGCCTGCGGTTCCCTCTTACCCTGCTATATGCGGGGTAAAGCGTGAAGCTATAAAAAAACCATTACATACAATAATTAATTACATACATATACATAACATAACTATATAGACTTTTAATCACCGTCAATTTGAAAATTTTAAAGTAAGCTAAATTAACAAGTTCTTTTCGCCAATCAATCGCGAGGCCTTGACCAAGTTCGCGTGATATTTGCCCCTATAGATATAGGTAAGTACTTTTACATACAAACTACGAACAATTGTACAGATTTCAATGTCGATGCTAAAGTATAGTAATAATAAGCCTCGAATGCTTCACCACACTGGGTATGGTTTCTTTTGCCAGGATTGAATTTCAAATTGTGTATTCTATTGACCTAATTTCGGATTCAGGTTTCCAAATATTGTTTATAAAATTAGAATATTATATATATATATATATATATATATATATATATATATATATATATATATATATATATATATATATATATATATATATATATATATATATATATATATATATATATATATATATATATATATATATATATATATATATATATACATACATACATAATTATTGTTGACTTATTAATTTAGAAAACCATAAATAATGCCAATGACAGACATAAACATAACTAGGTTATCCTATTAATATGAGAGAAAAAGTAAAGATAAATATATATTTCAAGTTTTACAAGTAAAAAATACCAAAACAATGCACCTTAAAACAAGTCAAAACTGCAAAAAAAAAAAATAAAAAAAAAAAACAATTATAATTAGAAAATGCCCTCATGCTAATGATATCAACTCATGTACCTATATGTATTGTAAGTTAAGAAGTTGAAAAATCAAATATGCTTTAAAATTATAATTAGCATCGCAATGACATGTAAAAAAGGGGTGATTGGCTAAAATTTTTTATATTTTTTTATTTTCAAGTTGTTGCTGCTCCCAATTTACTGTTTGTCCTTATGATCTAAGAACTAGTCTTTAAGAGAAAGGAGAAGCATATATGAATGATGTTCCAATTTTTATGTTATTTTGCTGAAGAGTATTTTCTTCGTTCCTGTCAGCTTAAAGCTGGTCTATTATAGTTCTATTTCAGGTGTTCCAGATTTAAAATTTATTTATACGTAAATCCTTCCCAGGTATAATTATAGTCTAGACACTACACTAGTGTTATAAAAAACAATTTTCATTGAGTACCTCTGGAGTATATAGGTTCAAAATACAAAATTCAAGCTACTAACCAACAAAAAAGTACTCTTTATATAATATATATAATATGTTTCTAATACTCTTTAAGAAGTAAATAAGATATATATTGTGTATATGCCAGTTCGTTCGTTCGTTTTGATCTTAAAAACTGCAAAAACGCCATAATCGAGCGTTAAAGTAGTTTGTCGACGGTTTTTTAAGTCAACAATGACATAATAAACATTTTCTGCCGTGAGAGTCGCCCCATTTCCGCGTTTCATTCGCATAAGAACAATGCACGGTTTCGTAATAGTGCTCTCTTTGTTTTCCTCTATCTATGCTGATAGACGATGTCTCCTTCACAAAGGCACATGTAAGTATTAAATTATTTATTATTTATATATTGAATTATAATCTGTAGTATATATTGTAATTGTAGTAAATTTCATAGGTATTTTTCTTTCAACAACCTAGACATTACAATTTTAAATTCATCCGATAAAATGAAAGATATTTTAATTGAATTAATTTTTAAGAATGAGAGTAAAATTCATTGGAAAAAATAATTTTTTATACGTTATTGACATACCCCAATTGTCAAAAAAACGGTTCGGTAGCTTGTTTTTGGTGAGAGTCGCGAAGATTTGGAACGACCTACCTGAGTCTATTTATCCTGACAAGTTGAACCCTGGAGCCTTTAAGAGTAGAGTGAACAGGTTTCTTTTGTCTTCATCTACACTTTACATCCTTTTCCATTACGACTAAAAAAATAGATTAGTAACTTAAAAAGATTATTTTTAAACATAATTGAAATTAAAATACATTCCAGGTGTATCTCACTGTCCGCGCGGTATGCATGCGTACCACACGCGTTGCGATGGTCAGACGATGTCTCAAAGAACATGTGACTCGCCGTCGGTAGTCGTTTTGGGTATGATGAAGAAAAATTAAATTTAAACTTTTAAAAAATTTAATATATAAGTATTTAAATATTATTTACTTACCTTTGTTTTTATGTATTCGCGCTTTATTCCACACATGGCAGGGTAAGCAGAGGGAACTGCAGGAACCTTGGGAACCTAGTATTAAGATACTCCGTTGCTCAGTCCCTGCTTTCTCCGTTCCCGCTTTCCGCCTTTTTCGAAACTTAACGCCGCGTCTTGCCAAATTTCCAGAGCGACAAAAATGGACATAGAAAAATCCATCCTCCCTGAGTGGGAATCGAACCCACAAACCGTTGCGTATACAGGTAGACGCTTACGCCTCTGCGCCACGACGGTCCTCATTTTATAACGAAGTACTTGACCATTTTATAACGAAGTGTAAGTACCTAATATCATACATATTTCAATTATGGTACATACATATTACATAACGAAACTACTTCCGTTCCAAGCTCTTTATTCTTTCCCATGCTTCCAGGTTATACCTGTGGGTGGTCCCGTTGCGATTGCAACGGCCACTTGTTACTAGACGAGCAAGCAGATGCTTGCGTAAGCGAATACGATTGTCAGACATTTTCAACGAGAGGGCCAAAATCTAGAAATCGTTCGGGTCGCAGAAGAGATGGCAAACGCAGATACCATTTGTCTAGAAAAATCAAAATAAAAGAAGAAGATTTTAATGATCAGGATTAATTGAATAACATGAAATATTTATTAAAATATATATATATATATTTTTAATTATACCAATTAAAATTACCATAAATATTTATGGCTTTCATTTCTTACTAAGTAATACATATTATATGTATTAGGTTCACGTAGCTGTTTTAAGAAAATTTGCTATAAATTTAATTTACTTTAAAAAAAAATACTGTTTCTATATTTAATGTAAACAAAATAAAGAAAGAATATTGCTAACGTTCAAGTCTTTACATAGCTTACTTCATGATAAATATTTACGGAAACCCTACTATTAGTCATAAACCGTGAACATCAATACCTTAAATAGTTTTTCATATCTGATAGAAGTAACTATATAAAGTGTAGCCAGTGTCTTTTACCTTCTTGTGGTCTACCTGTGACCTAATACTACTAATGATGATATATTATGTAAAAAATGTTCTTTATAATGTGTAAATAAATCCGCTTTTTCATTGCGGTTGCGTCCACTAGTCGCATGAATTTTTTTAACAATTTCAACTAGTAGGTACTTTCTAAAATTTAACAACTGCAATTTGAAATCTTTAAATAAAGTCGAACTCAACGCCGCACCTGTTAGTTTGTAAAAATCCTTTCCCGAGTGGCATTGAACCCACAAACGGTCGTGGTTACAGGCGGATGCTGCGCCTCTGCACCATGACGGTCCTCTATACATATATGTATATCTTTAGTATATTGATAATATACCTTTAACAACATGGATACCTTAGTCCATCTGTAAGAATAGTTTTCCTGTTTGCTTTATCACATCCGTTATTCTTTGTTCAACATGGTATTATAGAGACGGATTTACAGTAAGGTAGGCGTGATGCAACTACGAGTAATTATATTGTGCCTTTTAAAATTTAGCTGTGCAATGTACTACGCGCAAATTGGGATTCCAGGATGTCTGATGCATAATAACACTTGTAAGTATTTTATTCTAATCACACGAATTTAACGTGAAATTGATTTTCAAAATAAAGAAATATATTTATTTTGTTATTTAAAAAAATATTTCAGAATATATTAAGCTAATATTATTAAAAAGAAATCCTTATTAGTATTAATTTAAATAATCTAATTTGAATGAAAAATTAATCTATATTTTTCTATTTGGTTAATACATCTAAATAAATTAAATTTTGATTGATTTTTTTTATTGCTTCACGCTTTATCCCGCGTATTGCAGGGTAGGCAGAGGGAATTGCAGGAAGCATTTGAACCTAGTATTAATACACCCTGTTGCTTAGTCCCTGTTTTCTGCGTCCCCGCTTTCCGCCTTATTCAAGCCATTGTGTGTTGAGTGGCGGAACTCAACGCCGCGCTTCCATAGATCGAACCCTCAAACTGTCGCGCTACTGTAATACTAAAATTATCATTAGTACATCTAACTACACCACGTTAAAGTCCAACCTTCGATGAATTAAAATTTTTACTTAATTTTAGGTGTAGAGTCATGCCCACAGTATATGCACAGAGTGAATAGTGAATGCAGACCGACGCCCTCTCAGAGGACATGTGACGAACCTGTCGCACAGTCCATGGGTGTCATATGCGACTGGTCTAGATGCGACTGCGATTTCCCCTTCGTTTTGCATTTGGCGTCTGGATATTGTTTTACTTATGAAGACTGTCCATAGTTTTGTGAAAATAAATAAATATTGAAAAAATATTATGTTTAATTTATGAAATGCTAGAATTATAATTTATGTGAATCTTCATACTTTCGTGTTTCCAGACAGGCATGCCTTGTGCCACTATGGTAAATTTTAATACTAGATTTAATAGAACAACATAACTTGATCGATGTTGATGTCGTATAGCCTTTGGGAGTTTTATTTTACTGTCAACAAGGGACTTTACTTTAATCTTGGTATACCTATATACATTATTTGTTAAAGAAAATCGCTCATTATATAGTAATTTGTTTACAACAACTAAATATTATTAAACAAAAGTGGCTTTTGGTTATTTAATAAAAAATAAATATATTATTTATGGTAAATATAATTACACTAAGGCGCATAGTTCCGTAATCATTTTATCAAATATCATATTGTGCGCACAAATAACTAAAAAAAATATATCGGTCAAGTGCAAGCAGTTTTTTACGGGAAAAGGCAAGGCAAACGAGTGTTACATTCACCCCACAAGTACTCACCGACGCCCACGGCCCTGTCTAACACCACAGGTGTTACAAGTGCGTTGCTGTTGCGTTGCAAACAATCCAGAATACTTCCTACGGTATAAGCGGTAGAGAACGCATAGCGAGGAAACGTCTCTACATAAAGCCGAAGTGTCTAACCTTTCACAGATAATAGGGTCCCCAACGATACAAATTGGTCACGAAACACCAGTGGTAAATAGTGCATTTTTATAAACGTAAGCCAGTGTTGAAAAACACAATGTGTAGTGAGTGAGTTTATTTAGTCAACAGTATGCTATTGATAATCATTTAGTTAATTTATTAAGTTTTTCAAAGGTAACCATATTATAACGATAAGAATCATATTATACGGCCACTGTGCCACTACAAAACACACAACCTTTCTATATACTCATACACAGACGAATTATATATTTGATATGATTTATATCAAATATATTTACAAATTTCATTTTTCTTCGTTACGTACGAAATTGCCATCGTGTCATATTTTACCCTAACGGTAACGATTGGAATTGATTTTTTCAATGGAATTTACAATTTGCCGCCAATGTTATTTTTATTTAATCATAAACATTTTCGTACATTTGCCTTATTCATTTTTATTAAAGCTAGCTCCTAGCTAGCTAGCTTAGCTGTATTCAGTTCAATATTCGAAAGACCTTCTAACTAAGCTGCATACGCTGCAGGATATGTTGACGGAACCTGGTGCTTAGACATTCTGTACCATGGTAGAAAGAATTTATTTTATTCTAAATAATTTTTACGAAGTTCTAAAATATTTTATGAATAAGTCAATACGACTTGATGTCAATATAGCATAGTAAGTCTTGAAGTAAATGTCCAATTGTTAACGTCTTCGTTGCGAGTTCTATGTTGACTTAGGAGAATGATATATTTTTGGCATTGGTAAAAAAAAAATTCTGGCGTTTAATTCCACCTCTCAATAAATATGCCCTGAATTTGGGAACAAAGAGGACAGAGTGTCTTGACACTATGTTATGCAAAATCAAACATAGTTTTAATTTAATTTCAAATTCCTAAATATTAGATTCTACTTAACTAATAAAATGTTACGAATTTTATTTAGTTTGTCCGTTCTTATTTTTGTAACAGATACACGGGTCACTGTCCTCTACTGAAGTTCCGCTACGGGAAGTGCTACGGCGACAACACCCGGCAGATCCTGAAAGAGATACGCACAAAAGGACTATTTAAGTAAGTCACAATTATGGCAGCCATATTCATTATGTTATTCCGTTCCACAAATCTGTTCAATATATTTTGTTTTCCGATTTCCGCGTCAAGTGACTGTACTACAGGAAGGGGAAATAAAATATCTCTAAGAAATTACTTTGCAATAACGCCCTCT
Source organism: Dione vanillae (assembly GCA_037178615.1). NCBI lineage: Eukaryota > Metazoa > Arthropoda > Insecta > Lepidoptera > Nymphalidae > Dione > Dione vanillae. The sequence continues at coordinate 1,548,006 of JAZFAU010000135.1, read as the reverse complement.
TAAACGCCATATTAAAGAAAAATACTTAACATACGTAAAAAAGGATACTATATAAGTAAGACATTTTATAGAATAGGAGTTTTGTTTCTTTGTGAAAATCAATATTTACTTACTTTCACTTCTCATTCTAAATTTTAATATAACAGTTAGCATGAAGTGTAAATATTGAATAATTTTAATCTAAAAGCTTCACGCTTTAACCATAGGTACCATAGGAACTTAGTGTTAAGAACTGTGTGGCGAAACTCAACGCCGCGCTTTTCCTTGTTGCCAGAGCAAAGAAAATGGAAATGAATTCACAAACCGTAGCGTAAATTAACTTTGTAATAGATACACTTAAAGTGTTAATATTTATTTTTTCTAGGGGCTTGAAGGAAACGATACAGTGGTGTCATAACTTTACGCTTTTTCCACAGTTGTCAATTATACATATACTCAAGCCATCTTCACGCTTTGTAGTTCACGAATCACGATCTTCTACCAGCACCTACAGCTGAATTTTAGGACATCATAAGAGGTTTTATTAGAAATACATAAGATATTTTTTCTACTATTACTTCATAATTTGATCGTAACATTTAATTATCTTTTTTATCATAATCCGCTCGTGGCTGGTATTAAAAATCTTTAAATAAATATAACTTAATAGAGCAAACTATGTAGATACTTTTTTATTATTACTAAGCCTGCTTTTTTAATAGTAGTAAAAGCTATCATTGTTTATAATAATTATTTATTTTCTTGACGATAACATGACGGAAACTCAACATTCCTCCGTTAATTACTTATTTATCATAATATACACAAATAGAGCAATACTCCATTTAAAAATGAAATTGATTTTTACTTAAAGTCAATTCAAATGACTTAACAATAACCAGTAAATTTGCCCCACAAGCTACTCTTTTTTATTTTGAGGATGCCCTATAGCCTTGACCTAAAAGCATGCTACATCATGTATGTTGATAGTACCAGTATCTGTATTAAATCTAATATCACTTCATAATTATTTCGTAGTTATAACTTTTTTTAACATTTTCTTATTAACTACTTAACTTAAATAAATAACATTAATTAAGTGCTTAATTCTTTGTCCATGTATAAATAATTTTGTTTCTATCTAAAAAACTGTTCACGTACTCCTTCCACCTTCTGACTTTCGGAAGCATACTTCTTAAATGGGATTTGAACCCGCAAATAACTGCGCTTGTAGGCAAAGAACTCTGAAGTCTTATATAGCTTCACGCTTTATCCTACACATGGCAGGGTAGGCAGAGGGAACAGCAGAAACCATAGAAACCTAGTGTTAAGACACTCCATTCCCAGCTTTTCGCCTTATGACTTGCCAAAAAAAGGTGGACAATAATAAAAAAAATATATTTTTCATTTAGTAAACCTTTAAAATACCGTCCCGGTGACAACTACGAATTGGACAACATGCCGCGGCGAGGGGCACCGTCGCGAGAGCTCTACGATGGCGTTAAACAGCCTACCTATACTACTGGTTATACCGGATATGTGCCTGGGATGCATTTTACGTATGTATACTCTGTTCTTCTAAATTTTGCACTTTTTTAAAGATTGGTCGATCACTCTAGCAATTTTCTCGCCGCGAACGTTAGTTTCAATCGAATAAGGCTGCCAACGTCGATTCATTACCACGTGGGCGATCGATTTTTGATATTTTTTAGTTTATTTAAGGGTAGATTTTACTATATTGTTATGTATCTAACAAAGAAATCCGAACAAATACGATCAATTTTATATTTACGTTAATTTTTACGCCTGCATATCAACATACGCTAAATTATGTTTATTTAGTATTGATAATTATTTTATATTTTAAAGGAGTGAAGTTATAAATACACATATATAAATATAAGAATACTTTAGTATTCCTAAAACGACGTAGTAGTTTGACCTACACCTAAAAACATACATACAACTGGTACTAGGTACATGATATGTAAAGGTAAAGGCCAACGAAATTCCGCAAATTTCCGCTATGTAACCTTACGTGGTTCTTATAAATGCGACCTGAGACCTCTAAATTGTATAATATATTTACTTATGACGACATGCATTATTTATGACATATATAAATATAATATAGTGTAATAGATTTTATAATTAAAAATATTTGGTATTGAACTGAGCAAACACTATTATGGCAGCCATATTCATTATGTTATTCCGTTCCACCAATCTGTTCAATATATTTTGTTTTCCAATTTCCACGTCAAGTGACAGTACTACAGGAAGGGTAAATAATATATCTCTAGGAAAATACTTTGCAATAACGCCTTCTTAAACGCTATATTAAAGTATAATAATACTTAACACTTTTGTACACAATAAATTATGATTTTGCTTCAGATACGGGAAATCCTACGGTAGAGCGGCAGACGACTGTATGGCAGATTTTACAGCGAACCAAAGAGATTTACGACGCAAAGCAGACTTAAATCGTAGTTATGTGAGATCACGAAGCGCGCCCAAAATGGAAACTGTACACTCTAGAGATGAGATAAGAAGAGATTTGAGCAGATTTAGGGAAATAAACAAATATAAAGGTAGGGTGCTTGCTTTTAGCTTAACTTTTTATACTAATTTTAGTTTACCTACTCTATTAGGCTGTTGTAGTATTTATTTTAAGGGTAATTAGGGAAAAGAACCTATTTAGTACAAAATACTACTTACTGTCCAAAGTATTTACACATTCATTAACAGCGAATTTACACAGTAGCTGATCTAATCTAAATTGCCTATTGAAAGAAGTCTATAAAGGAAGGGGATATAAGGGACATATAGAATCCCATTTGATGTGGAAATCCATTATAGTGATCTACTTATGTGATCTCATCATCTCGTGTAAAATGACTTAGCGTTTACTATTAGCCAGCTTCAGTAATAGAAAGAGCAAGATACAATTATTATTTGTTTATAAATTTTGCCCATTTTGACTACAAACTCATTCCATAAAACATGTATCTAAACTCTTATGTCTAAATCTATGTATTTCCACAAAAAATAGGTACATATCTCCAAAATTTTATTGAATTAATTACAGAATTTTAAGACGATATACAAGAGATGTATTTTCGAAATCTGTTACTACACATTTATGCCTACATGTTAATTTTAATATAAAAATCAACGAATTTAATACGTTTTGGCGCAGAAGCGTAGCATTTGCCTGCAACGCGACGGTTCGTGGGTTCGGATATTTCCATTTCTATTTTCTTTGCTCTGACAACTAGGCAAAGCGCAGCGTTGAGATCTGCCACTCAACACGCAATGCCTCAAAACACTGAATAGGTGGGAACGGAGTGCCTCAACACTAGGTTCCTACGGTTCCTGCTGTACCCTATGCCTACCCTGTTATGTGCGGGATAAAGCGTGAAGCTAAAAAAAAATAAAATAATTACCTACACAGTACCTACTAACATATGTAATAATATTTGATGTATACAGAAAACACAATATCACCAGAGTTTCCACCAATAGCTGGCTATACAGGACATATACCTAGAATAAAGGGATCAGAAGCATCACTGAGCCAGCGATATCACTGCGCTGCGAAACGAGGGCTGGAGCTTATCAAAATGGAGAGAGATAAAAGGAAGGAATTACAGAACGCCGATGTAAATATAAGAGCTGTTTTAAAAAATCATGATAAATCATCTTATTGCAACTGGGGATAGCATACAGCTAGAAGAATGTTCTTCACTAAGTGTCGTTGAACATTCTTCTTTTATATTTTATTAATAATACTACAGTATTATTGAAAGTATTATTTTATTTAATAATCGAAATTTTGATTTTTTATATATAATATATATTATGTCCTGTACATTATATTTAAATAATAAAAGAAAATAGCAAAAGAGGTCCGGATATTTTAGTTATTATTGATCGAAACGTATCGAAAATAAATCATCGGTGAGTCGCAAAAGATATATTAAATGTTACTGTAATTTTAGATATATTAAAAGTATTTATGTGAAATTGAGTGTTACTATATAAAATAGCATTCAAAGAGTATATAAGAATACTTCGAATTTCGTAATGCTTTCCCGCCTTTAAAATATTAGTCGTGATATTTACTGGACGTAAATACATACATGCACTTTCGACTTATTGAAACGATTTTTATGAATGTTTTACAATTGTTTAAAATTTGATACTAATATTTATATATTAAGAATAATGTATCAAAAAAGTTGTAATTGAATGGTATTGAAGAAATTAAATAATCAAAACCGACCGATTAATTTTTATATATAATTATACTTTTTGGGAGGTAGAAGAAATTAAAAACAAAAAATCTCAATCTCTACCTACATAGCTTTTATTATTTGGCGGAACTCAACGTCGCGTCAAACCAGTTTAAATTCACTCTCTTTATTTCTACATTATTATTTTATTTACTTTTTAATAATTAATTCTAAACTAACTTTACTCTAATAGTTGTTTACAAAGTTAGAGAGTAGAAAAAAAAATAAAACAAGTATTGCCATAGTAAAAATAGTTTTTTATGAAATATTGTAATAAAAATAATTATTTTGTAGTAACTATATTATGGGCATGACTTATAAAATAGATAATATATTTTGTCCATTAGAAATAGATTAAAAATAATCGTTTTTTTGGTCGAAATCATTTTTCTAGGAAACTTTTTGTATCTATTACTTTTTTTAATTATCCACTAAAAATAATATTTTTTCTAATTTCAATTTAAATACTGACCCGTTAAGCTAAAACCTTATACTAATAATTAAAACTTAATTTAGTCTTCTAATATCATGTCCAACATGAACTTTAAAGTTAAGTATGTATATTATTATAGAATATAATAATAGACGAGTAGCTACGTAAATAAGGCACGTTACGTTACAAATTGCACCATAAGTTTTTTGGATATAAATAATTCGTTGTTATTTTTGTTTGTTACAATCTTATTTGAACAGAAAAACGTAAAAAGAAAAAATATGTCGTAATAAAATTATATCTGTGACACAACATTTTAACTGAATAAGATATTGTTATATCATTTTCATATATCTATATCAGAAATGGTGAATGTAATGATAAAGTTTAATAAATATTTTTATGATTTTTAAAGTGTTAATCCACACTGAGGATAGAAAAAATACTTAAAATATATAAAAATCGTTTCGCAAGAGGGCGCGGGTTCGAGTCCCGCTGCGTTCAAATTTTTATATATTTTCTTTAAGTAAAGGTTAATAAGTTTATTTTTAAATATTACATATAGTTAATGAAATATTCTCTTTAAGAATTTATTCGTTTTATCGAACTAAGAGTCGTGGATTTACGTGTCATGGACTGAGAAGAAATATGATTATTAATCATCTTAAACATAATCACTTTAAAAAGTACTATACATATAACAAACACAAAATAAACTTAATCTTCTTTAAAATTATACTTCCATAAACATAACGAATTAAGGATGTTAATATTTGAATAAATAGCTATACATTATACTCAAACAACTCCCTTATAGACAAGAATGTTAATAAAATCACATAGTTAAAAATTGACTTTTTGACTCTATATGCCAATAAAAAGAAATAAATAAATAAATTTTAAAAAAGTGGGATTTACATTTACAGCGTAATGTAACCTTCAAATTTATTGAATCTGCAACAGAAAGCCCTGTGTTATAGTAAAACAATTGTTTACATGTCCACTTACTAAATATGATTACTTCTTTTACCTTCTTATACTTATATAATAGGAGTCAAGCACAAATAAGATTGTAACAAATACATAATGAAAGTAATCTCACTTAGTGATAATAAATCAACTTTCCGGAACAATCTCCACCATTTTTCCTGTTCTTTGATCAACACCATCTATTATAATTGGTTGCTCATTCTCATCGTTACTTGAAGGCAGTTTTTGCAATTTATTTCTATCATTTGCAAGTTCTAACATAAGAGTTTCCAATTTCTGCGCTTTTCTAGTTTCATTGTGAGTTATTAAAGCACATAGATGTTCCGTCAACAGTTCCTTTTTCTCTTTCTCTTTTTGCAAATTTATTTTAGCTTGTAAGAACTCCTTTTCTATTTTTAAGTAATGTTTTCTGTAAAATACAATTGTTATAGAGCAATAAATTATTGTTAACTGTTTCTTATATTTTTTATTTTTATCCTAGTTTTTAAAAATGTAATAATGTGTAATAATCACTTTTACTGAACTATTGTTAAACATAAATATATAAATGCATGAATGAAATATATATATATATATATATATATATATATATATATATATATATATATATATATATATATATATATATATATATATATATATATATATATATATATATATATATATATATATATATATATATATATATATATATATATATATATATATATATATATATATATATATATATATAATATATATATATATATATATATATATATATATATATATATATATGTGTATGTGTATGTGTATGTGTATGTGTATGTGTATGTGTATGTGTATGTGTATGTGTATGTGTATGTGTATGTGTATGTGTATATATATATATATATATATATATATATATATATATATATATATATATATATATATATATATTGTATCATTGAAAATTAATCCGCAAAATAAATAAAAAATAAATGTACACTTAACATATGTAATGTTTTTGTAAAATTATTATAAAAGTAAAAAATTACAAAAACTCACTCAGCATCTGCATAACTAAAACAGGCCTGATCTATTTTTTTCCTTAGCACAGATACATCTTGTGAGAACTGGCCATCTAATATTTGTAATTCCTTCTTTATTTTTTCTAATTTTAAAACTTCTTCTTCTGTTTGTTTTGTCCTAAAACAAAAGAGCAGTGAGAATAAAAAAAGTAACAATAGTATAAACTATTATTTTATTATTACGGAATTAAAAAATATATGTATATTATTGTAAAATAATAAATTTTCTATGTATAAATAATATGTATAAATTTTCCACTGACTTATGTTATAACTATATTATAAATAACTAACTCCCTTTTAAATCAAAAGCAATTAAACAATGTTACAAAAATTAATCACCATATAGGTTTTGTTATGAGATAAAAGAAATTTTTCACCATATTTTAACACAAAGTTATTTAAAAGTTTAGGAAACATTTAATATTGTCCAATATACTCAAATGTAAGATATTTATAGATAAGAAAACATACAAGGTAGATGATAGATAAAATTTCTAGTGCGGAAGATAAAAGTTATCTTCAAAATGCAATAGACAAAACATTCAAAAGTTATCTTCGATTAAATATTTCACTTTATTTCAGTGCAATATATAAATTAAATATATTTCTTATTAAATTATAATTACCTGTCAGCCAAAGCCTTAGCAAGCATTTCCTTTCTTTTCTTATTTTGTTCTTCCATTATTTTTTGCTGCAGCTGCAATTCTTCTAATTTGAGTCTGTGGTTTGTTAAATCATCTTCTGTGTAATTATCTACACATCTTACTACATCTGGTGTAATGCTAGCACTATTTTTTCTGCTTGAAACATTTGAATTTTTATCTGTTCCAGTATTCTCATTAGAGTTTTTATTATTATTTATAATATTTTCATTGTTTTCAAAATTATTTACATCAATAATTGCTGCTCCATTATTGCTTACTGATTCTTTTATGTTTTCAGATATAATATTTTCATCATTTAAGCTTTTAACATCTGTTGGAGTTTTTAAACTAAGCTTACACTTGTCGAAGGCACTGTCTATTGCATCATCAGAGCTTTGTTTATTGAAAAATGCTTGTTTGTTTAAAGGTTGCTTGTTGTGCTCAATATTATTAACTAGAACATTTCGTTTTAAAAACAATTTCTTCTTTTGTAAGTCTGAAATGGATATGGGATAATATATTTTTACTAAACAATCATAAATTAATAATATATAGATATAATTCACAAATGTTTGCTTTTATCTACAATTTACAGAGTATAAATTTTTGTGTTATCAGAATTTAACATCCTGTTATAACTACATTTTAATTATGCTTTTTAGATGTTCTCAATATAGGATAATCAAAAATAGCAAGTTAATAATAATTATACCTACTATACCAAGTAACTTACTTTAAAATTAGTATACTACTTGTAGGTAGCAAGTTTTTCTAAGTATTAATATAATCTAATAGATAATAAGATTTTTTAAGACTTTTTTTATTCTCACTGCTCTTTTGTTTTTGGACAAAACAAACAGAAGAAGAAGTTTTAAAATTAGAAAAAATAATGTCTAATAGACACATAAATTTTATTTTTCTTTTAAATAAAAATAAAAAACTTGCATAAACTTGAGTTTGCTTGGATGTAAACAGAGTAGTCAAATTAATTTTCTAATGGACATGCGTGTTCCATGAGAACTAAAAGTTTCTTATGTTAGGAATTGTTAAGCATTACTTTATTTGGCGCTGTGAGAATATTTAATAAATGACAATAGCTGGGAAAACGGTACCGGTATTCGGAGCTGCATCTGATGACTTAATCCTCTTCAAATCTTCTTCACTAAATCCAGCAAACGACATTGTTTAAGATAATTAAAAATACCAATATTAATCTTATACTTGAAGTGAATACTAATATTTTATTCAATTAATAACATCCATCTAAGGAATTTTTGTATACGTGTTTAGGAAAAGAACAAGCACTATTCTTTTTGTTCTGACATTGACGTAGAACAACTGATTACTTGACAATTACAAATGCCAGCTTTTAAGTATATCGCTACAACCGTACTATTAAATTGTACGCATTCAAAAAATATTGGAATCAATTTTAAATTAAAATATATAAAGCTGGTAGTCTTCCTGTAACTAATTGTATTAATCATACAACTATATTCAAATTTTAGCTCTTTACTTACATTTTATATAATCTATGCTTGGCATTTGTTCTATTTGACAGTTCAGTTGTGTTAATGTATTCTGTGGTTTAGAGTTTACAAAAGTAAATAGTTTTTTAAACACGTGTATTTGAAGTCGGAGAAACTTTCGTATTATTTATGATTTTATTTAGATACTAATTATATTTCAAAATGGGTAAATATTTTTAATGAAGCAGAAAACATTTTTTAAAGTTTTATTAAACTTTGTTATTTTATCTGAAATAACAAACTCTTTATGTAATATTTTAGATCAAATATTGAATAAAGTTCGTACTGTAGACCCAAACAATAGCGAAGCTATCAAAGAAGCGTTAACATCATTTTTTCAAAAATTACCAAAAGATAATGAACCAAACTGCAACGCGTGGCTTCGAGAGATGCGAAATATTATTGACCGGTATTATATAACCTTGCTTGGTTTTTGCATTTTCTATTTTTCTCTTATGGCTAAAAACTCCTACTAAACAGTCAAATAAGAAAATTGCAAAAAAATATGTGTTCAATTTTCATATATTTTTTTTTATTTTCCCCTAAGAAATATAATCGTCTTTATTTATAGTTCTTGAATTTATAGTACTTATATGTTTTAGGTTTCCAAAGTATTGTATGTCACATAGAAATAATATGGAGAACTATTTCGTGGGCTTTCTTAGCAGCTCCAATTATTATAGAGTTATTGAAGTAGCAAAATGTGCACATGCATTGCAGCAGGTATGAATGTAGTACATTCAATGTACTAAAATAACTTCATTTATTCCTGTCAATAATGAAATAGTAAAAAAAATGATATTTTAAAACTAAAGAAATACAAAAATTATTTTATATTAGTTTTTTAATTGTAATATATTCAAAGGTGCGTCCAACAAAAGAGAAAACTGCTACACCTAAATCAAGTTGGAGAGATCTAATGAGCCTTTTGTGCAATGCTGTTCACAGTCTTATCACTGCTATTTTTCCAAATGCAGTTGATATATATAAGGATATTGATACAGTAAGTTCTTATCATGATTTTTTTCTAGAAGCCATATTTATATATTCAGTTTAAATATTCTTTGTATTACTGTTTAAATTTAAAATTTATTTCATGGAGAAATGAAATAAACAAATTTCATTCTTTAAAATAGTTATAAGTAATGTTATTATGTTTTTCAGATTCAGACAGAAACAGCAAAATCACCTCTTGCAGAATTCTTAAATGATATAGCAAAAATAGGGAAAAATGCTAAAAATAGAAGTTCAATATTAAAGATAAGATTAAGAAATGTGTTTGTGCTAATTCAGGCTATGTTAGTGTAAGTAAAGAAAGTTAACAAAAACAAATCATGATATTTATACTTTTTTTTATTGAATTTTAGTATTTTTTTAACATCCACATGTTTAGCTGCTTTATATTTTATTTTGTTAGCATATAGAGTAAGTCTTCCTAGATTTGTTAGTCCTTGCATTTCAATACCTTCCTAATGTTAAATTGCCTTTATGTTTAGATGTAAAAGACTACTATAGGTAATTATTATTTATAATAAAATAAGAAATATTGCTTTTTCCAATAAATACTGCTTAAATACTATTTCCAATATTGTTTTTACCATATATGGATACTGCTGGTTATATATACTGATTTATATTTTTTCCAGTGAAACATATCCAGTGCCAAAACCAATACAACCTAGGACAATCTTAGATGTCATAGTCAGAGCATTGAGTGTTACAAACAGTTCTAGTCTTGATGAAAATGTTATGAATATTAAAATACAAGCTTTGAGGAGTTTAGATGCTTTGATTATGTGGTAAGTTATTTTTAGTAGACAATGAGTTGCATATTGACCACAAAAGACTTAACATGAAAAATGTTATGGTGTGATTATTGTATTATATTGTCCCATAGGTAAGAATGTGTCTTTAGTTCTAATACTGTTGCATTTTTTAATACTTGTGTTATTTATGAAAAGAAAATTGTCATATATAAATCTATTATAATATATTTTTTTTTCAGCCTTGGATCAAACCTTATACCATTCTCGCCTCTAGTATTTAGATTAGTGATGCAAACATTAAGATGGAGTTCTGACAATCCAAGTGAAGAGAATAGGTACCTTATTTTATTTATTATGTTAGTTATAATGACTAATTCATATGCAAACAGACTATATTCCATATGTAAACAAAAAAATTATTGTTAAGAAACTGTTAACTGCTTACCAAATTAGAAAAACAATATTCTGAGTCATTGAAAACAACACAATGTATGTTTTACTAAAGTGGGAAAATAAAAATAATCTGTTTATTTTATTAGAAATTAAATCCATAACAATCTTGTTTACAGTGTCAGTAAATACTTATTTAAAAATTTGTACATTTTGTAACATTTTGTAGATTTTCTAAAAATATAAAATTTGTTTTTTTTTTTTTTTTTCTAGAAAAATCCGCACAATAGCTTACAATACATTGACATATTGGTTTACAACACTACATACACATAAAACAAATGATAACAGTTCATGGGAAGATGAACTTACATCGCATATTATTGAAGATGTTATACCACAAAAAAAGATTGTGCAGTTGACAGTAAGTTTAATTTTCAATTTATGTGTAATTGTCACTTATGATAGTATTATTAATTCTATTCTTTATAAAATATTTTTAGTTTCTATTAAATTTTTATTTAAACTTTACTCATCTAAATATGAGATCTCTAAATATGTGTGAAGTTTTGAAGCAAGTTATTTTTAACTGACATACTTAAACCATATATGTAACCAGATATTATACATTATTGTATTTTACAGATGGGTCCTCAGCCAACAAAACATTTAAGTAAAAAAGCAAAAAGAAAACTGGCTAACACGCAACTACAACAAAGCACCATATCTGCTCATATGCCAGGAGAGAAAAATAAAATTAATGTGTAAGATTTAAGTTTATATATTGTCCACTAAAGTGGGTTTTGAGGTTGGTGGGAGTGGGTTGGTGAAGAAATTCAACCCATATTACAAGTTTCGTGACAATAATGAATAAAATGAAAAGTTAAAATATTTCAACAATTTAATAAGATTAAAGTTAGGACTAGGATTAGATTTAGATTTGTACAAAATATTTTTTTATATTAGTTAATTATTTGAGGGCTTTTAAATACATATGGAATCATTTATATTATGTAACATATTGTTTGCCCAAATGAGAATAACAGATAAACCTAAATAATCTATGGTATTTTAATCTAGTTAAATGTCCTGAATCTAATGGAATCTTATAATTGTTTATATTTTCATTTACTTAGATAATAAAATAAAGTGCCATTGTAAACCACCAGTTAACAATGTCTCCAATATTTGGTAGAAAGGCTGGAAGTGGAAAAGGGAAAGTCTTGCTCTTAGCATAATGTTCCCTCTGTGGGCACTTATTAGAATAAAGCAATATTTATTATTTAAAATCATTGATAAGATAATTTAAAAATGTGCGAACAAGTTATAATCAATCATTACAGGTCAGAAGAAGTGAACAATGAAGTAGCATTAGCAGCTTTAGAATGTGCTGAATCATTCCTTACTGTGTGTGGTACATTTTTGAAACCGGCCACTCATAAGGTATTAATTTTCACATTTTTTTTTAGAACATGAGAAAAAATGTCTGACACATATATATTGCAACTAGAGAGTCGCACCAGCTTGGTATGTATGGGTGCATACACTGTTCACAAGTTTTTGTTTTTGGAAAAGATATTGGAAAATATATATGCTTCCTCTATTTATATAGGCTATGTCAAAGATATTTGATTGGACACCTACAATGAATAGTTATTTTATACTTATGTACATTCCTATAGAATCAGTCTATCATTTAAATTACACCACAATCCTATTGCAAAGTTATATAGCTAACACAGTGATATAATAATATTAATATTTTCTACAGTAACATTAAATTCATGACTGTGTATGATGCACAACATACTTATAAACTTACATACATTGGTAATATTCTTAAAATTTATATCTTATTTTTTCTTCTTGCCAACTTTCACAAATGCAAAACATTTGTTTCCTAGCTATTTCAAGAAAACGTAGTCCGTGAATGTTACAACTATGTATCATATGAAGAGGATTATATACTGGCATTATTACATGTGTTGGAGGCTTCTAGAAAGTCAACACCAAATTCAACACCACCCCCCACACAATATTGCCTACAATTATATAGCATTTTAGTAAATATGCAAAATACTGAGGTAAATAAAACATTACATATAGATTATAAATAAAATCAATATATCATTCATTATTCATGTCATTAAATAATAATAATAATAATTTAATTTTTAGATTTCCAAATTTTGTACCCAAGCTCTATTAAACATAAGACTTCACTTGCACTGTTCCCCTCCGTCCATCAACTTTGCAATGGAAATACAACAAAAAACAGTAAAACCAAGGAATAAAAGGAAAAAAGTGTCAGAAAAGAATAGAGCTGCACTGGAATCCTTGCTGGGAAAAGATAAGTTAGTATAAAAATAATTATATAGATGTAAAAAAACTAATTTCCTTAATTTAAATGTTAAAAAGTAATACGTTTTTTTAATGTATATCTGTTTTTTGTTTTAGAGTACCATCTGAAGAACAAACAGAAGATATAATAACAATAGCTGATGAGCCATTAAATAAAAAATCGCGTATAGACAATGAAGAAGACAAAATAAGTTTAAGTAGTGAAGAAATTGAACCCTCTGTAGAAATAAGTGATGAATCAGATGAAGACATTGTTATTGAAGTTCCAGACACTTCTAGAATTGTAGAAAATGGCGTAGGAATTGCAGCTGATATAAATAGTCAAGTTAATGATACTAAAGAAGATACTGATGCTGAAATGACTCAAATTGATGAAGTAGAATCAGGTAATAATGAAAATGCAGATACAGAAACTGTAAATGAAGTAGAATTAAATGTTAATGTTCCTATTCATGAAGCACCTACTCAATTACCGTTAGATGTATCAAGTGACACTATATCATCAGAAATCGCTTATGATCATCCAGATACTGGCAACGAAAAAGTTATAATTTTAGATAAAAATGATGATGACAACTTACCTAGTACTAATGAAACTGATGATATACAAATCACTTTAGGACAGAAAGTACAAAATTCCCAAGATCTAGAAGAAAATATGTCTAATGGTATTGATATTAAAAATACTGATGTCTCGGAGTGTGATGGTAGTAGTAAAACATCTCTTATTAAAGAAGGTCCTATAACTAATGGAGATGTGCAGAACGAAGATAACATTCAAAATGGCGATATCTCTAAAGATAACAATGATGCTGTAGATTCAGCAAATGAGAGTTTAGTTTCTAAGAGTATAATTTCAGTAGAAGACATGCTCGCTGATTTCGTTGATGAAGTCAATGAAGAATCTGCTGGAACATAGTGTTTGCCCATTTAATTTTTTAATAATCAAATTTCAATAATAATTGTATGTTTCATCTGCATATTCATGATTATAACCAGCGCTATATACGTTTATATTTTTATTTTACTTAATTTTTAATACATAATATAACAGTAATAAAGCATTTATGACAATGTATTAAATTGTATTTTTTATTAAATTAGTTACAAAAATGTCGATTTTATATTTGTTTTGAAATCAATGGAAAAATAAATTAAAACCTTCAATCTTTTGATTGCGTTGATTAAGAAATATGATTATGTTAGGTTAGTATTAGTGTATCATCTATGGACTCCAGTATCTTGCTAAGGTAGATCGTCAAAACAAGTATAAGAGTTCAGTGAAAGGCAACGTGATTAAAAAATTATAAAAATAAACACCAAGAAAATTTTAGTTACATCCAGAACACAAAATCGACCACAAATTTTAAAAATATGGCAACGTTAAGTATGCTGCCATACTTTAGTAGTTATACAATGTTGCCATTAAAATAAATAAACCAATTTTATTTAAAATATGGAAAATAAAATAACATTAAAAATGAAATGAAAATTATTAGTAAAGAAAACAAAAAAATTATGAAATAATTTTATTTTTATAATTACCTGCCTATAAATGCCGTCTAGTGGCGATATATGTAAAAAATATCAAATTTAGTTATGCCCTGGGTGAGAGTTGGCGCTAGTTTTTTTTTTGAAAATCATATTTGTATGGAAGTTTCACCCCCTTGCAGACAACCAAGTAATCCTATATTGGTCTAGGTTCCGCATAAACTTTAGGTACATAAAGAAACATCAACCAATAAATCGGACATGCACTTGTGCAAATCTGTTGTAAACAGTTCATAGAATATAAAAAAAATATACTGATTAGGATTCAAGCAAAATATATACACTTCCTCTTTTGAAAGTTACATTAAGTTTTTTATTTTATTATATTACATTATATTATCTTATTATGATTCTCGTTCTCGTTTTTCTATTAGAATAAGAAATGAGGAGATAAGGTCGCTCGCCCGTAAAGAAAAGAGAGGATAATTGTAGAAAAATAAATGAAATTATATCACTGGCTAGACCATGAACATTTGATGTTGACAGCTAGGTATTTTGTAAACACAGTGT